>VZRE01015315.1:16469-67540 GCA_013396775.1 Cephalopterus ornatus | reverse complement strand
CCCCCCCCCCCCCCTTTCCCCTTAAAAAGGGATTTGGAGCCCGCAACCGGCGCTCGATGCAAACGCGCGTCTGAGTCGCGGCACAGATCCGGGTCGTGCAGCGAGCACAGCCCCGCAGCCGCCGTCCGGAGACGCTACTCCGTGAAAAACAGCAAAAGTACCTTTTGAATTCTTCCATCAATATCCAAATAAATACACTTGGGCCGGTAAGTTGAGGAGGCAGATCCCATCTTGCTACTGTTGGGCTTTCACCAGACTTGTTTCCAGTGTCAACCGGAGCAGAAAATCGAGTTTATCCTACCAAGCCGAGCCACCGCTGCCTGGCAGTTTGGTGTCCCCGCTCTTCTGTATCCCACTGTACTCTCATTCTAGGAAGGTCCCTCCTCTAACATGCATGCATTTTGCTGTGCCTCTGTCTCTCTCTGCCACCTCCTTTCAGTTTTGCTTCCCTCCAAATCCAGCTGCTTCGGACAGGGAAAGACACAGGCTCCAGATGCTCTCTGCGAGTCCCCGCTTCATTCCCATAGCAACAACCCCTCCTGGATTTAGGGCTGAGAGCTGCTGGGCATCGGCACTGTGGCTCTGACACTGGGGTTGACCAGCTCCTATTATGCACAAAACCATGTGGCACTTATCCCTCGGGGGGGACGGCGCGGGGGGACGGCTGAGGAGGGGGCAAAAAACCTCCTGCATCAGGGTGGCGAGAGATGTAATTTGATTTTGTGATGAAATAGGACCATAATTATTAATTAGTGCCTCTCCTGGTGAGCTGCTCGCACCCTGCGAGCAGTGTGATAGGCTCCCACCTGGAAGTGCCCTGTGCTGGAAGTGCCTTCAGACACACACAGCAGCTGGGGCTCGGACCATCTCAGCCCAAACCCAGCAGCTCCATTCCCACATCCCTCCTGTCATCATTACAAGGGCAGAAAGAAAAAGCAGCAGCTTTTTTTTTCTTTCTTTCTTTTTTTTCCCCCGTGTAAGCTCCAGAAGCATGAAGAAAGTGTAAAGCCCATGCTCTCGCCCACCGCCATCCGAGCCACCCCCGGAGAGAAGGAATTTGTTATTTTAAGGGGATGTGAAGTCTCCTGGCAAAGGCATCTCCCGGGAGAAGGCGCAGCCGAGAAGCAGGAGGGAGCAAAGCATCCGAAGATGTGTTCTCGGAGCGGATGCCGAATGCCATCTGCTGTGCTGTGCTGCAGAGCCCGGGGGAGCCGGAGCGGCGGCAGCGGCGGGTGATGCTCGGTCACGGACAGGAGAGAGGTTTGGAGGTAGCGGCTCCTCCGCCCTCGCAGGGGGAAAGGTGCCCGATGGGCTGCAAAGCTGGAAACAGCACTACCTCGCTGTGTTTTCTGACGGAGGGGCTGCAAGAACATCTCCTGGCCACTTCCCCCTGTGCTGCAGGCTGGGAGAGCCGGGCTCGGGGCAGTGGGGTCGGTGCTGCCCACCCTGACCACCCCTAGGCCTTGTCGTAGCTGGAGTGAGATACTCCTGACCCACAGGCTCAGGCACCAGGAGCAGCCTCAGCTGTCCTGGAACATGCAGGGCTCTGCCTCTGTGTGGAAGGGATTCCTAAGGGCTGGAGGAGGGCTGAGCAGGTCCCAGAGCCCGTTTGGGAGTCAGAGCCAGGCTGGCC
Source organism: Cephalopterus ornatus (assembly GCA_013396775.1). Lineage (NCBI taxonomy): Eukaryota > Metazoa > Chordata > Aves > Passeriformes > Cotingidae > Cephalopterus > Cephalopterus ornatus. The sequence goes on along the minus strand of VZRE01015315.1, from coordinate 65,907 downwards.
TTTCAGACTGAAGCCAGCAGAATTCCAAATGCCCTCAGAGCCAGTGGCAAGCTGACACCTTTGGGAAGGGCAAGATTTTGCTTCACATCCTTTGTCTGCCAGCTTGGAGCTGGCACTGGAAGTCTTCCAGGAGAGAGCCTTTGCCCCTGCTGGGCTATCCCTTGGGCTGTGCTACATTCCATTCCATAGAATCATGGAATATCCTGAGTTGGAAGGGACCCACATGGATCATTGAAGTCCCACTGCTGACCCTGCACATGACAGAATCACACCATAAGCTGTCCTGGAGGTTACCCTCTAGGCTATTTTGCAGCCTATCCCACAAACTATCCTGTAAACTGGGTAATCCTGGAGGCTAATCCCTTAGATAATTCCGTAGGCTATCCCCATGGCTATTCTGACATGGGCACAACTTCTTCCACTGCAACAGCCCTTCCACATCAACCTCACTGCTTCTGTACATCAGTCACAACTTTGGTGACCCATCCCTTCATACCCTGCTCTGCTAAACATTGCCTGAATCCTGTTTTACCGTGGTTCAGTCCTGAGTGACTTGGTTGACCTTGCCAAGCAGCAGGTACCTGAGGAAGATGGCCAGGATGACAAAAATGCAGCTGTTTAGAAAGAGGCATCCAGAGCACTCACACTGGGAGATGCACATGGGGCATTTGGTCTTGTAGATGAGGGGGCTGAGATCTCCCCCTGCGATGACTCACTCCTGGAGTGGTCAGACAAGGCCACTGGTGCATTGAAGGATTTGACCACACATCACTGAGGCATCTAATGATCAATCTGACGCTGCTGAGCATCCACTTTTTGATTTCCTTTTTAAAAAGCAACCCGCTTCTCCAGCCACCAAAAAAGACAGGCTCTGAAATCCAGGTGATGACCTGGTCCTGCCTCTCCATCCTTCTTGTCCTATCTGCTCTCCCTGTGTATTTAAAATAGTGTCCCTTAAGCTCCAGCACATCCCCCCCCTCCCCTTAATTACATTAATACTTGTTGGAAAAATTGCTTTGCTGTAAAAGTGCTGACTATTGCGCTTTTCGAGAACTTTTCATGTAGAAGGGATTCTACAAAAGCTGATCTCCCAGAAATTACAACAAAAGCCTGATGCAATTGAAGGCACAGTTCAAGTCTATGCCCGAAAGACAGCATTCATCAAAGAGGATGTGCAGTTCCCTGAGATAACTGCCTGCCTTCAGTTGATTTAACCTTCCCAAACCTCCTTATTTCATTATACGCGGTGCAACGCGGTGCAAAAACGATTGGGAAGCATTGTTCTCTCTTATCCAATCCTTCAACAGTTCATCAGCTGGGCCAAATCCAGGCAACACAGCGCCAGACAACGATTTTCCAGCACTTGCCTTACAGGAGTGTTTTGCCCAGCTCAGAGCAGCACCAGGCTCTTTTCCCCGCCCTGGACCACGGGCAGCACATCAAGGGTTGCACAGCTCTGCTAAGCTGTTTACTGGGGCCAACACACACCCCTCTGTACACTCAAACCGTGAAAGTAGGTGTGCCTTTTGGAGAGCTGTGGGGCTTGAGCCTTTGGCCCAGCGACCTGGCAGTGCCCCAGCCAGATGTCACTCCCGAGGACTGAAAAAAGCGCCTCTGTCTCCGGGTCCTGGCACCGGCTCCATGTCTGTGGCTCAGAGGCAGCATTATTAGGGTTTCCAAGGTGTAACCAGAGGATATTCAGGCTACACGCGGTTTGCCCTCAGACTCGCTGCTGTCGAGGCACAAAGCACCCACGCTGGCTTTGTGTGGGTTGAGATCTCCCCGTGCTGCAAACTCTGCTCAAAGGGAGCGGGAAAAGCTTTAGGGATCAAAAGGGCTGCCCAAGCCACTCTCCATGTGGGTCTGGGGTGGGATGGCACCATTCCAGTCCCCTCCCATCCCTGCCTGCAGCTGCAATGATGCAGAAGAGACAGAGGTAGTGAGCCATCGAGCACGAGGTGGGGCAGCACCACAGACTGCCAGCCCTCATAGTCCCTCCAAGGATCTGCCCTCATCAGACACATCTCAAGGTGGCAACATCCTTGTGCAATAGTCTCTTCAAACCTTTCCTTTCCCCAAAGCATTCCTATCAATCCCAGTCACCTATTTACAGCCATGGGAAGGGGTTTCCCAGACTTGCTTCTCCAGTCCTGAAGCCGCTGTGCTCATAGAGTGGCTCCTCCAGCCTCTCTAAAACCTGTTTTTCCTGCAGCACTCAAGAAATCAGATTCCCCTTGCAGCCTGCTGTGAGCACATCCAAACCTGGGAAGTGCAGGGCAGTGATTTTCAAAGGGATTGAAATAGGGGAAAAAAAGCAAGATAATTTAAACCTTTCAGTGAAAGTCCTGCTGTTCAGTTTTTCTCAGAGAAACACATTTCCACATGTCATTGCTGAATACTCTTCTCTCGGTCCCTGCTGCGCTCTGACTCTCCTTGCCCTCTGGGATGAACTGAGGCATCTGCGTGCCCTTCCTGCCCCTGCCCTGTGCCCTGGGAGGCTGCAGGGCTGGACACAGCACCAAACAGCTCACCCCACCCAGAAGGGCAGGGAGAGAAAACCCTGGGGTTTGTGCTAAGCACAGAAAGTACGTGGGTGCCCTTGGAGGGGGCTGATTAGAGTCTAAGGTTGTGTTTGGGAATGCCTCCTGGGCCACTGTGACTGGCAAGGCGCAGCCTGGTCCCAGGAGGCGATGGGCAGCTGGAGTGTGACTCAAGCCAGGTATTTTAAGGACAGTGATATATTTTCAACAAAGGCTGCCTAGAATTATAAACAGAGAATTTTTAAAAATTAACCTTTTTCCTTACCTACTCCATATCTCAGCCTTCCAGGTGCTTCCTCAGCCCACTAATCCTTCTCTTGCAGGTCCCGTCCTTCAGCTGCAGGTTTGTCCATCTCCACGTTCCCACGGGGCCTTGGACTACTGCTTTACCTCCCTCAAACCCACCAAAACACTGGATTGCCCCTGGAGCTGGGAAGGTTTCCCCTTCACTCCCACAGCTCCTCTTCCTCTCCCTATTTTGCTCAGTTTTCTCTCCCTCCTTTGACCATCTTTGGTGTTTCGCCATTTTTTCTTCTGGATGTTTCTCCCCCACAAACCTGGAGTCCTGCAGACTTTATGCAGGAATTAACTGCCCTTGGAGTTTTCTCTGTTAACAGCTAAAGGTTTGCTGTGGCAGTGTGAGCTCCTCTATGCAGAGCGTGGCTGACCTTTCCAGCCCAGCTCTCACTTCTTTCCATAAGCCTACGGAAAGAATATTCCTTGCTGCATATGGAAATTTTAGCTCACTTCTTTGCACAGTTTTTTCTCATACACTGCCAGGTTTCCACAGGACCAGTCCTGGAAATGGTCATATTGAATGTTAATTAGAGAATGAGTGATCATTAATCTTGAGACCTTTGAATGATTTGTCCATATGGACCTTTATACCACTCGCCCCTGGGAGCCCGTGTTTGGCCCCTCACCACACAGCACCTCAGCTCTCCACCTGGCTCTTGGCTCCAGCCCCATTTCTGGGACTTGTTGCTCACCCCAGCCCCATTCCCAGTCCACACAGTACAGCTGCAATCACCTGGTTTCCATGGCAACCCCCCGGGAACGTGGGTCAGAAGGGAGCTGTGACATCTTCTGACGCGGCTGGTCCGGGCACTGGGGTGCAGGTACAGAGCTCTGTGGGCGGGAGACGTCGTGTTACTCACTCAGGAGCCAGCTTTGCTCTCTAATCCAGCAGCATTGGCCACCTCGGTGATAACGCTGCCTTTATTCTGTTTACAACTGTTGTTAAAATTCTGGTACCAGTAGTTCTCTCATGTCTCAACACTGAGACGTACCAGATAATAGGCTCAAATCTTGGAAGAGTGCAGCAAACCCTGTTGACTCACAAAAACCTCTCCATGTGTGCAGTGCTGGCTTGAAGAAGAGCAGACTCAAGCCATGGGCAACCCTTTATTTCACTTCATGAGAGCACGTGTCCAAAACAGCATCTGGCATTTCTTGACTTTTCTCCGTTGAGGAAAAAAACCTTCTTTCTCTGGCTCTGTGTTAGAAACTTTATCAATAAACCTGTTTTCTGAAGCACTTAAAATACCTGGCAGGTCCCAGGTTGATTTCCCGAAGGTCTCCCAGCGGTGCAAGCCCACGGCCCTTTCCCTGCTGGGTGCAGAAGCAGCTCAGCCTCCACAAGTGTTTCCTTTCACTGCAGCACCAGGTCCTTAGCACAGCCTGTGTCCTGATTTCACTGAGAGCACTTTGCATCACCTCCCAGATGACCCCTTCTCCTTCCCAGGAGCAAGCAGGACCTCGGGAATCTCCATGCCCCATGCCATGGTGTGGTGTGCTGCCAGCTGCCTACGGGGAGCTTTGGCTGCCCTCTTTTCCATTGCAGCCTCTCTGCTTGATTTTCAGCCTCCCTTCCCTCTCTGCTTTCCATTTTCTACCTCTTCCCTTTGTTTCCCACTCCACTCCCGCCTCCTCAATCCAGCCGTCTGCTCCTAGGCCTTCATTTAAAGTTTGAAGAGAGCCAAGAGTACCTTGTGCCTCTCAGTCTCGCCCCAGGCACTGCTGCGGGATGTGGAGCTCGCAAGGCAAAACACACTCATACACACACATATGGGCCCTAGCCAGCTGCTAACGACCCCGCTGCATCCCTGGAGTGGAGCTTCTGGGAAAGCCCAGCTAGGAAAGCTCTGTTTTCTTAAGTTTATGGAAGAAACTAGGAGACCCAACTGGAACTTCCAAGAGCTGATGGGGGGAAAAAAAATAAATGAAATTAAGTGTGCCTGGAGTCACCCACTAGATCATGCAGAGGGATGATAGCCAAGAAGTGGAAAAATCAATTCCCTCTGCGGGGCAAGGTTGGCTCATGCTCTTGGCAGGAAAGCCTGAGCGGGGGTTGCAGCCCATGATCCCGAACAGGAGGGAAGGGATATGTGGCTCGACTTGAAGAAAACTGCCTGGCATTTTATGTGGTGCAGGAAAGTGAAGTTCCTTCAGATGCCTGTTTTGGGAGACTGCCATCTGAGCAGCTCAGGGCTGTGCAGTGACTCACTGTAAATCAGCAATTCCATCTCTCTGACAAGCAGACCTCAGACACCCTAAAGTCTTGGCAACCTGAAGATTAACCTGAGGATTCAGGGTTGCTACTACCGGTGCCAGACTGATGTCATCTGTTTCACAGTCCACAGATGTGGGGCCTGGGGGACGGGGGTGTCCCTTCTGTGTCTTGGCCCAAGACCTGACACGGCCAGAGCAGGAGGGAATCATCGCTGCATCCCTGACTCATCCCTGGGTGCCTCCTTGTCTGCAGGCTGACGATCACCCCCTCCCACAACAGGAGCCACCATCACATCAGCAGGAACGTCTGTGAAGCGTTTCACTGCTTGGGCTTGGGAAATCGCACCTCAACTGCATCACACCCACATCTCATAAACATCAGAGCAAAGCCATATGTGAATTCCTGGGGGGGGTTCAGCAGAGAGGAACTTTGAACAGTTCTTTGCAGTACGTTAAAAATTGGACCTTCTATGTTAACATTATTTTTAAAATACCAGAATTCATAAATAGGTTGATAATATCTCAAATATGTAATGTTTTCAACATGATGTACATTTCTTGTATTTGTTCTGTTTGCACAGTGGTGTTTCCATTAACACGCAGAAGCACATTTTCTCAATAAAAGTCGCTTGGGGGGCGGGGGGAAGGCCAAAAAAAGCCACAAACTCTGTGTGAAAAAGATGACAAAAGCCTCCTGTAGCACTGAAAGTGTCTGATCTGCTCCACCAGAACACTGGAGGCAGCACAAAATGGGCAAATTTTCAACCATTCTTGCCATTCTCAAAACCATGTTGAGTATTTCTTTTCCTGGGAGCACTGCCTAGACAATCAGGCCTCTCCAGAGCATTCTCAACATCTCTGAAAATCACAGGTCACGACCAAAGAAACTCACAGCAGATTTGGATGAGAAGTCATTAGTGTCTTCTTTCAAGCAACACATTTGTGGCTCTTCTTTTTACTTGTCTCTTATTTCCTGAGCCTGACTGTTCACCCATGTCAGGTGCATAAGCTTTCTTCTGGAACTCTGAAAGCCAGAAACTCTCACTAAGGAAAATTGAACTGAGATTTTCGTGCAGTAAGACAATCCAATTTCCTCAGGAAACAGTGAACATCATGAATTAATGGTATGGTCAGGAGAGAGGGCAGTGCTGAAGTAACATAGAAAATGAAATGGAAGTAGCTTATGGGGGGAGGGAGTGCCTTGTACAAAACCCGAATTTAACTTTTTTTCTTTCTAAATACTTTTCACTATGGTTTCTCCGGCCTCCCTTTGATTGAACATGGCCCAAGTTTTCAGCACAGTGCTGGGTCTCAGCCCTTATCTCCCCTCCCCTCCTGAACACTCCTTTTCCTAGAGGTGCCCTCAGCCAAACCTTTCAGTGAGAAGCTTTCCCAGAGGGCCTTTGTTGGTGGTTGGATCCTCTCTGGTCACATTCCAACACAGCTGAAGCCATGTCTCCCTCCCAATCCTTCTTCCTCCCTTCCTTCTTTCTTTTTCCTTCTTCTTTGAATGGATTCACCTGGATTTTTTTTTTTTTAACCCTATTCTCCCACCTTCAGCTGCTTCCACACAACCTGGACCCTGATGTGAAGGTTTCCCCGTCCTTGGATCTCTCCGTCTGTCCAAGTGTTTGATGAAAAGGAACCGTAGGTTCCTAGCCCCTGCCTAAGAGCTTCCTGTAGGCAGCAAACAAGTTTTCAGACAAGAAACTGAGATCAAGAACACACAGAAATAAACACAGAGAAATAAAGTAAAAAACCAGGAGCCCTCCACTAAAAAGGGCACAGTGTTGCGTGCAGCTTGTCTCTCCAACCCCACACCTTTCCCCTGCACTGTGACTCTTGGTTTTCCTCCTGCTGCTCTTCCATCACCGTCATCTCCTCTAACCTCCGCTCCGTTCCCCACCCTCTGCCTCACTGCCTTCACCTGCCACGGCTGAAGGGGCACTACAAACACGTTTCCTTTCCCCTACCCAAACACACGCACACACACATACCCCTCAGACATGTTGGTGGCTCCGTGAATTAAATATTGCTGCTGTGCTACAGCATCATGTTGCAACAAACATCACCGTTACCTGCTGCTCCTGCATTGCTGAATACTAATTTTGGGAATTTCCGCTGAGTCCTCCGCGAGGATACCCAAACCTCCCACAAGATTAGCACGTCCCAACGCTACACTACAACTCCTCACGTTTTTGGAGTCCAGTTTCTCCCCAGTTGCTGCCACTGCTGCTCCCTGGGTGCATCTGCTCTGTGTTTTCTTTTGCCAGGATCCCTTGAGAGCCTTCAGCAACCAGCTCTGCTTCTCATTCTAAAGGTGAGGAGGTTTAAACTCGGTAGAGTCCTCCCAAGACACAAAATCCATCATCAAGGATCACTTCGTGGAAGTATCCCGCCCTTGGCATCACATCCCCCCAGGGAGCATCAGCTGAGTGAGCAGCCCTGCCCTGCGCCAGGCAGAGCCCAGCAAAGGCTGCACGCTCCAAAACGATCCAGGATTTGACTCTGAGTGAATCAAATTGTAATTCATGAGGTAATTAATTGGACAAACTTGCTTGAAAACAGATTCACTCCACAGAATACTAAACTTGCTGGAAAGTCACACAGCACTAGATCTTTTTTTTTTTTGGCTTAAAAAAAAAAAAATCAGACTAGCGAGGCAGTTTATCATGGGGTTGTTTGTTGTTGTTTTTCCCAGCAGAACCCATTTATGAGGACAATTTCAACTGTGCTTGAACCACAGAGACGGCAAAAACAACGTATAGAAGGCAGCTCCTGATGTTTACAGGGATGCATAAGGTGACTCTACCAGAGCTACTAAATCATCCATTTTGACTGCCTTTATGGGTCTGGGAAGTCTGAAAAAGCTGTGTATAGGAACCAGTCTGCACTTCAGAATAACATTTCCTTTCTGATGACACACAGGAATGACATTTGAATGCTGCTTCGACAGATGCATTATTTTATTAGATGATTTCAAGCAGGACAAAGACAGGAGCTTTGTTTTCCCCGTTACCGTAAGGCTTACATCATCTGAAACATTTCTACCAAGAGGTCTCATTTCAAATGACAGGGAACGTTGTTCTGAGAAACTGCATGTATTAGTTCTGCCTCAGATGCTCAGGGAATTTCATCCATTCCAGCCCCATTTCTAGGTGCTTTGCTGGAGATCAAAAGATTATTTGCTGACGTCTAGGGTAAGTTTAGAGTCTCATTACTTGCCTGACAGGGAATTGTATGGCAATTTATTCTGTCTAATCTAATACAGGTTATCAGTCCTAAATCAACCATTCTTGGGCCTCTCTGCCTGCACCCCGGGTTTGTCAGTCCGCCCAGTTCTGCCTTTTTGGGCTGGTGACCCCTATTTTGAGAACTGCCACTGTAAAAATCAGAGCAAGGAAATCAGAAGGTTCTATTTTTCTCTACTATTTTTTCTCTCGATTTTTTTGCAGGCAGACACGCAAAAACAGCTGTGGTGGCGGATATCCCTTGGTGCCAAGCAAGCAAGCAAAATTTGGAAGAGAGAATATGCTTTTGGTATTTTTTTTTGTGACCTCTCAGGTTCTTTGTTACCACACTTCCTTTTGTGTACCAGGAAAGCTGAAGCCAGAGGAAAAGGGAAAAAAAACTTTATAAAGACTTCTAACAGCGACGGCTAAATTGAATCCCGTTTTTACCTACTGGTATAGAACCAAACCTGCAGATTGTGCCACAGAATGACACAACATTCAGCTGTTTCCAGCCAGATGATCAGAGCAATTTAAGAATCAGATTCAGAACCTGCTGTACTTATTAAGCTGAAGCCTCATGTGGCCTGTGGTGAAAATTGGGTGACTCAGACTCGAATATAATACTCCGTCCTTGCAGCAGAAATAACATCACTGTGTTGGTAGAAAAATTCAAAAGAAACTCACTCCTTCTGAAAGTCTTGCCTGTATGTAATTCAGCTATGATGGGCTGCCTACCCTTCGTATCACAAAAAGAGGTGAGAACTCAGAAATTATTGATCGCTTTGTTTCAGCACATGAACTCAGGCTGCTGCTTCGAGTTCTGGCCTCAACACGAGAAGCTGCCGCTGGTTTCTGAATAACCCAAGAAATTCAGACCACCTGTTTAGGATTTATGTACCAGATAAAGTGAAAATAACTCCAGCCTTCTAGCAGCATTCCAGTGCTTATACTTACATGGCAGTACACGTGAAGTCAGTTTAGTGCCCTCCTCTGCTGAAACAACCGGACAAAAGGGAAAAGAGGGTAAGTATTTGACAGCTGCTTTCATAAAAGAAGGAGGGAGAGAAACCCTACCCCCAGTATCATCATGAGGTGAAGAAAACATCCTTAAAACCCTCTAGGTAACTACAGCATCAAAAGAGACTTTGGACACATTTTTGCAGCTGATCTCCTATGCAGGAGATGAGCAGGTTCCTGGAATATGCCTAAAGGAAGTTTTTCTTTTGTATTCACAGTTTACCAGCTGTGAATGTTTCACTGCAGTCAAAGGGTAACTGGTATATAGAGCAAATGCAGAGGGGAAAAAAAGTAAAAACAAACCCCATGCACCAACTAATTATCTGCCCATTCCAAACTGGAAACTAACCAAAAGAAGGGAGACAAAGAAGGAAACGACTAACATTTTTTAACAACCCAGTTTATTAAACTCAGGCAGTGAGACACATAACACAACGTTAAGGTCACTGGGCATGAGACTGAAGCACACCGGCAGCTCAATCTTCCCTGTCCCTCTCCCCAGCTGCAGGGATGACAGTCAGATTTTTAACTCAGCATGTCAGCAAATGTAGTTCAAGGTTCCCAGAGGTCACAGCCCCAGTGGGGTCTGCAGTCCCTCCCCAGGCACAGCAGGACGTGTCCCTGCCCTTGCGTGGGCTGGTTCAGCAGAGAGCAAAACAAAATCAAAACAGACTTGCTCTAAGGTGAAAGTGATGTAGGTCAGCAAACAGAATATCCTGTCAGAGGCTGGGACAAATCATGAAATAATCTAACTACTTATTTAACATACAGGCCACAAAATTTCATTCAGACCATAAAACGCCACCATTACCGACTCCGGGGCTCATCATTTGATGGAACTGTAAACAATCTTCCCCAAATTAATTCCGTATGAAAAACCAGCAGCCTCCAACAGCTCTAAACATCCTCTGATTTCATTTACACCATCTTACACCTGCCTAGTTTCAAGCAGCACTTCTCATACAAACACAGGTCACTGAAGAAACCTATCAGCAGCAATCCAAGAGATTCCCAAGCCGAAACACGAGGAGGTCAGCCAAAGTGGGAGGCAGCACAACTTTGGCACAAACATACTGGTGGATTCCAGTTGTTATTCTAAGGGTATTATGCCAGAAGCAAACACAATAACCTCCTGAAATGGATGGTAGAATCCCTTCTGGAATTTCCTAACTGACAAAATACTGAGGAGCAGGTCTATCTTAGTGCATGCAGCGCGTTAGCAGTTTAACTTAAAGGCAAAAACAAGCCTCCAAGCAACCTGTGAACACAGCACCACCCTCCTTGCTACCTATTTTTCTTTTCCCCACCCTGTATAAACCCTTCCTACGCACAGTGGGGACAAACCTCCACTGACGTGTGTTTGGCAACAACTGGAGTGTTCACAAAGGTCCAAGTTCCTGCTGGAGGCTCCTGCTCCCAATCTGGCAGAAAAAAGACAGGACTCAAGTCTTCCTTCTTTTAAAAGGCACCCCAGCTGTTAGTTGCCTGTTCCTGGAAGGCATTTCAGGCACATTTTGATCGGAAATTCTGTAACCAGAAATTGTTTTCCTTTCCAATCAGTTCTTCCCCAGCGCGTCTGTCATTTGGGCATTTTATCTGAGGCAGAGGCGCACAAACCCCATCAAACATCCTAACAGAATCAAGGCAACAAATATTCAAGGTGATTAGAGCAAAAGGGTGAAGCTTTTCAATTTCAATTCCATATATACTGAAGAGCAGGCAAAGCAGACAACAAAAAAAGTCACCTTAAAACTCCGTGTCAAGCCGGAATGAGGCAAGTTATCTCCTTCCCTGCTACACCAAAGTAAGCAGAACATACCCATCTGATGCAGCTGATTGGAAACACTGATGTTGTACAAGCCAGAATTCCACAAAATGAAAATAAGTTACATGTTGAAGTTAAGAAAGGCACTGATTTTAAAACAGAAGGTTCTAATTTGTTCTCCTAATGAGCCATTTTCATTACTCTCACAGGGATATCTGTCCTTCCGACCAATAAATGGAGCATTTCTTCATGGAGATGTAAAAGATAAAGTAATCACCATTTCTCATTTTAGAACAAAATCTATTTTTATTCAACACAGGTTGGTAAAGGATAAAATTCACAATAACCAGCATTAAAAAACAACAAACGAACCCTGCAGTCATATTTAAATTTGGCTGTACCTACTGGTCAGTCACATTTCTACATACACAACTTTGCCAGTCTTGCTCCTTTCCAGATCAATAGATATTGACACCCAATACTAACAAAACACAGTTTATCCACAACCTGGGGTGACCCTTCAAGGTTTTCAAGAAAGAAAAGCAAATCTTTATCTTTGTGTCCAGCAATTTTGTAGCTGGAAGGAACCAAAATGCTGCGGATCAACACGGAAGGAGACATGGGCACACTGAGAGTCCCAACTCCTACCAAAAATCGACGGAAGGAAGGACTCACTCAGCCCAGCACCTCCAGCTTTGTCATTAACCCGTACCCTAGACACTGAAGTGCAAAAGCTATTCAAATAAATAAATAAATAACAGCAGCAGCCCCAACAAATAAAACCCAAAACGCAGTTAAGTATCTTTACAGCCTGTAACTGCAAAATACAGCCAAAAGCTTTTTAAACTAAGACCTCAGCCCACAGGTAACAGCTTCTCAAAATCTGAGCGCAGCAGGGTTTGAATTGTTTCACTAAACCAATATAAAGCTCTACATACCTTTTTAGGGGGAAGGGATTGGAATCTTCAGCTAAAGAATTCCTCCATCCATCCATCCATCCATCCATCCATCCATCCATCCATCCCTCCCTCCTCACACAGCCTCTGAAGCTGTGCCAGTATGGATGTCTTGGGGTTGCAATGTTATTTTTCCCCCCACCAGAGGCTGGTTCAGTCCACTGGGACAGAAATCCTTTCAAGCAACATTGCTGCAGAATCCCTTCACATTTAACTGCAGCCCAAAGCCCAAGCCCAGCCCAGATGTATGCATTTAGATGTTGAGACCTTCTTCCCCACCGGTCTGAACAGGCTTATCCACGATGAGGGAAGTCAACCCTTTATCCAGGTAACTGCAGGGACAGGGCCTACCAACAGTTCCTCTGCGAGGACCCCATAACTTTCTTTAAGGCCCTGTGGCACTGAGGTCTTCCCTCCATCTCTGCTCAGCAAAACAGCTAAGAACGAGCACCTTCTTACAGCGTTCAAGTCAAGCATAAATCAAGTGCTGAATGAGACCAGTGAAGTGACTCAAGAGACTGAGCAACTACAAAATTACAGCCCTGGAAATTAGGCGTTGTGCCAGCACACGGAACACAGCACCAGCAGCTGATGGGATGTTTCTGCAGGGCTGTTTTAGAGTGTTTTGTTAATCAAATGTAAAGACTGCTGCATTGTTTCACAGAACTTGGAGCACAGTTCAGAACAAGACAGGTTCCTAGAGCTTTAATAAATACAGTTAAGGACAACACGTGGTTTAATTTATCTAGCCTTTGTGATTTAAGTATAAACACCTGATACAAAAAGGATTTCTTTTCACTTTATACATCTTAAAAATAAAAAAAAAAAGGAATCACAGAAACATCTGTTTGCAAAGCAGCTGTACAAAGAAATTACATGTTCTGAAGACACTAAACCATCTATTTTCTGGGTAACACTAGTTACTCAAATGTTCTCTTACAAACTACTGCCCACATAGGTAATTTTTCTGATATTTCAGCCCCAAATCTGAAATTCAGAGCCACTGAAAATGAGCCACTTGAGAGAGATTTCTGGACATTAAAGGCCCTGGTCTGACAACTTCCACGTGCGCACCCCAGCACTGAAATCACGAGTACCCAACAGAGATCACTGTGGCAAGCGGGCACTGAAGCAGCTCATCTGCTCAAGCCACAAGTGCTGTAAGGAAAGGACAGCTCACAGTTCACAAGAAACCACCTCTGATTTCAGCCCAGCCTGGTAGACAATTACATGACGTTTGCACAGCCAGTTTATAATGCCCTGAAAATCATTAGAGCCCCCACTGGAAGTTCTGACTCATAAGCTGCTTTTTGTTGCTTAGGACTCTTTTTTTTTTTTTTTTTTTTGCACAGTCCTAATTCAGGACTAACATTCACCCAGAGAATCTGTGAAAACTGCTAAACTGCAGTACCAGGCAAGAGTAAATTCCATTTCACTACCTACCAAAAGGCTGGATGTTGTCCTTGAGAAGTAGTACTGTAGTTAAAAACTAATAATACAGTAGGTGGCTACTGTCTGAGCAGCTTCAAAATACTAATAGCAGCACATCTTAACAACCAGCTGATATTGTCCTCTATAAAGTGATGCCCTCAATGTACACAAGATGACACAAGAGACACAAACTTCACTTACTGACCCTGGGACAGCCACTGCCGGGCTGGCACAACTTCAACTTCCTTCTGCTCTAGTTTTGCCTTGATTTTTGGCAAATACACAGTTCATAATTTTAATTAAAAATGTCCTATCAAAAGAAATAAAAAAGGCACTTGTTATTTCTCTTTGGCTCAGTTGAGGCGTGCCGCTAAAACCTTCCCAAAGTTCCCGTCTCTTCGTCTGATGAACAGTTGCCATCCTGAGGTACTTACTCATGTGCAAAAATAAAGAGCTTCAGGGATTTACCAGCTGCATTTCTCACACTGCTTCCTGTAAAGGTGCAAAGTTCTTCGCCGAACAGAACCTCTTGAACACAGAATAATACATCCCATGAAGTTTGGATTTCAGGGAAGAGCTCTGACCACGGACACAGTCCTTTTTCCAGCTCTCCTCTTGTAGCTCAGTGCTCTTTAAACCTGGGGAAGAACAAACCAGGCAGGAAAGGTTGAGGTGTGAGGCCTAACAGCCACCAACTCCGAAATGCAGGACCCATCCCCTGCCATGTGTTTTCTATTCCCTGTCCATTTTACTCCTCCAAAACTGCAAACAAGGCGGCTCAATTTAGATTTTGCATCTGCAAGTGTAACCCCACTGATTCAGCGGATTTTTCCCCCCCCTCCATTCAAACCACTGTAAATTCAGAGCCACCCTTTTCTTTAAGGAGACCTTTTGGAAAATGTTGTATTCGAAACTATTATTAAACACAGACCAAGCAATCGAGGGGCTTATTCCCCACCTGCAGGATGAAACCCAGGAAAAAACACACCATAACCAAGAGACTGTGACAGAGGTGTGTTTCCAGATATTTTCAAAAGATGTACTGAAGAAAACTGTTCATGATTTGAAAACATCAAGCTGGGATTATTCTTTAGAAGCAAAATTAACCCAAACATAAACAGACATGCGTAAACTGTAACACTTTCAGTCTATTACAAGGCAAAGGTTGGACTTGATGATCTTGGTGGTCTTTTCCAACCTTAATGATTATATATGACAGGATCAGTAACATGTTTTTAAACCATTATTAACAAGCAACAGCCATACACAGCACTTACAGGGTGTGATCTGCATCACACTGAAGCTCCTTCTGAATAAGACGGAGTAAGAGCTGCAAAAACAATCACAGTGTCTGTGTTAGTATCTATAAAAGGACAAACAAATAAGCTAAGAAACTTATTTCAGGATAAGATGTTCATTGTTACTTGAAGAGTTTCTCATTTGAAGTACTACTCTGTAATGCTGAACTCAGTTAAAAAAAAAATTAAAAAATCTAAAGATTTACAGATGCTCAGTCAATATTTGGAGGAGGAGTTTTCACAATGAATAGGCAAGAGGAAAGTAATTTCCTTTCTGCAACTAAGAGATCTTTTTTTTCATAAAGAAACTTGTAAAGAAACCAGCAGAGGGAACCCAAGACTTCAACAAAACATGGTAGACAGAAATTTTGGAGCATAGAAGTATTTTAACTGTTATTTAGAAAAACAACTCTGTGTGTGAAAAGCTTTAATCATATAATTAGTCAAGATGAGTCAAGTTTGTGTGCCCGTGCTGGATCAGGAATTTCAAGTGCACTTCAAAAGGACTACTAAGACAGTACCAGCAAAGTGATTTTACAATTAAAATTGGTGATTCTCACGTGCTTATAAGACAGAAATAGAACTTTCAGGGCTCCTACTGTTTCAGGCTACATTATCCTCACACTCTCACTGTTATAAATGGAAGTTCCTTCACTATTCTAAGTATTGGTGTTTTAAGAAGTTAAACCTAACATTTTAGAGGTACAGAAGTGGCCAAGAATGACAGAACTGAATACCGTGCAAGAGACTAAAGCCCCTCTAGGTTTCCTTGAAGAAATAACATTTGCACACAGACATCTTTATGCTGTACTGCAAAGGACAGGAAAACCAGAACAAGAGCTACACAAAAAAGGATTTATTGCAACAGCAGAGTCAGACCTCTCAAGAACAGAGCTTTGCAAAGGTGTTTTAATTGATTCTGCAAAGAAAAGTGGTGGGTTTTTTGTTTTCACTTGGTTTTAATCAATAACTATCAAAGAAAAAAAAACAAATCAGAGCTTTAGGTCTGATTTTTTTTTTTGGGAGAAGTACAATAAGCTCCCAAACCTCACTATGCAGCAGGAAATACCTAATACTGAAAACAGCACAAACCAGGATTAATCAAGCTGCTATCAATGTGGCAAAATACATCAGCTATTAACTTATCTAATCTACTCACTGAATTTCCAGAGATTTCACATCCTAAATGTGAACAAATTACTTTAAAATTTTGGGGTTAACTTGAATTTAGGGAAAAAAAAAAAGCCTCAACTGTAACTCAAAGCAAGACTTTCTCGTGTCAGAAGGAGTGGTCTCACACTCTCAGCATTAGCTCCTGGGAGTGTTTCACAGTCACCTTGCCCTTTCAAGAGCACTTCCACCCCGGATTTCAAAGGAGAGGAGAGGCAGGTGACACTTCAGGACACCTCTGAGGTGGTTCATAGCATGATTCTTCTCCGGGGGACAACAAAGCAGGTACAGACCCCTGCCAGGGAATCTCTGGCACACACAAAAACATAACCCACAGGTGGGTGCAGCAAGACTGACTTCAGAGGTACAGCAAGACTTGCCTCTTTCTGTGCTTTCCTTGTCTTTAAAAACAGAGCAGAGAACCTCAGAAATGAAAAAAAAAAACCCAACCCAAACCCCTCTTCAGATCTTTCTCTCGAGCACACAGGATCTCAGGAGAAAAAAAAAAAGGAAAACGGATGTGCTTTGAACCAAGCCACGACGTGTGTGCTCCACTCCTTTCCCCTAAACATCTGCTCCTGGTTACTGTCAAAAGTTAGGATGCCAGTTTTTCACCCAACCTACTACAGCAGTTTTAGGGCCCATCTGGAAAATGTGATGTATTAACTTTCAACAGCTTCATTATCGCGGTGATTCTGGGGATACAGCAACGTAGGAGAACATTTGTTATCGCTTGGCTCGACCGCCTTTCAAGAAAACAGAAGTCCTTCCGCCGTGAGAGGAATCCGAGACAACTTCTAGGTCTGGATATGAAAGTTTATTTACAATGAAGCCTGCTGGAAGCTGCTCAGCCAGCAATTAACAGCTGTTAATTCCTGTTGCTCAGGAACTGCATCAGAACTAAATCCGCACTTTTAATTAAAATTGGATGAGAATTTCAAAACGAGCAGATTTGCTCTTCAATTGAAAATTTCCTACACAATGGAAGTTTCATAGAAGATGGGAGTATTAAAATTGCAAAGGGAAAACTGGCATTTTGGGATAGTCTTGCACAAAGGGAATACACAGCAACTAAATAATATTTGTAGACTTACTAGCAAGGCACATGCATCTGCCACCATGAGCATGTAGAACACGTTGTTCCAACCAGATGGGGAAATAAGACCAGCCAAGAGAGGTCCCAAAGCTGCACCTAAAAGATAATATTGGTGTTGTCAAACTGTGCAATGTAAGATATACTATACTGAAATATACTTACTCCAAGTTAGAGTATGAATTTTTCCACCTAGTTTAGGTTAGATATTAGGAAATGTTTTTTTCCCCCTAGAGGGTGACTGGGCACTGGAACAGGCTCCCCAGGGAAGTGGTCACAGCACCAAGCCTGACAGAGTTCAAGAATTGTTTGGACAATGCTTTCAGGCACATGGTGTGGTTTTTGGGATGCCCCGCACAGGGCCAAGAGTTGGACTCCAAGACCCTGATTGGTCCCTTCCAACTCGGCATATTCTATGATTCTAGTTAACTCAGGATTACCTTGTGTATTAAGAGGTCCCAGAAGAGCAAAAAATTACTGGTACAGATGCAAGCCAAAGGGAAACCTAACCCAGGGAAGCTGGAAGGCTTAATGTGTGATAAATGTCTGCCTTTGGCTAAACAAAATCATCATCCAGTATTAAGGTGAATTACTCAATTCTCCCTTCCACATACCAGTGCAGAGGGCATGAATAAAATATCCCTGATCCTAGAAACAACCCAATGGCATCGTCACGTGCCCAGTATCAGTCTAACATGCTCTTCCATGCCACCCTCAGGTGTGGGACCACTAGAGGTTTCAGGCTAAGTCTGTGCCATTCCCCATTTTCAAAGCTGTTCTGAGTCCTGGCAAAATGTGAGCTGAAGAGAGAGCCCAGTTTGTCAAAGATCCTTAGTTTTAACCTACCCCAGCTAAGGCAGGTGATCTTCAGCTCTGGCTTACCTACGGATCCAGTTCCATCGATGATCGCCGTCACTGTGGACAAGGCTCTTGCGTTCCCTTTCAGGCTTTTGTGGGTACCCTGGAGTGACAAAGGTGGCTTAGACCCTCCTAAGGTGAACTCCGAAGAAGTCCTTGCAACATCATCCAGCTCACACCCCTCCCCATTAGACACATGTTGTGAAGATGGCTTAAATATCCAGCAATGTCAGGCCCCACTTTCCAGCCAGCAGCTCCTTCCGCAAGGATAAAATGGGCAATGCACAGAGGGCACCCTTGGTCTTGCCAAGACCTCCAAGCCCTAGGACAGGGCTCCAGAGATATCTGTCCTGCTCCTTTTCCTGTATTTAGCACATTTGTTAGAGGACTTTTGCTTCTTGCTTGGTGCCTTAAGGAACCAACACCTTTCCAAAGCGCCTCTAATGAATGGCAGCAGGGTTGATGTTTTCACGTGGCATTTGTGACCTGATCCCTCTGGAAGTGCTGGCACCCTGAGTAACTGCAGGGCAGAGGGCAGCACGTGAACCTTGACTCTTTATTTTTACATACTTACACTTTTGTAAAGGTATGTGGCAGGTAGAGCTTTCTTCCCTGATGGGGATTAAGTCACCAGCTCGTCCCTCGCACAGGTACAGCTCCTCCACTCATTTAAAGATGTAAAATATAAAAAGGGAGAAGGCACCTGCACAGAGGCCTGGCTTTGCATGCAACCTTCATGTTCGTGTTGGGCTGTCATCTACAAGATTTGGCGTCTTGTTAGTGGTCAAGACTAATTTAGAAGCCTCTCACAAGTATGACACTCCTTCATATGAATACATAAACTAAAACAATCTCAGTGGCTGAGTTCAGCACGGCCTTTCCAGCTCCTTTGCTCTGGGACAATGCAGCCCCTTCCCAGTTGACCCCGCAGAAGTCAAAGGGCTCTCTCTGGAGGCCAAACTGCTACAGGGAAACAGAGTGGAAGCCAAACTCACCAAGTCAGCGGAGACAGCAGTGGTGATCAGGGCATAAGGGCCATTCACCAGGGCACCACTGATAAGCAGCATCACTGTAGAAAGTTTAAAAAAATGAAAAATATGAGTTGCCTGAAAGACTGTTAACAGGAGACATCACAGCCTATGGTTCCCACATGGTTTAATCCATCTTTGGCTCCCCCCATTACAGAATTGGGAAAGGAAGAAAACCAACATTTATTCTTCCCTCTCTTCAATGCTTTATTTCACGGTGTGAATTCTCAAACATAAGAGAAGACGGAGCTGAGACAAAAAGCACTTCCCAGGGCCTTTACTGATCCTGGTAGGTCAGAGAAAGGGGACAATTTGACCAAACTGACTGCAAGTGCAGGGTTACTCAAAGGATACATGCATAAGCCCCTTTTCTGCTTGTACAGCACCAGAGGATCCTAAAACTGACCTTTAGGCAGGGGAGACACTACCATCTGTGTTTTAATTTCTGTTTTGAGGTAAGAGATAGAAAACCACAAGTGAATTCAGCCTATTACAAGTAAACATTGCTGTCAAAAGTACAAGTAGTCTTTAAACACCTCTGACATTTGGCATAGGGAATATAATAAAAAGCCTGCACTGACACAACAAGCTCCAGAAAGAAGACTAATTATATGAATTAAGTCACTGTTCTCATGCCAACCTTTTCTCACTTCCTACCTCCTCCCTTTACCCTGTAAAATGCCTGGAAGACCAAGTTTAAGGAACTTGCTTCCAAACTTCCTCCTCTAAAGGAAAAGATAAAATAAAAAGGAAAGAGAATCAAAGGAACATAAATTAAAAGTTCACAGAAAGCTAGGCAAAATAATTTAAAAATACTCACCCATAGTAGCCTCAAGTCCCATTTTACTGACTGTAGGGAACATGTACAACTGTAAAGACAGAAGAACAAGCATACTGAATATCAACACACAGACTAATCTCAGGTTCCCTATTTTCCCCACGTTAACTGCAAAATATCTTAGTTGGTATTACATTAAAGCTAGTTCCAGGTTTGACTAAATCCTTTTAGACCACAGCAGAATGGTTGTTTGACTGGATACAGGAGGGAGATAAGGGGTATGAGCCTACTCCCCAGTATGTCCTGGTAGAAGGAAGGGCTGTCTCATGAGACCACTCAGTTTTAAACTCTCCAACTGCAGCTTCAACACAGCACAGAACTGTTCTCATAAAAGAAGAGAAGAAAAATGCATCTCCTGCGTAAAACTGCCAGCTTTCCAACAGCTACAGCACAGAAATTTTAGCCTCTGAGCAGCTAAAATTCTGGCTAAGAACTAAACATCTACTTTCACAAGACAGTGAAAGATTCCATATAATCTATGACAAACAATACATTAAACTTATTTGCTTGCTTAGTAAAGGCAGCCCCAGTGTCTACACTTGGCTCAACTTTTCACGCCAGTTTTTAATCTGGCCTGAACTCTTTATATCCAGGTTAGAAGATGCTGCCTGCAGGACTGTCCAAGGAACGCTGTCACAGCTTCAGCCACAGCTGAGAGGGGCAATCTCTTACCGTGGGTGCTGCAAGCAATAACATCATCCCACAGGTCGATGCCCTCTTCTCCAGCCTGTCTGAAATGAGACCTGCCAAAATGCCACCTGGAAGAGCACACAGGTGTGTGAGGGAAACACTCAGTGCATGTTTTACACCAAAGACATCAGTTATACTTAATGCAACACAACCCAGTGACTTGTACTGTACAGCTACGGACAGGAGCACAGCATGTGAGCCTGACAACATAATTACACAGCAAAATCCTCATTAACCCAATCAGTTGTGACCTGAAGATCACAAAAGCAGACTACTGTTCTTCTTCATTGTTTATTCCAACCAAATATCCAAGGCAAAAAGCCTCTTTGGTGGGTCATGGCCCCAAGTGCTGGTGTTCTGGAATCCAGCTGTGCCCAGCTACTCACTGGTCTCTTAACTCCTTCATGTTCTCAAGTGTTACATCCTTGTCACACTCAGACCACAGGTAATGAGTTATTCTGTATCTTGGGGCAAATGAAATACATGGTTTTCTCTCCAGGTAGTCAATCCAAGCTCCTTAATTTTTCCTACTTCCAGCGTTTGCCAACAAGTGTACACACTGTGCTAATGGGAGCGTGTGGCTGGAGGGGGCTGCAAGGCCTGAGGGAAGGAGCTGTCAAAATTATACAAAGGAAAAGGTACAGGGAGAAGGAAGGGAAGTTCTCTGGATTCTTCACATTCCTAAGTGTCACCCTGGGGCTGCCTCTCCCTTCCCATCTGCCCATCTACAAAGCGCTCACATCCTACTTGAGTTTAAATATAAATGCCAGAGGTCCAAGCTGCACTGGCAGGTTGTTGAGCTCGTGTTCACAGCAGAATCAGATGCTGCTGAAAGACATGACCCACATCTCTAAGGTACTACTGACTCTGGCTATTTGCTCTCTGGGATGAAAGAAGCAGTGAAAAATGGCAGAAGTCACACCCAGCACAAGACCAGAACAAGAACTGCAATACACCTGGACACCAACATCTTGAACTACCAGGGTCTACTCAGCTCTTGATCCAGGGAAACTTCTTTCATGAGCATTATTTTCCAATGGACTGATATAAGGCTTATTTCCACAAGGGAACTGCAGGAGGTGGAGAGGGGATGAGTGTGTGTGCTAAGTCAACCAGGCTTCAGGATGATGATATTTGTTTTATTGTGAGCTATACAGTCTACACTGGCATCGAAACTTAATTATTCAGTGATCACCTCACAAATTTGAAAGGAACAGCCTCATCCTTATTATTATTACAACCTCCCAATTTTATCCCATGCAGTCATAAGAGGCATAATTAAAAAAACCCAAAACAACTGTGGCCAACCATCTCTGTGCCCACAGAAAATGTACAATGTAAAAGCTGCGACAGTTCTGTTTTGTTAGAGTGGCAAAAGAAAGATATTCAGAGCTGATGGAGCTATTATTCCATAATATTTGACTATTACAATTTGTACTGGACAATATAATTGGCTCTGAAGACATTTTGCTACCCAGCACAGCTCTCAGCTCAGAACCTTTACTGCCACTCTTCTTCAGTGGACACAAAGCACAAAGACTATATAATAATATATGCAACCTGTGTGAACCAGAGTTTGTCCTGAACTGGTGTGAATAAGGGTGAAATATTAGTATTAAAACTTACCAAAGATTCCACCCACATCAAACAGTGTAGAAAGGTCCCCAGCTCTTTTGGCATCAAGATGCTCTAGTGAGAGAAGCAAAACATTTGTGTCATTTCTAGACCATAAAACATAGAAATCTCACCACAGGCTTGTCATGCCAGGGCAAAGGCATCTTACAGCAGTGCTGTTTATTCACAGGAATAAGCTGCCACAAGGTGACATTGTGCAAGAGAAATATATCTAAGTGGATATTCAGCAACACAGTTTTCTGAATGCAATTACACTCACTGCAAGAGACATTTTGCCACTTTTATAATACAGAATTACAGAATGATCTGGGTTAGAAGAGACCTTTAAGGGCCATCCAGTCCAAACCCCTGCAATGAGCAAGGACACCTTCAGCTAGATCAGGTTGTTCCCGACCTGACCTTAAACGTTTCCAGGAATGAGGCATCCACCACCTTTCTGGGCAACCTGTTCCAGTGTTTTACCACTCCCATTGTAACAAATTTCTTCTTTATATTTAGTCGAAATCTACCTTCTTTTAGTTTAAAATCAGTACCTTTTGTCCTATTGCAATAGGCCCTGCTAAAACGTTGGTCCATCTTTCTTACAGAAGTACTTATTCAGTACTTCTTTAAGTACTGAAAGGAAGCACTAAGGTCTTCCCACAGCATTCTCCTCTCCAGGTTAAACAACCCCAGCTCCCTCAGCCTGACTTATTACCCCTGAGGCTCAAGGGCTCTTGTGCTCTGTAGAGAGCATCCTCAAAGATCTGCCAGCTCTGTTCTGCTTGTCCCTGAGGGCAGTTTCCCAGCGGGTTCTATCGATCAACTCCTCGAGCAGCTGGAGTTTGCCTTCCTGAAACTCGCAGCCCTGACTTTACTCCTTGCCTGACCCAGATCCCTCGGGATTGTGAACTCCACCAGTGAATCATCACTGCAGCCCAGGCTGCCTCTGATCTTGATGTCACCCAAGAGCTCACTTGTGCTGGTGGCCCTCCACAGCGCTATTGCTTGGACTGTATCCATGCTGAAGTCCAGCCTAACAAGTTTCCTGTTTGTGAATGACCACACAAACAGACACTCACAAATGAGGCTCTTTGCTCTAAAAGCATGATTAGTGTAGATCTGGATCACTTACAGAGCCTCATCCTGGAGGCCTCCAGCACATGACCTGTAACATCCATCATTAAATTACAGCTTGGCACAGCTTGCAGTGTGCAGTTCCAGGGGGCCGCAAGGAGAGAGTCATTTCCTCAACTCCACCGTTTGCCAGGGGCACTGAGAACCTCTGTGCACATACTTATATTTAATCTAATGTACTTATTGATTTGCTACAGGGTGAGATCCCCAAAAGTACATCAGGAAGCTGGGCAACCCGGTCCTACTGAGCGTGAAGTTTCAAAAGGAGCTGAATTTCTGAAATCCACCTTTTTTTTTTTTAAGCCTCTGCAATACATCTGACAGAGCAGTTACGTGCTAAGGCAGAAGGGTCGGGGGCACCACCATAACCTCACCAGCATCTGCCACAACACAGACAGCAGTGCCAAGGTAAACACCATTAACCTTTCTCCTAAAAGCCCACTGCCCTCAAGGTACCCAGTCCTACAGGAGCACTGGCTTGGGTCCACACACAAGAGGTTTCAGCTACAGGATCTGCAGCACTTTCTGTCTCTCTCTGCTGGTTGTTCCTGCCATACTTGCCTAGCACAGCTTTTCTGTTCTGGGGGTTTAAAGGTCCCATCATGACTCATGAGAACATGAATTTCTCTGGTTAGGGAGAACTCCTTTCTCTGCACTCTAAAGTACAAAAAACCAAAACAGCCATATTGAACAGATAAATAAGTTAATTCAGATTATTTTGTACAGATTTTAATAAGACATGTCAATAATGAACAGCATTGTTTGAAAATAAGCCTTTTTTATTTGTTTGCAAAAGCTACAGACAGCATTTGTGCCTGGAATTGTTGAAGATAAGCCAGATTCTTTCATTTGTTTCTTTTGAAAATGCCCTCTTGTAATACTGAATTCATAAACCTGAAAAATATGTTAGTTAGTGACTTAAAACACTCCTGCTACTGCAGCAGAGAAAGTCTCTTTCAGAAGCAGTAACGTTTATTTTCTTATTTATTTCAAGCTTGTATTTCCAGACACTTTGTAGTCATAATTCTGTATCCCTTTACTGTGATACTTACCTACATTTGTGATATAGAGGGGAAGCCAGAAGAGGAAAGTGTAGCTCACCAGCTTTGCAAACAGAAGACAAAGGGAGAACTCTACAACTCCCTGAGAGAATAAAGAAAATGGGAAGTTAGTATCTTGACAGAGCTATTTGCTTTCAAAGGCCATTATGAAAATGGTTTCTAAGAAGCATTTAGGCTTTTCTTTTTCTCCCGAGAATTCCCAAGAAGCATTCTTCCCCTGAGAGCACAAAGAGCAGACTGTGGTATTTCATTTGTATTTTTTTCTCTTCTTTCAATTGCACTGAATTGACTGAAAACACTAAAATGGTACAGAATAACCTGCAGAGAGAACACTAGAACGGACGTGAAGGATTTGATACTGTTTGGGACACTTACATCACTTATTTCCTTTGTGTAAAGAGCTGTTATATAGCATTATAGCAGGTTTGGAGCGTATTCCAGAGAAACTGGCATCTTTTTGTCCTTTTTTAGATCCTTCCTTCAGATGGGCACAAGATTTCTTCCCTATTGTTCAGCTCTTTATAAAAAGTCAGTAAGCCAGTGTGGCACAGTTCAAATCAGTACGTGGCAAGAGCACACAGGGCAATGGCATATTTTAGACAGTAACTTGCTCCATCCTCTTTCCTGCTGGGAACATAAAAGTGTACTTACTGCACAGAGCTGCAACTAAACTGCCAAATTAACCTATCTTCATTCTCCTCACCATCTGATAACTTTTTGCTTGAAAACAGGTTTCTTAAACCCCTGGCATGGAGGGCTGCACTTAGACTCAGGCACAGCACACATCACACACAGAGATGGCTCTACTCCACATGGAGCTGTGACCCTTCCCAACAGCAGGCAGGAAAAATACCACCGAGGCTCTGAGATTCCAGGTGGCAGGAGCAGCAATTTTTCTGCCCATTACTTCCACTTTGTCACAGGAAAGACCAGTTGAGGACCAGAGACTGGACAGAATGAGAAGATGCAGGAATACAGTGGTCGGGTACTGGGGATTTCCTCCCCTACTTCTTGTATGTGGTCCAAATGAATTTGCAAATAATCGTTTTTCTGCATCCCACTGAAGCTTTTAGGCTTCTATCTGAGAGAACAATCAAGGATGACAAGTTCTGACCTGAAGGAAACTTCTTTCCCTTTACCAGCAGCCCAAGTGTTCGGGCTGTCTGGAACTTCTCGTATGAAATATTATAAAATTAAAGCTTTTAAAAAACAGTGCTGAAGAATGTAAAAAGGGAAGCCATAGAAGGAAGTTCTGACAAGAAGTGCTTATAGATTCAGCCTGTTATTCCACCCTTAGCACCCACAAAGACCAGTAAACTTTCAGAAGAGACTTCAGAATAGAACAGACTATTTCAGTTGACCTACAGCAGCCATCAAGTCCAACCTCCTGACCACTTCAGGGCTGACAGAAGTTAAAGCACATTAATAAAGGCACTGTCCAAATGCTTCTTAAACACTAACAGAGAGAGATCAGCACCTCCTTCTCCACCTCCCTCCTGAGGAAGCCGTAGGGAGCAATGAGTTTGCCTCTCAGCCTCCTTTCCTCCAACCCAGACAAGCCCAAAGCCCTCAGCATTCCAAGACTGTGAAGCAAAGTTAATATCCTCTACCACTCCATCCAGATCTTCACGGAAATACGAATTCTGAGGCAAAACTTAACTCTTACAGGAACAGTGCAAGTACTCACAGGTATTCTCAAGGCCCCGAGGAAGCTGATTGCTGATGTCCCATGTCTTCCTTCCCCACTGACCACAGTGCTGGAGTTCAGGGGCACGCTGCAGTTTTCACTGTCAGTAAGCAAATGCTGCATCTCTGGATCCTGCAGTTTCCCCCAGCAACCACACGAGGAGAGAAAAGAACAAAGAATCAGAACGTGTATACAAAGAAATCAAGTAATTCCAAAATAATTTTAAAAAGCAAGTTATAGCTTTTAGAAATACCTTGATTTCAATATACAGAGTAGACAGAGAGAGAGTATATACAGAATATCAGGTGAAATAATTCTGGTTGTTTATGTCTGAGTGCATACACTCCATTATGGAATCAAGTTTCTCTTCTACTGTGGAACAATTTTACATGTTAGAGTACATTCAGTGGAATAAAATAGCTTCCAGTCCTCCCTTAGCCCACTACATAAATGTGGTCTAATAGAAGCTGACAATCTACTGAATACTACAACACGTTTCTGTATAAAGCATGTACTAGCTTCTTTCTGTGCAAATATTAAGCCCATTTTTCAGACTCTGAAACATCATCTTATTCACTGATTTAAATTCAAGCCATCTTTCCAATTGAATTATGGAAACTGAGTGTTTTATGTTAAGAAATCACTTATTTTTTCACCTCTGTTTCATCTGAGCATTACAATTCCCAAATTATAAAAGCCTGGAATGTACCAGTATTACCTAAAAGTTGTGAATTCTGAGTCCTTTTTTTAGCACTGGGAAGAATTTTACCCCAAGAATTCCACGAGCTGCTAAGAATACTCGTGGAGCGAGTTACCACTCAACAAGAACAAGCCATTCCACTGTAGCCATGAGTGTATATGTTATTTTTACCCATTCACCACGCTGAAAGAAACTCAGAATAGAATAGGAAATTTACATCTTACAGCTGTGCAAAGGCAAAAGAAATTTCAGGCATAAATAGCCCTCGGTACCTCTTTGCCAACTCAGTAGCTATCCTCACTGTCACCTGCTCACTGAGAAGCTTTACCTGGCTGTGCACTTTTCCTGGCTATGTATTCTGCTTCTTCTTCCTCCTAATTCTTCAGCATTTGAATAAAGCCTCAGTGAAAAATTAAGCCTCAAATATGTATCTAATTTGTAATCTATGTTGGTTAGTAAGGATAAAACAACAGGCCATTCGATTTCCAGCATTTATTACAAAGATTAAAACTTTCTGGTTAACATTTGGTATGTCGATGGAGGAAGAAAGGAGGAAAAAAAAAATGTTGGAAAAATTCAATTCTGCTATTTTACACTCAGTGTTTCTAAATAAATTCTGGTTTTAAAGAACATCATTTAGGAGAAAGCACTAGGGAACCATCTGCACACCTGAGCCCAGACACTTAGCATAATTTTAGAAGCCACCATGCAGCATCCAAAATTCTGTGCATGATTTGTAGATAGGCTACAGGATACACAGGAGACCCTGCACCCTGACGAAGCTTTATGTGGAAGACAGAAAAAACATCTAGGGAGCTTTGACATGGCACTGTAAACTCTTCATGGCACATGAGTCACTCCAGCATCATCATCATCATCATCATAAGTATTTATCTTCTGAATTACTGGAGTGACTTCAAAACTCTTTAACTATTTTAGCACAGTAATTTAGCAACTGAATTTTGGATTTAGCAATTCAAACTATCAGCTATTAACACTTACAAAACATGAGAGAGAGAGAGAGAGAGAGAGAGAGGAGAAAAAGAAGGTTTTGAGCAGTGAAGCTCCCCCTGGATTAACTGGAAGACACTTCCAGATTAGTGTCTAAGTGAGCACCCCTTGCACAATCCGCACAGCAAACTTAGCCAGGATTGTCTGAGGCACTGCTGCTCATTTCTCAGACAAGTAGCTCTAAATCTATTTTGAAAGAGTGGGTTAAACATTCAAGTAGAAGTGACTAAAGTCCAAAAAACTTATTTAACTCATGCTGGAAACTTCTGTCGACAATATGGGATTTTTATGTCGCAAATAACTAAATGATAAATAAAACCAGCAATTTGTGCTTGGCAGAGTTAACATTGTACAGCCTTGCCAGCTTGTCACAGAGCATGATTAGGCATATGGCACACTTTTGATCTCTGGGGAAGGATTCATTATCCCTCAATTCTGTGTAATTTTTAAGAGGCCAGTCTAACATAAGCAGCAATGAATGCACAGAGGTATTCAGGTCACGCAGCCAAAAACACATTCTGCTTTCAATCACTGCAGATCCTGAGTATTTGCTTTCTTTTTACAGTAATTGCAGAGGTCAATGAAAACCCAGTAAAAGCTGCCATTCCAGTGTGCTTGGAGACCAACTCATAAATGCAAAACATCTGCTGTTTGTACAGGCTCAAAAGCTGACTGTGAAAATCAGCTCCACACAACTGCAACACAACCACTGTGAAAAGGAAAGATGTTCAGCTCTGCTTTTGACAGGAAAAAGATGTTCTTCTGTCACTGGCAGGAAATCAGGAAGTCCCAAAGAGTCACAAACAAGGATTTTTAATTCTTTTATTCATTTCTTTCTAAACCCTGTTAAGACTCCGCATTACAAGCGTATAACCCAGCTGGCAGGGTGGGCAGAGGATGGGGGGAGAATATTGCCAAGGCTGCCAGCAAGTGGGAATTTACAGAACAAATTCTTCCCTGAGAGGGGGGTGAGGCACTAGAGGAGGTTGCTCAGAGAAGCTGTGGCTGCCCCATCCCTGGAAGTGTCCAAGGCCAGGATGGATGGAGCTCTGAGCAACTAGGGATAGTGGAAGGTGTTGCTGCCCATGGCAGGGGGTTGAAATGGGATGATCTTTAAGGTCCCTTCCAACACAAACCATTCTCAACCATGATTCTAAGTCATGATGACAGAGCTACAGTCACCTGCTGATATTCTTATATCTCCCCTTATCTGCCAGCTGGTTGGGAAATAACACTGACAAATGGTTTCTGGGCTGGAGACTGTTCTTAAGCGGCTTGAAATGAAAATGAAGAACTCAGGACAGAGGGAGCTGAAGCTGGGCTGATCAAAATGATGAGTGAAGTCTTTCCTTAGCAAAAATTTCAAAAACCTTTTTACCCACACTGATTATTATACCCTGTGAATGCTCATTATCATTCTATGGGCAAAGGATGAATGGAACAGGAAGTTTGTATTTTCCTGGTAAAGTCTGAAAGAAGTTGGGGGGAAAAAAAAAAAAGTTATTCTCTCAGGATGCAACGTGCCAAGAGTACTGAATACAAATTTTCAAACGGAAATTTTCAGTTAATGTCCATCACAAGATAAAATATCTTTTTGCTCACCAATGGGCAAGTCCAAAATTCACTGTCTGGTGAGAATTACCAGCACTTAAGGTCACAAGTTTTAAGCAGGATTTTTCTGAATAACTTCTCATATTCAGAAATGTCCATCTCCACGTATAATCTCGGAAGTAAATAAAACTGTTGCATTCAAAAGGGAGAGAAGTGAGACTGCAAGGACAGGACAAACACGATACACACAGTTTAAATATTTCAAGTGGG
Organism: Cephalopterus ornatus; assembly: GCA_013396775.1. NCBI lineage: Eukaryota > Metazoa > Chordata > Aves > Passeriformes > Cotingidae > Cephalopterus > Cephalopterus ornatus. The sequence goes on along the minus strand of VZRE01015315.1, from coordinate 36,448 downwards.
CTACCTCTGAAATATTTTTCAGTGCCTTGCTGGAATTGTGTCAAGATTACAAGAAAAGACCAACTCATTCAGCTCTGTTAGCAGTATTTATGTCAGGAAATGAGCAGTATTTAAGTCAGGTAATGCTCAGTTCCTTCATCTGAAATGACATTTGTGTACAAAGATGGAAGGAGATTTCAGCATCATAAAAGGAGGAGCAATCTTCCCGAACAGTAAATCTGCTCTAAACGTTCCACGTGAGCCTCAGGAAGCCTTCTATGCTATTTTACAACAATATGTTATATTTTACCTGAGGTTTGCCATTTTCCTTAGCATTTAAGGTCAGCATCTGGATTCTGCATCGAGATGTACCATTCAGGGAGGTTTTAGAGCTCTGAAAAACAAAACAAAATAAAACAACTCCACGCTTTTGTTGCCTGTTTTTTGAAGGATGACATTAGTGTCAATCATTTCTCTGCAACAAGTTTTTGTGCATTGTAAAATAAACCTAACCCCAAATTGAACATCTTCAATTTAATGACTGTGCATTTTGAGTTCTCAAAGTTCTTAAGCAGACCTATGGCAATGTACATAAAATGCAATCATAAATTTATCTGAAGGCTAATCTCACGCTGGTTTTAGACAGAAGCTGAAGTCACGCCGTTCTTAGTATCTTTAGCTGCCTTTTTCTCTACTGAACTTACTGACACTGCAAACTTAGTTTTTTCTCCTAAGCAGATCATCCCAGCAGCAACCACAGGAATTGATTCGTTTCAGGAAAACCTTGGTTCTTCGCTTTCCTCTCCCTTTAAGATTCAAGTTTATCCCTGTAGCTTATATTCTGTAGCACTATATTCTTTTAACCCAGAAATGGACTTGTGGATAGGAGTGTTAATGAGGAGTCTGAGCAGCTCCGGCACATCCAGCAGAAAAATCAAGGCAATAAAGCTACATTTTAGGCACTAGATGGACTTGATTTTTAGACTTATTTATCAACAAGTGCCTTAGTGTAACAGCTCACAACAAAACTGCATTCGATGGAAAATAATTCTGTGATCTTTGGTCTAAAAAATTTTATCAGGGACATCAAGGTTTGTCTGCTCAATTAAATACACAGCTTTAAAGCAGATTTGCAGCTAGGTGTGGGCAACCTATTGCTAAGACCAAAAGAAGCACTGTGCACTCCTCAGGTGTGAGGTGATTTTTTTAGATTGTCTAATCCCACATTTGATGCCACATTAAGAAAACCCAACCAAAACGACCCTAAATAAAACAATAAAACCCCTCACAAACTCTGCCCCAAATAACGCACCCCAACCCCTCGAGCTCACCACCACAAATCAAAAAAGAATGCAGATCCTCCCTGAACATTCTAATTCCAAATCAATCACTGGGTTATTCTTCCCCAGTAAAAAATACAAGGATATGTACTGCAGTACTCCTTAGGCAAACTGCCATTCATCACTCAAATCCTTCTAATAAGGCATTTGAGGATAAACTGAAGTATTTCTGCTGCTCAACAAAGAGCTGAGGCACCGGGAGTCTTGGGCACGAATTCCTCAAAATAAACCAACAACACTCAAGCCGCCCCCAGGCTCTGACAAAACAGATTTTTAAATTTTATCTCGCAGAAGAATCTGGCTCTTGTCAAAAATGTAATTTACAATGATCCACGGGGAAGAAAACCCATTATCTAGAGACAAGTCATCTACATCTTTAATCAGTAGCTCAGTACAGGAAAAATGAATGGCTTTTTCATTTGACTGTCAAAAAATAAGATTTACTGTGGTAAGGAGAAAATGTCTAGGGAAAAGGACTAGTCTGAGAGGCTGCAAATTTAATAATTGGACTTATTTCTCCTTTTCAGAAGATAAAAACTGCAGCATGGTAATTCTTAAGTGCACAAGCACTTTGCAACAGGAGTTTAAGAGAGCTAAGTTTCCTGGGAACGCAAAGTGAAGATAGAGGAAGTTCCTAGAGCATAAAGACAGGTCTGAATGAACAGGATGTAACTATGGAAAAAAAAAATAAAAAGCTCCAGGAAGAAAAGATGAGAAGCAATAAAACCAGTTCTAAATCACCACATTACCCAAATGCTGTTAAACCTCCTCTTTAACTTTCATGATGGAAGTGCACCAATGCTTAATAAAGCACACTGGTTTCTCACTCTCATTTGTCACAGGTACAGCCTCTCAGAAAGTCAAGGATTAAGCCTCCCATGCTGGGATTTAAAAGCCCTTTATTGCACTCAAGTGTTTACTGTGAAACAAATTTCAGATTGATAAATCAGAGCCAAGATGAATACAAGCGAATGAAGCACAGCCCAGGAAACCAGGGAATAAAGAACCACACATTCAAGGCTCCGTGCCTGCCTTTCCTTCTGTGATTTTGGACAGCTCAGTGAAATCAGATTACTCACCACTACAAACTCGGCAGAAATACTGGGCTCACGATCACGCTGCAAATAAACAGTAGACCAGATTCATCCAGGATAGTGATATCACACAGAGAGGAACCTGATCACTGGATCTTAATACAAATCTACCCTAAAGTCCTTCCCTCAAGCTGAGCATTTATTTTAGCGGTGCTTAAATTTAACTGGCCTCATTCTTCCACAATGAGGTTTGGTTTTTAGCACCAGGCCAGCAGAGCTGCCTGCACCTAACCAAGGCATCTGTCCAAAATTACCTGCTACAGCCTGATGAGAACAGCAAGTGTGAATGTTTCTTTAGCGTCTCAAAAAGAAAAGAAAAAAAAAAGATTTCTAACCGTTTGCAAAAACACAAAGGTTGTTCAGGTTGACACTGAAATGACCGAGATAAAAAAGCAAGCATTTTATGCCTGACAAATTCCATCCCTTGTACAACACAGGTGAAATATTCTGTTCCCAGTATTAACAGTCTTTTACTACATGAGCCTTCCTTCAATTAGCAGTTGGTTTTCTTTACAGTCAGACACTGTCCTGAGCACACCCGCATTTGAAGGAGATCGTGAACTTCTACTCTGACCTTAATAATTTCCTTAATTTCTAAACCCACCCTCCTGCAGTGAACAGAAGCTGTGAGCTAAATCCATTCACTAAGGATGTGGAATCCTCGCAGACCACACAGGTCGGAAGAGGAGTATTTGAGCAGTTCAAACAGGATACAGCTTCCCACGACAGTGGTGAATCTTAATCTGAAAAGGGTCCAAGGCAGGTGGGGAAGAATTTTTATAAACCTCCTGCAAGATTTCCAGATGTGAAATGGGAACAGGGAAGGAAGAAGTGATGCCTTTAGCTCCGGAGAGCAAGATTTCCAGGAGAACTGAAGGTCAGATGCATCCCACACAAGACAGTGCCTGGAGCAGTGATCTTGCTGGTGTTCTAGAGAAGATGAGGTCAAATGACTGCTCCTTTCCTGGGACTGAGGGAAAAGGTGGTGAATAGAAGGGGGGAAAAGCTCCCAAAATACTAATTTTTTGTTAGAAATATCACGGCAAACAGATATTCAATGTCAAAGTTTTCCATACCAGCTCTTTGAGACATATGAGCAATATACTCAGAGCAGAGCTCTTTAGTTATGCTTTCCAGTCAAAGTGTATTTGAAACAAATAAACATTTACTTCCACAAGGCTGAACAGCAAATTCTGTAAACACGAGGCTCTAGGTGCTTCTGAACTACATAAAAGCTAAGGAAGAAAAAGTCACTCCTAACAGGAGGCAATGAGAGTCACTTAAAATACTCTCATATTTGACAAAAGTTACATTTGAGAAATGAAAGAGAATTAAATGAAAAATACAGAACGTACTGTAAGGGATCCCACCTTATCTCACAGTAACAAACTAAGAATAGGAGTTCCCCAGACCACTGAAACTATTTAGAAGATTTATCAGGAGTACTTCATATGAGGAGAAAAAAAAAAAAAACACTATCTGGTAAAGAAGAGATAACAGACTAAAAACATTACCTTCAGTTACTATTCAAGAGCATTTAAAATGTAAAAAACCTCATCTTCCTGAAAATACTGGAGTGGGGAGGTAAAAAAACCCAGCAATCATCCCTGTACAATCTACTTGTGAGACTTGCAAATAAGGTATAGTTCACACATACAGGTAACTTCCATGTGGCATTCCCCTGGGACCTTCCCTCCGACATTTCCCCCAACAGCCCTGATTTGCCCTCAAACCTGGGAACCCTATGACCTTCTCTGCCAATCAGCCCTACTATTCTTCCAAGAAAACAGCTGAAAACTTGGCAGGCCTGATTGTCCACAGGTTCCTGGAAGCCAAAGGAAAAGAAGGCTGGAGCAAGAGCTGCTCTAGGCTGTGGTTACAGTAGAGACAAACACACACCAGAGCCTTAGGGAACATGAAACAAGATGAACCTGTAAATACACTCCTAAAAGAAACTTGGCTATGAATGATAGTCTGTTATGAGAAGTTATGCACAGCTGGTCTTAATACTTTTTTTGTTCCCTTTCCTTGCTTTTTATTTTTCTCTCATTCTGTTTCAACTGCCTCCCTCTTCTCGGGTCACAGCTACACGAGGCAAGAAAGGGAACAATCATCTTCTCATTTTAATTAAATATTTCCAAGGCACATCTTTCTGCCATTGACACAACCTTCTACAATACTTAATTTTGAGCATATAAAACATCCTATGAACTTTCGTTTCAAAAGCACTAAGCAAGTATCTTTGTAACGGAGCTTAACCACTTCAGACCTACTTTTAAAATAATGTTGAACTACCTTACAATAGGCACTTGGAAGAGAAAGCTTTCCTTTTAGAAACTATTAAAACAGTTATGAGTTTTGTTGCCACCATGGCACAAAAAACCATACATACAACATTCAGCAACCCAAAAAATCCTTAGATATTTGCACACACACATTTCAATCCCGCTTCAACAATGCCTTAAGCGGTCGATCTCTGATGTGGACTTTCAAACCACTGTGACAAGAGAGTCACACCTTCCCTTGTGATCCAGGCAACATGTGCTACACAACTTGTGTGGGACAGTGTATTTACAGCCTAGTGAAGTTCACAACCTTGGCAAAATTTAAGCCCCTGAAGTATAAGCTCTCATACAACAAATAGCAAGATCCACTGCCTCGATGCCAGTGAAGCATGGGATCAATGCATTCAAAAAGCTCTCTGTACATCTAAATGCCCCGCCCCAAACATCTACATATAAACAGCATCTCCATCCTTGAGGATTTCAAATTTTAGCAGGCCAGCCCTAAGCAATTTGATCCTATGTCAAATTTAGACCTGCTGTGAGCAGAGGATAGGATCACAGAACCACAGAATGGCCTGGGCTGGAAGGGATCAAAGCTCAGCCAGTTCCACCCCCTGCCATGGGCAGGGACACCTTCCACTATCCCAGGCTGCTCCAAGCCTCATCCCACTCAGCCTTGAACACTTCCAGGGATGGTGCAGCCACAGCTTCTCTGCACAACCTGTGCCAGGGCCTCACAACTCTCACAGTGAAGAATTTCTTCCCAATATCTAACCTAAACCTACTATCTTCCAGTTTAAAACCATTCCTCCTTGTCCTGTTCCTACGTGCTCTTGTAAATAGTCTCTCTTCCACCTTTCTTGGAGGCTTCTACAATGTTCAGAGGTCTTGATTCAATCTAAATTATTCTGAGATGCCACAAAAACGAAAGCATCCATTTGTCATATGATTCATACAACTTAGCACAGATTTTTCCTCTCTCCTTTTCACATTTCTTCATTAAGTTTCAGATAAATAAAGGCCATATTATATCACGGCTAAACTCATTGTCACAAACTGACTGAGTGCTCCAATCTCTTCAGTTCAGCTTTATATCCATCCCTTGCTTTTCCCTACCCACGTGCTCCTACTGTCCCTTCCTCTAGCCAAGGGAACATCCTACCATCCATCCCAAGCCCACAGACACATGCTTCCTTGACTCTCTGTCAGCAGAAGGGCTGTCTGCTCTTTCTGCAAAGCCTCACACAGAGTTCCCAGTGAGACCCTTCCCAGGATACAGCTGGCAGCAATCTCACTATGCCATACCGAAGCAAGGGAGGCAACAGCAGGAGATAGGTTAAAAATGCCATGAAGATGCCCAGCAAGACTGCAGGAAAGTAAGAAAACTCAAGGAAAAAGGAAAAAAAAAAAAAAGATGAACAGTTTTTCCTTGTTTTACTGTTTTAAGATCATCTGTTCCAAAACGTTATTTAAAACAAATTAATTCACCTCTTGATTCACTGGCTTTGAGCAAAAGAAAGGTCCTGGTTTACCAGTGAAGCACAGACACATCATTCCCTCAAGTACAGGATGAGTTGTAACAGCCTGGCACAAAAGGGCCACACAAACTGACTTCCAGAACTATCCTAATAAACATCTATTAGGAGGCAAAAATCAAAACATAAAAAGCATTCACTTACACTGGATGGTGTGCAGGAACAGCTTACATCCTTAGGATCTGAAATACAACACTACATATAGTTAACAGTGAAAAGAAGCCTAACAAAGACCTCTAAAAACACTTTCAAATAGTGTAATTTACTGACAACAAATCAGCAGTACAGATAACAAGGGCTATTCTGGAGGTCCTGCTCTTTACAGAATCCTAGTTATCTCAGCAGAACTCTCCACTTGCTGAGATAGGACAGTTATAGTAAAATAAGCATTCATTTCTCTGAGTCTTCACTGGGACAAGATGAGGTATTCCTCTTTAATTTCTAATTTAAAGTGTCACAACCTGCTCTACCAGCTGACTTCTGTATTTCACAGCACAGAAGATGGATGGCACGGGTTGAATGGTAGCACAGACCATACACTGCAGCCAGGTGGGACGTTCTGCTAAGATACACTTGAACAATTTATCGAGACAGGGCTGGACTGAATTCTGAAGTGTTACTCTCTCAAGTGCGATGGAGTCATTTTGGGCAACAGAGCTGGGGGGGAGATCATTCATATGATCAATCATACGAGGACCAGCTGAAGGAGTTGGGGGGCTCAGTCTGGAGAAAAAGAGGCTCAGAGGTGACATTATCACTCTCTACAACTACCTGAAAGGGTTATAGCAAAGTGGGGGTCGGCCTCTTCTCCCAGGTTACAAGTAACAAGACAAGAGGAGATAGCCTCAAGCTTCTCTAGGGGAGGTTCAGGTCAGACATCAGGAGGAATTTCTTCGTGGAAAGGGTTGTCAGGCATCAGAAGGGGCTGTCCAGGGAGGCGGTGGAGTCACCATGCCTGGAGGTGTTCAAGGACCGACTGGACGTGGCACTCAGTGCTCTGGTCTCATTGGCAAGGTGGTGACTGATCAAAAGTTGGACTTGATCTTAGTGGTCTTTTCCAACCTGAATTATTCTTGAGCAGCTGCTGTTCCTCACCCATAACGAGCCCCCCATGGTTCTAATCCCTCCAAACCACTTACGCTCAATAAGAAACAAGAAGCAAACAATCCCCATCACAGCAACGATGACTCCAGGCATCACGAAGGAGAGACCCCAGCATGTGGACACCCAGTAAGCAGCAATTAAGGATCCCAAGATATTTCCCACTGAAGTGTGCGAATTCCAGATTCCCATGATCAAACCTCTCCTGCATTAGAAAAAAAAACGCAAACCAAAAAAAAAAAACAAACCACAAACTTTTCTTATTAGAAACATTACTGGATTGAGAAAAGTGTATCAAAAATAGCTGTTCATCTGCGCTGTTACTGAAATATTTCAATATTTGCAATCTTATGGTTCTTTGATTGTTTTCTTTACGCTACAGTCTCCATCTGGCAATTTCAGGGCAGCCAAATATTAATAAAAGTGTTGTAAAATACTTCTCTGTGCATCACAGAACTCATCCTGCATTTAATGTTATTTAAAGACACCATTAGGGCTTGCATGTTTCTGGATAGAGTTTCTTCGATTAAAACAAGTATGCAGATGTTGTGTAGCATGTGGACACGAAGTCTGATGCTTTTGGAAATGAAAATCCTCCTCCAAACACATTGCCCTGATAATCTGATGCTTTCAGGACACGCTAGACTTATCATGCAGAAGAAAACAACCTGTACAGGATATGTGGAGCGAATTCAGTATTTTCTGGTCACATTCTGGACTTGTTGGGCATTAGCAGAAGATGACACCTGTGCAAACCTGGCTAACACACACATCAGGCTGCTGTCTGCCTGGAAATCCCAGATTATAACTGATGGAGATTAGCTCCAGCTCAGCTAATGTAAACCACAAAAATACTACTGAAGTCATGACAGCAGGGTTTGGTGGGTTTTTTTTTGTAACTATCCCGTGATTTTATATAAAAAGCACATACGTAATTTTCGTATAGCCTTCTCTGGAGCTGATTGACAATTAATGCTCATTTATGATATTTATGATGGTACCGCAGTAGCATTATTATATGCTACATGTACCAACCATTATCAGAGCCAGTGGATTCAGCATGCAGCTCTTGCAAAATTCATGGAAAACTACTGTAAGATGGTATGACAAAAAAAACATTACAAGTGACCTCTGTGCAGGATTAAGATAAAAAAAACCAAACAGATGATTCAAAGAAAGTGACAAAAGAAAGGTTAAATCAGTTGCCACATGTATTTTCCTTTTTAAATTGAATTTTTAAGTTTATGTAAGTGCATTAGAAAAAAAATATTAGACAGACACTTTTTACAGTTACATCCTGACAACTGTTTTGAAACACAAATGAAAACATGGGAAATTCCACATTAAAATGGCATAGTAACAGCCTGTACTAAAAGCACTAACAGTACTTTTTTTAGACTGTTAATATTTGCAAGGATTATTTTAATTCAATTCTGAAATATTTCATCGGAAAAATTAAGTATCAGACTAAAGAGCTACCACAGAACACTGGTTTGTCGTGAGGGAGAATATCTCAAACCCACATACAAACTAATCAGCGTAACAAAGGAAGTTCCTCTCACAGTTCTACACAACTGCTTTTTCATCCCCCAAAAAAAGCAGAAGCAGAAAAAGATTATTGAAATTGGCTGTATTACAGCCCAGAATGTATTGATCTGTACTTCCAGAAGTTTGGGTAACGTATTACTTACCTTCCTTTTCCAAACCAGTTGCCAATACATGTAACGACACTCGGCCAGCCAGTAGTCTGCACCAACCCATTGGCTATCTGAAAGTATATAAAAATGATAATAAATAAACATACCCTATAATAAGTCTCAGGTCCCTACACAATTCCTGCCGAGTGCCGCACTGGGAAAAGGAAGCCCTCACAAATGCTCTGAATTCATAAATTTAGCAGGAAGGTTTGAAAGTGACATTTTTTCCCCAAGAACACCCAAGGTAGGATGTTCTGCAGGGATTCTTCCCTGTAGCTACATCTCTACAGTTATGATTTAAGTCACAGAAAGTTGTCATTCAATCACAATGCTTACCAAAAGTCACGTTGCACTGAGAAGCAAATTCCCCACACTCAAACACAGCAACACAGAAGATTTCACAGAACATTCTGAGCTGGAAGGGACCCACAAGGATCACAGAGTCCAACTCTAATGCCTGTCTCAATCTGAGCATATGGCAAAGTGTGTTTGCAATCAAATAAAGTGGAAAAAAAGAAAGGTTTAGGGGAGACTGGATAACTTTGAACATTCGCTTTAAAATGCTTAACAGACATCCGTAAATAAACTGAGGGGAGGAATTAAGTTTACTATTTCAGGCTGAAATAAGAACTATTTCGGCCTCCACATCACACAGATTATAACTTTAACTATCCCTAACCCTACTCTAGAATTACATCTTAACACAAAGGTCACAGTGCAATAACTCACGTGTACAGTGGGCATTTGAACACGCAACAAAATCACCTCACTCTACCCCACAAAAACCAAGCAGACTGGTGGTGCCAGACCACCCTTGGTATTGCAGGACTCACTGACCACATCCCACAGGGCAGCACTGCTAGAGACAGTCAGCTTAACCCTAAAAGGAGCCAGCTCCTGCCCTGGAAACCATCTGATCCACGAGGGCTGGGGCAGGGACGGGGTTAAACAGATTAATTGGTGACATGGTTACACAAGCTTGCTGTGCCCAAGTTAGTACCTGAGCGTGCCATGCTGCTCAATGCCATGCAAAGGTGCCCCAGAGGTGAGAGTCCTACTGCAATAACACAGAGAAAGCAGCAATGCAAGGGGCAGACCTGTCCGAAATGGCTCAAGTGCTGACCATGTCCTGGTCCTGACCTAAAGTCCATTTCAGGTCAACAGTAAATATTCTTGTGACACCTGATTAGTGCTCTGGAAGAAAATCTCACACAATGAATCTCGTTACGTAAGCTGCCTGTTCTCAGCCACACCAGTGTGGGAGACTGTTCATCATCAGCATATAAATGTAATTTTCCCGCAGAGAAGGCCAGGATGAGTCACTCAGGTCTTGGCAGGCTGACAAGAGTAAATAGGCTTGTTTTAAAACTCGCCCACATTTAAGCTTGCAAAGATTTGATCACTGACTTGACACCGGGTGAAACACACTAATTTGTTTTCAAAGATTTGTTTCACTAGAAAAACATTTTTCAAAAACAAAACCTGGGGCTATCCACTCTGTCATTTCTGCCTGTCATCACTGACAGTGTGTTCCAACATTTACAGCCTCCCATCCAACCACTAATCACCCAACACAACACTAAACAGCACCACGGAAACTCTTGAGGGTCTAAATTACATCGTGCCTACCTGGGCCATTATGTAAAACCACAGATTATGTATGTTATAGAAATAACCCAATCCAAACATGGCAGTGAAGAGTCCACTGGCGAGCATCCCACCCGTCAGATAGTACCGGATAGGCAGCCGCTCTCCTATCAGTCCACTTGGAATGGGGAAGGAAATAAAGAGAAAGGCCATAATTAAAAATGAGATCATACCCCAAAGCCTTCACAAATGAAGAATATTTTTTTTGCTGTTTAATTCTAGTTGAGGAGAAACTTTACTGGTAACTGCTCTTTGCCTTCACAGCAGCAAAGGAGCAATTTTTAGCACTTGACAGGAAAAAAAAAACCAACCCAACAAATATTTCATGTACATTAATTGCTGAGTTCTGACACCCGCACAACCATCTTTCAGGCAGACACTCATCTAGAGCACATTTATTTACAGAGTCATTTTCCAAATGACAGGTAAGGTGGGACGTGTCTCCAGCCTTCTAAACTGAGACTTGTCTCCCTTGCTAATAATTCTAGTCACGAAGGTTCTGGTTTTAAAAAAAAGAAACATCTCCAAGCAGCAGCTAGTATTGCACACTGTAGGATGGTTTTGGTGTTATTTCTAGGAGGTGTCTGCTTCCATCCTCTGACTCTAGAGGAAGCCAGGACAACCAGCTTAGTTTACAAGTTGGAGACTGACTGAGGACATATATTCCAGTGCCTATTCCTTTGTATTCCACATGGAGCAAAGACAGGCCAAGTTGGAAGGCGTTCCTGCACAAGGCAATCATGATGGATGCAAGTAAGAATAAGCTTTCTATAGATCAACAGATATGATACCACTGGGACTCGGGGTGCTGTGGGGTTTTTTTCCCCCCCTCAGCAATCAGCTTCTCACTCACTTCACCAGAAACTTTTCCCATAAGGAAGCACAATATCTCAGAAGCTGTGCAGCCTCATAAATTAACAGTAAGCAAGAAAGCAGGTTTCCAAGAGAGTGTATTTACCTTAAATACATTCCAACTGCATATGCACACAAAAATGAGTAATCCAGCGCTCCCAGTAACTGTTTGTAGTTGTTCTTATCTAAGAATAATTTTTGAAACCAATTATCAGTTTAAATGTATTAATTAATTCCCAACCATTTTTACATGTAACAAGAAAAATGTTAGTGAACGTGCACCGGCATTTAACTTTCAATAGGCACTTTTACACTTAAGCAGACATTTTGCAAAATGTGGTTTTTTTAATGAAAAAATAAAAATAAATGGCTGTAACATGTAAGGAAAATATTGGTAGGCCCATGCTTAACTTTACCTTATTCAAAACAGCATTTTGGAAGAGAAGAAACATCAGCTATTAACAAGGTGCCCTTGTATGTCCTTAGACAAAAGAAAATCCAAACCTTTTTTTGATGAAAAGTGGAAAGATGAGCTGCAAATGTGTGGAGTCCTAACAGTCAAAATGGCTAAAAAAATTCCATTATCACAGAGGCTTTTAAAGAATCAGTTTAATACGCCGTTTTTCTTTTTTTTAATTGTTAAAGCCTTTTGCGTTTCCTTTTCCAAATACTCACAGGGCACAGAGTTCTGCTTAAGAAAACCAAACCCAACAAACAGGGTTCTGCTCCGTACAGCAAGCAAGCATAATCACACCAAAACTGGACTTGCAGACAGGATGGAGGGAGCTGAAGGGCCTCCACCCAGATGGAAACACCAAGTCTACTCTCAGGAGACCTGAGCTCATACCGAGAAAGACAGTTTGTGTGTTTATTTGAAAGGAGCTACAACTACCATTGGCTTCGAGCATGAAGTCACAGGTACTGAAGTATTCCTTCTTGCAGCGTCACTCCCAGCTTTCCCAGCTGTATTGCTTCAAAAAAACCAGCCAAAAAACCAAGTCTAGAGTGCCATCCCAAAGGGGCAGCTTGGCAGTAACCCACGTGTTCACAGAAAAAGGAGGACACTGGAGCTCAGCCTGCCCTCGGTCCAGGGACAAGAAACACCAACCGCATTTAATTGCATCCCATTCAACGGGACTAAATCATTTCAGCACGCCTTGCAATAGCCAGTTAATACACTGGATTTTGTCCACAGAAAACCCAGAGCTCAGATATTTAATTATCTTTGAACAGAGTAGCACCTTTTTTTTTTTAATTGCTAATTAAGGTCTAACTAGAATGGATGGCTACACAGACTGGGGTGCACTGGCACACCGACAGAATGGACTATTCTACTTCACTGGTGTTCCTGGTAGTAATAAAAGCATCAGGGAATGATTCAAAGTCTCGCTGAAATTCAAATACAATTGAATTCAAGTCCAGTAGGCAAATATTTGTTTTCTATTTAAGCGAAAGGCCATTTCCATAAACTATTCAGTAAGTCATCAAGTCTATTCTGCAATGAAGTCTCCCCTTTTTCTTCATTAAAATGGAGAGAAATATACTCCTTCTGGCAGATAAGGATGCTGAAAAGTTCCAATTTCGATAAACACCAAGTAAATTAATTTAAAGGGTTGCCGGACCTTGAATTAAACGAGTAGAAAATTAAAAGGATTTATTTTATTCTTCACCCTCTTTTCCTGAACAGACATGCTAAACACAAATCCCATTTTCTGACTGAAAACTGATCTACTGACACCATCTCACAGCTACAGCAAGTAAAACAATGTGACTTTTAAGTGACTTTGAGCAGGAGAGACATCATAAGGCAGGTCACAACTTTCTTTGGAGAAATCAAAGAGAACATGGAAAACAAAACACCCCTTCCACGCACATCTCCTCAATACCTCCATATGTGAAGAAACAGCCAGAAGCAAATAATCTGATTATGAATATCAGCTCATTATTGGGAAAAATAGAAAACCAACCCTTACCAAATGGCTCCCAACCACACTGAGAGGCGTTAAATGGCTTTTTGACAGGCTGAATCTGGGCAGCATATTCTCTGTAGGAGTCAAGTTCAACTTCATGTGAAGCAGCACAATGCTTATGTAGCTCTCCCTGAAACAGAAAGGGCATTTGAGAATGGAAAAAAAACCTCACTTGTGAATTGGGGACTGTTAATTCCCATACAACAACAAATTTAACAAATTCGGACTGAGAAGAACCTGTGTCAAACCCACCAAAATCAGTAACATTGTTAGCCATTATTAACTGCTTGGCATTTGGATGAGTGAAGCCACCATTACCTGAAATAGTTAAATCACATGGTTAAAAGAAACATTCTATAGTGAACTGGTGCTTCTGTGATAGTGAACAGCTTTGAAATTTTGCAACAAAATCAGGTACTTTGCCCATTGTTACTCATCAGTTATACACAAGACAGCACCGGGGGATTTGATTTGAGTTTGCCAAGTTTTAGAGGCTGAAGATTAAACTGACAAGCCTTGAATTATGGAATATTTTGCCACCAGCTTCACCAGAAACAAAGTCCCAAGTGTACAGACAACTATGGCTATGATGTTCAACAGTACTTGGAACACTCCTGTAAATGTCAGGGGAATGTTATCATGCTCAACTCATCAGTTATGAGCAACTTCTCTCAAAAATATCGCTGCAAACCTCTCAAATACCTATAATTAGATTAATTCACATGAATTAAGTGTTGGCATAGCTGTTTCAAGTTTTAATCCCAAAGACCAGACAGAAATGCAATATTCTAGGCATAGTCTCACTGAAGTTTATCAAGCAAATGTCACTGTGTACTGGCTTTATCAGTTTTTCATCTTGAAGCCACTTCAAGTTAAAGTTTAACACTGCGTTTCACAACGGGAAATACTAAAAAAGACAATCACCTCCGTGTTTGAGGAGCAGGAGGATGTTTAAACAAGGACAGAACCTGGCTTACCTTAACTATACTAATAGGTTTCCTTGATAAATGGAAGCTGGCATACAGCAGGAAAGTGAGAGAGAAAATGAAGGCTCTATACCTACAATATAAAATAAAAAGTATTCGAAAATTATTTTATTTAGATTTCTTTTTAGCACGAAGTTACACAAAAACATCTGCCTAGTTTGCAACCTTCCTTTGGGGGCTGTTAAACGTCAGTTCAACATTAAACACACTGATAATCAGATTTCACACCTCACTGTCTCACTGGGTTTTCTGGTATGATTTGGACACAAGTGATGGCTCTCTGAGTTGGCAGTTTGGATACTTGGCAGTTTGGGTTATTACTTCTTTTTTGCTTACTGCTTTTAGGATTTTGCTTTTCTTTTGCCTTTCTTTGTAACAAAAGAAATCAGCTGTTTCTAGAGGTGGATGGTGGAACTGACTGAGTGTACTGGAGCACATGACCATAATTAAGCAGGTTTGGGATTGGGAAGGAATTCTCCTTTGTGCCTCACTGGCATCCTTGGGTCTTTCTCTGCAGTTCAGCTGAATTAAAAGGGCATCCCAAAATCCCTGTCACTGCAAGCATTAAACAAAGATAATAAGCTGATCTATTTTATTCTCTACCTGCAGTTTCAGTTGTTTAAGGAGGGCACTTTGAGGAACTGTGCCGTTAACAATACACAGAGTCCACGTGTATTTGCTGCTTCCTTCTGGCCCTGATCTTAAAATTAACATCAGTAAATAAATGTACACATATAAACACAAATATCTGATATCACACTGCCTACTGTGGTCCCTGATTTTTAATTAACCTTTCTCAATGATTTTTTTGCCTTCTAAACTTTTATATAACCAAGGCCTTGTTTTATAGTTCCGGTATATTCACAGAGACACTAAAAAGAGTTATCCCACAGAACCGAATTACTCACCCTCACAACTGAAAACATCCTCACAAGGAATAAAACTGAAATTACTTTGTTCTTGCTGCTATACTAGACAAAACACATGATAAAATTGCTCCAATGGAAAGTGCTTGGTCTTTCATTTATTTTTTTGTTATTCACACACAATTGACTCAGTATTCTATCTCAGAAAGCACAGGAACTGATGCCACAAAACTTCCAGAATTAGTTTCTTGAAGCAAAGAGGGTTTGATTTTGGTTTAGTTTTGTTCGGGGGTTTTGTGTTGGTCTTGTTTTTTTTGTGTGTGTATGGGTTTGTTTTTTTTTTTAATTGGGGGATTTTGTTTGATTTGGTTTTTTGTTTGTTTTTGTTTGTTTTTGTTTGGTTGGTTTTGTTTATTTTTGGGTTTGCCTTTTTTTATATTACAGTAGCAAGCATTAAAACTGTAATTGTACAAGTCTATTTTAAATGTCAAATTACTGCGGAGAAAATACATTTCTGGTTAAGAAAAGAAAGCTTACCTTGAGCCACTCTTCCTACCTAAGAGCTTGAAAATAAAAATCTGAAATTTATCCTTTAAATACCTTGCAAAGAAAAGGACAAAAGGCTAGTAAGGGTTTGTTTGAGTTTCCCATCAAAGCATCTTGCTTTGTAAATGTCATCAGTATTTATTATACAACTGGCTATATTTTCTTCCTGCATATATTAAGCAATGAAAAAGCGAAAACAGAGGAGTGTGATCTTCCCAGACAGAAACTCACACTTGTCCACAAAGATCACCCCCATACTTCAAGACTTACCACTGATCTCGTGAAAATGAAGTGATGAAACGAATCCCAGGAGGAAGCTGAGCCATCTACACTACAGCTGGTGCCAAGTCTGAGGTCACACAATTACGTACTTGTGACGGTGTTTTCTGTTCTTCTGAATGTGTAACAGAGATCCCCTTGAAGCCGTGGGACGGCAGGTAAAAAACGTGGAATATCTGCTGCTGAGTTGATCTCCCTGTAGGCTTTTATTCTTATAATATACCTTCAGTCTCTCGACGTGGCAAATTCTTCACTCTGCCTTTGTTAACTGCTGATCTTCAGATAAGAGAAGCAGATTAGTAAACAGTCTGAGCAAGGATTTGGAATATTTTCTAACCATAACATTTGAATCAGCAATTTTCTACTTCAGAGGCAAGTAATTACCATAACTAACCTCCTAGCCATCAAAAGCGTAATGGAGAATTTTAAGCTGATATTAAATGCAGCCTTTTCTGAATTTTGTTATTTATAATGCATTTTGAGAACTCAGCATAGTACAAAGCAGAGGAGACACAAAGGAAAGATGCACTCAAAACTTGATCCAAAGCCAGCTGACATCAAAACACTCTGCTTTTGTCCTAGAATGGCTACAAGCAGACAATTCCCCAGCTCACAAAGATCTGTTTAAGCACATCAGAAACATTCATGAGCCTGCAATTAGTTCAAAAATGGCTGTAGTGTTTCCAGCCCAGAATAGAGACTCCTCCAGCTTGAGAGTGGGTGCTGCTGAACAATGCTGCCAGCAAGACTTTGACCAGCATTCCCTCTTCCACCCCATTTCCCTGTCCCAGTGGCAGTGCTGCACAAAGCACCCCATCGTCAGAAAACCTGGAAAAGAAAATAAACAAGTTTTTTCACCACTTGAGCTCCCTGCACCAGCACAAGGGAGAAGGCAGGATCTCGCGCGTCCGTAACAGGCAGGGAAGAGCGAGAGTGTGGCAGCATCAATTAAAGCTTCACAGAGTTTCTCTTGTTTGTTCAAACATGGGCTTAAGTCCCTCAACAGAAAAAAAATGCACATTATCTGTAATACAGGTTCTGCACCAGGGAGCAGCGGCACTGTTATTTGGCAGCAAGTCAGCCAACTGTTGAGCACGGTGACAAAAGGCACTGTAGGCAAAAGGTGTGACCGCAACTCAGGCACGAAAACCCTCCCTGTGTGCTCACAGCAGAGCCACCCCAGCAGGATGTCAACACACCAGGGCCTGCAGCATAACCCCTACCACCCTCCTGGGAGCCCTGCTAGTGGTTTTAAGGCCAGCAAAAGCCACTGATGGGAAGCTGGCAGGATACAGGATCAGCTCTCCTGGTAAACAACAAAACCATACCTGCCAAGCAAGAAAACACACCTGCCCGAGACCAAGGGTTGGTCTTAACGTAAGAATTTTAGAGGCTGCCACAGGTGTGAGCCTCTCTCCTCTCATCTTCACTGCCCCACCTTATTACAGAAATCCAAACTAATTCTCAGCCAGATGAATGGCAACACCAAAGACGATCTGCTGTGTCTAAGGTGGCAACTTGAAAGCTTCATTACCCACGCTTTCTCCCCAGGAATGGAGGAGAACCCACCTCTTCACATAACAGAGTATCCCACCAAAAAATCAGGGGTCTGCTCCTTTATGCTAACACATTTTTGCCACAGCTTTATTTTTCTCAGTATCCTGGTTCAATTTGACACTTCCCCCTCGTAGAAGTGAACTGACTTGCTAATCCCGTTTGACAGTTTCACCCCTCTCACACCTCCCCAGCCCTGAATCAATTGTGCAATTAATTAAACCCCGTAATCATTCCCACCCAACATGGGTTTCCTACCTCCTCTTTGAGGTTGCAGAGGTTAGGTAAAGAGCAACCCTACACCCTCCTCCCTTCTTCCACTCCCAGATGCAGGTCCCTGCTTCCCTCTGTGTCAGACCTTGCAGTTGGACAGCCATTGTTCAGGTGGCTGATCCATCAGAAAACCTGCCCTGAAATGCAGCTGATCCAACAGAGAATATTAACTCATTCTGGGATCATAAACCTGCTACTTAGGATTAATCCAACGCAGCCGGAGCATAAAGGCAGCGACTAAAGGTGGGATTGCCCCTTATAACCACAGCTGGCTCCAGGTCAGATGAACTCAATTTTGAAACAAAAACTTGTCAGTAATCTCTGTTTGGTTGATAGCTTCAGTAGGAGAAGAAAGGTAAGAAGAAATATAGGTTGGCACAAGCAGCCCCCAGCTGAAGGGAATTTTTCTTCCAGCAGCAACACGTCTATTTCAGGGTGATCCCAGACCCCCATTTCTCCTCTCTCACAGTTATCCCCAAACGTCAAAACTATTATTTAACTGATCACACTAAGCAAGGTGAGAGAAATATCTACTGGGAAAAAACTGAGAAGCCATCAGAGAACAAAAACCCGAGGTCAAACACCTCGGGTTATTTTAAAATATAATGGGACAAGGCAATTGCCATCATAGCAAAGCAATTGTTTAACAAGCTACTATTTAACAGCTTTAGGGTACACAGGAGAAGACTTCAGGGATCTTACAAAAGGTTTCAGTACTAAGTGGTCACACGAGGTTGCACATCTATGCACCTGCTGCACAGATGGTACTCACACCACCTCCCAGCAGTAAATCCCACCACAAGGATCCCAGTCATTTCCCAGCAAAGGTGACTGGACTATCAGCAGCACAGAGAGAACTGCACCATAACTCTATTTGACAGAGGTTGATTCCGTTTTATGTACTGCAGGCAGAAACAGCTGAGTTCTCATTCACTTGTCAACAACTTATCTCTGTGTACACGTATCCTTAAGTTCCTCTGACGTTCATGTGCTTTTTAATAAACAAATAGAACATCCTCCACAAAAGCAAAGGAATTTGTGGCAATAAAACTTGTGAAAACAGGTTATAAAGATCACATCCTGCTGTAGATTAACCGAAATTTTAAAAGCCAAGCTATACTTCAGAAATTACATTAACAGGCTACAACACATAACTGTTAGCTTGCCAATACATCCTTTGTATTTCTGGCTTACTAATGAAGCTCAAGGACAAACTCGAATTTAATCACTGAGACAGGCTTTATGTTCTTTCGTTTTCTGCGACTATTTCAGCCGACAGCAAAACAAACACTTCACTTCCTCCTTGCTGCACTGCAACGTATAAAGCGGGATTCTGGTACTTAAGTTTGAAACCATATTTACCTTCCAAAATCGGTATTGCTCCTTCAGGCTTCCCACTGGCTGAAACATTCCTCCCTGTTTCGGGAGAACAGTCATTGGTGACCGGCCTTTCGCTCTGCAAACACGGCAAACCCGGGATCAGCTGTGCCGGAGAGGCAGAGGGAAGGTCGTGCCTGGCCAGGCACAGCTCCCCAGAGGGCAGAGATTAACTCAGCGTCTGTAAACAGCGGGTAACCAAACCCTCCTCGGGGTGTCCTTAAGGGCTCAAAACGCCTTCGCACACACGCAGGTCAAATGCACGTCGTGCTTTACACCCAGCAGCTCTGCACCTGAGCCGGAACCCGCCAAGCCCACCACCCTGGGGCATTAAATGGCCATATTCCTTCTGTTTAATACAGAAAAAAAAAACCGGATCATCCTGGCTTAGCCACAGAGGGGTACAGCCCCGGTGAGCACAGCGCGGGTTGGGGCCCCGGGGACCCGCAGGACCGACCACCCCACGAGCCGCCCCGGGGGCCAAGGGCAGCGCCAACACCAAGAGCGGGAGCCGAGCGCAAGCCGCAGGCAGGTCTCGGCAGCGCACAGCGGCGGAGAGCCGGGGCTGGCCACCCCCGAGCGCTCCCCGGGCACCCCC
>VZRE01015315.1:0-16363 GCA_013396775.1 Cephalopterus ornatus | reverse complement strand
GGGCGGGCTCGGCCCCTCCTCCCCGCCGCACCGAGGAGGAGGAGGAGAAGGAGGAGCCTGCGGCGGGAACCCTTTGCATGAGGAATAGCAGCTCCAGCGGGGCATCTCGAATCTCTACTTAGCCCTAGTGAGGCGCATCTGGGGTGCCGTGTACAGTTCTGGGCTCCTCAGAACATGGAGCTCCGGGAGTGGGTTCAGCGGAAGGTGCAAAGATGATGAGGGGACTGGAGCATCTCTCTTACGAATAAAGGCTGAGGAAGCTGGGCCTGTTCAGCCTCGAGCAGACACGGCTGAGAGGGGACCTCCTCAATGTGTATAAATACCTAAAAGGGGCTACTAAGAGGATAGACCAGGGTCTTGCCAAGCCAGGGTAATGCCAAGCAATAGGACAAGAGGCAATGGGCACAAACTGATGCCCAGGAAGTTCCATCTGAATGTGAGGAAGAACTTGTGCAGTGACCAAGCACTGGAACTGGTTGCCCAGGAAGGGTGTGGAGTGTCCCTCACTGGAGATATTCCAGAACTGTCTGGACATAGTGCTGTGCCATGTGCCCTGGGATGACCCTGCTGGAGCAGAGAGGCTGGACCAGATGACCCACTGTGGTCCCTTCCAACCTGACCCATTCTGTGAACTGCTGCCCCTGGCCTCCCATGAGGCTCCAGCTCACCCCCAGCCTGCTGGGCAGAGAAAAGCTGCTCCCTTGTGCCCACCATTCCCAGCTGACCCACCTGTCACCCTGGCAACCTCTCTCACTCCGGGTGCTCCGGAGTGGTGTCCTGACCCCTCTTGGGTCAGGACAGTGGGATCCCCAGGCAGGCAGGCCCCAGCCTGGGCAGGTGTGCACTGGGGCTTCACTGCAGCACTGTCGGTTGCCTGCCAGATATAACACCAAGGTATTTCTGGTGCCAAACAGCAAATGTTAACAAATCACACACCAGGTCACCTGAAATCCGAAGAAAAAATTTGGTGGTGCTTCTTTAAAAAACAAATAATAGATTTATTTTAGTTATCATCTGGTTTCCTGATCCTGCAGTGCATTTCAGCAACCGTATGTACTTCAAAGCTCAGTTATTTATATAAATGCACACTTCCAGCTGCTGGTGCATTTCTTCATCATGAGCACCTCCCCAGTGCAGAAAAGCCTATGCTGTTTATTTCATCCAAGACTGAATAGCTGCTAAGAGTTACCTCATGCAGGTTTAAATTTATCTGTATAACTTTATCCCCTGTAAAGTACCACCTGCCTGGCACAAGCAACCAGCCTATGGCACTCACTGAAGTATTCAGTTTTGTTCTGTCTTTTCCCTCTCCTCTTGCACTGTCTGTGCTGGAAATACCAATAAAAGAAACTCTTTGACTCCCAGAGTGATGTTACCTAGGCCCCACATGCTCGGCTTTGCTCCACAATCACAGTGGCATCTTTCCTTCACTTCCTCTGAGTCAGTAAACGAGCCCTTCACCCTTATTTTAACATTTACAGAACCAAAGTCCCAGAGTTGCACCCATTGCAGACGCACGTTGATGCTGCACAACCTGCTGCTGTAAAGCTTGCTGGTGGCAGATGTTCATTCCATCCTTCTAGCTGAGATTTGTAAGCAGTGAATCAGAGGTGAAAAAACCCAAGTCTTCACATCATCTCCCCAAGCGCTACAAATTTCCTACTTGGAAAGCTAATGCCATGCTCTTGATTATCATCGGTCTTATCCTCTGAGGGGATGATTTTGTTTCTCAGATAAAAGCAGAAGCCTCTACTCAGCATCAAAAGGTCTCAAATTAGCACAGCTTTTACCAAACCATCCTGCAGTATAAAACAAAGCACAGTTTCATTCAGTGTCTCAGGGAAAGAACAGTGCGTGGTTGCTTTTTTAACAATACGGTCCCATGCCAATCCAAAAGAAAAATGATCTGCCCCAAAACCTCACCAGCTCAGCCTATGGTCCAAAATGGACACAGGGTTAAGTTTAGCAGAGTCTGAACACTTGGAGATGGAGATAAACAGGCATAGGGCTGTTGTAGCTCTCCACATCTTCTGTCCCCTGTGTGATGGTATGTGAACTGGAGGAGGAAATACTTCAGACTGCTTTATTTTTTTTTGAGCAGGCCTATCGTGGAAATGTCCTTGCCTTACTGACAGGACAACTGTTCTCTGAGGTGGAAAAGCACACGCCAAAATCCAAAATAGATGGGGTACTTACAGCCAGAGCGTCTGTGTAATGACAGATGATATTTGTCATTTTTGCTGTAACGACCATTTAGCAGAGACAAAACTAGTCAGGGGATGCTCCTCCAAGAACAGTGATTTGCATGAGTCATGTGGCTGCACTTTTGCACCTTAAGGCGCAGACATCGTTTATTCTGATTCACACACACACACAAAATGAAGTTGTCTCTTTACAGCAGAAAAGGTCAGACCCATCACAGTGCATTTGTATACATGGGCTAGCCATCTCAGATTATCACAACAACTATTCATCATCACGTGGAATCCTCATATTTTTTAAATTGCTGTCGCCTTGGCCCTTTTAAAATTCCTGAAAGAATTTCACCTCACTTGAATATCTTCCTGTTCTCAGTTACAAGCAGCTTGCGAAAAGCATGAGCCAAACAGCCACAGAAACCCTGATATTTTTCCTACTTAAAAGCAGAAAATGCATCTCCCATTCAAATAAACGTTGCCTGCAATCCGTTCCTTTAGCATCACTGAAACCTGCTGGCTGCCACACTTGGCACAGCTGCTCTCTCTGCTATGCCAGTGCGGGTCACCAGCAGCTACAACTGCCAGAAGCCATCAAATAAGTAGGAATACAGAGAGAGGGAGCAGCGGGAGCTGCTGCTGCTGGTTGCACAACAGCCTGCTGGTGTAGAGCATCAAAGGAGGGCCAGAGGTCAGGCAGAGATAAAAGGAGATGTACAGCCAGAAGTACATGGATAAAAAACCAGAAACACAAGTTTTAAAATAACACGTGTAATCTAGAGCCCCACAGAATAAACCCCAGAAAGGACACTTCGCCAGTTACTTTCCAGAAAGAAAGACAAATGAAGGATACAGTCCAGTAAATTAGGTAGGAAGTGTGGCAGCGGTTTGGCTTTTTAAGCCTCTGGCAACGTTCATATGAGAGGAAGTAGAAAAGTACAAGCTCTTGTCTGCAAAACCAACCAGAAGTAAAGATGTATGAGTTGGCAGGTGCTGACAGACGCTTCTGATGGTGCCTGTCTCAGAGGAGATAATCTGATTTCCTGGTTGACAGGTAAATTTTATTTCCACGAGTGGTGCTTTAACTCCTCAAGACCTGACGTAGTGAAGCACTCTGCAGTCAGTGGGTGTCGGCATGGTCTTTCCTTGCTGAATCGGTGATGCTGGCTGAGCAGAGGTCTGGATGCAGACTACCGCATCCTTTAGCTGATTCATGTGTTTATTTCCTTTCCAGTAAATTGCACAAGTATCTTTTATGATTCGTAATTGCACCGATGGAAAAGGCTAATCTGTTTGGCCACAGAGCAATCTATTTGTTTTAGGGGATCAGAGAAACTCAGACCTTATTTACATAATAATGGGTTGTTAAATAGTATCTTACTGTATAAAAATTGATATTTACTTAGACTTTATTGCCCACAAGTAGCAGGATTCCTAGGACTGATGTAATCACTGCTTTTAGTTGCCCTTATTAGTTTTACATGCTTTGTTTTCCCAACAGAACAGCTGGGATATTGTATAAGCAATTCACATCAACACTGGGTGCAATCCAAATATAACCTGCCATTGACCTTTGGCAGACAGAAAAAAATTAAAATATCCAAAAGAGCCAAAAAAAGGCTATGCCTGTGTGTAGATGGGTATAGCAGGGCTATACCACACTTGGGAGGGGCTGGAGGTCATCCAGCTATGTTGGAAGCTCTCTAGCTGATTTAGCACACTGTGTCCTGCCTGTTATGAGAAATTTTAGTGCTGGCACAATGCCACACTAATATGTCTCCAGAGTTTCCAGACTGGTACTT
The DNA here is from genome assembly GCA_013396775.1 of Cephalopterus ornatus. NCBI lineage: Eukaryota > Metazoa > Chordata > Aves > Passeriformes > Cotingidae > Cephalopterus > Cephalopterus ornatus. The sequence goes on along the minus strand of VZRE01015315.1, from coordinate 12,366 downwards.
TCATTGCGTGCAGCTTGACAGAAATCCAGTGAGAATCACCAGGCAGAAGCTTTAGGAAAAGAGACCAGTGGACAAGAGCAGTGGGCCAGCACAGGCTTTTCCACAGAGAGCAAGACTGTACGTGAGTACTAAAGGCTACACTTATGAAGGAAAAAAACCATATAGCATGTGGAATATGGAGAGGGAGGGGCAGTAAAACTGCCTCCAGGCTGCCTACATAAAGATAGATGCTGCTCTGACTGCAGGAGACATTTAGGAATGACGGCATTTATTTGAACCCTGTGAGCTGCCTTTCTGTCTCCGGTTCCATTCAGAAAAATGAGGTCAGTGGTGCTGACAATGTGCTGCCCTGACGCTCCCCAAGGCTTTCCAGAGGGCTGGAGAGTGAGACTGTTAAATCACCTCATGCTGTCTAAGGAAAGATCTGTAAAAGAAGCGGTTACAGCAGCAGTGGTGTCTATTGGGGTAGGATCTGCTGGAGGGAGCCCTGGGCAGAGTTGATTCACGTGACCTCTGGCTTCTGGGATCAGTGGCCCCTGTAGTGAGGACGGAGGTTCCTCGGTTAGAGACCCAAAATGAAAAGAATGTTCTGAGAATGCAGAATTTAAAAAACAAGCAAGCAAACATCTAAAACAGAAACAAAACCAAAAAACCAAGCCGTCGTTGGAATCTGTGAAACAATATGTGGAGCATCTTTCATCACAAAATACAATTCTATTTTGAGGAACTTATCTTGAAGAATCTAAATCTGCTTCCAGCAGGAAATGGGATAGTTTCTCTTGTTACTTTGCCCTTGTTTCTACTCTTAATTTTCCTGGAGAAGGGAGTGGAAGTGCAAGGTATTGCTGCAGAAACTGTTGCTGAGGAGCAAACAGGGTGAAATAGGCAGGTAGGCTACTCACAGATTTCCTTTCTCCTTGCTTGCAGACTTGATCACTGGAGGGTAGTTGTATGAGAAGGGAGGACCGAGGCATATTTAACAGAAATCAAATACCAGAAATATTTTTTACCACAAATACCGTGGTAAAATAGAAAGCAGTCCAGAACAGAGAGCTTACACTAAAGCAATTGCCTTGCAAGTCAGGGATAAGGAGATGAAGTACAAAGGTATTCGAGCTGACAGGAATGAGGAGGCACCAAAGTAGTCCCATCAATCTCAATAATTTCATTATTCTCTATTGAATTCATTCTGAATTCCCAGGCTGGGAGTTCAGGTGGTATAGACAAAAGGCTGCTTGAGCTTTATGTCCTTACAAGCCATGCCTGAATAAAGAACCTTAGGTTTGGGTGGTCGGTTATTGAATGAAACAACTTCCAGAGAAAAGCAGAGAAAAATGCAATATTAATGCTGCTTTATTCTTGTACTGACCATAAGATATTTTTTTTTATCTCATGAATGCCAACTGCTTTCTTGCTAGCAGTAGTGATGCTGATTGTCATTGAGAGAAGACATTAGCAACAATTTCCTAAATGGAATCGAAGTGACCCGTATATGTCCCTATTGCACTTTAGTGGAAGGGGAAACCCCTTAGGTAAAAGGAAAAACTTGACAGTTTTTGCAGATGTCTTGAAGAATGGAATGCAGTCTGTCCTTCAAACTGAGCAGTGAGGTCAGAGAACTGGGAGGCAGGATATAAATACAGCAGAACGCTTTCCCTTGGATATTCTGCAGGAGGAGACTGAAAGGTCTTATTTCGCCAACATACCGAAAAGTTTTATCTGTATTTCAAGAATGGCCTTCACACAACCTTTGCTTTTTGAATGATCCTGCCTTCAGGATATCCCAATGTTAACTGTACTTGGAGGAGGCAGTTGTAAATTGAGTGGCTTTGAAAGGTCATTTACTTGTTTTTCTGGCTGCTTATCAGCACAAAAAGAGGCTGTCTTTATACAGAGTAAGCATATTTCATTTTGCCTGTAAAAAGCTTAAAAAGAGCCGTGTGGAGAGAAGTTCCCATTTTGCAAAGGATTTTGACATTTAAGAATCTTGCTTAAATCTGAATTGGAGGAATAAAAAATATATGGAAGTTAGTGACAGTAAATTCCACTTTGTCCACTGTTTTCTCCTTAATCTAAGAAAATATTTTAAGTGTGTCAGATTTATTGCAGAATATTAAAAATACCTGGAATATGTGTTCCCAAACAAGGACTGGCCTTTGGATATTATTTTAATTCTCTTATTCCATAGTTTTCGTCCAGAAGGCTGATGAAAAAACCTGGTTTACATTTAAGTTTCAGGAAGAAGAAAGCTGACTTCATTAAGATTTTCTTGACAGCTCCTGTTTACACTTTTCAAGTATCTGATCCTGGCCATGCATTACTCTAGACTGTGGTTTTAGCTGTTATAAGGAGAAGGAGATAGCAAAATATTTACCTACACATTTCTGTTCTTTAAAGTCCTGGCAAAAGACATAATCCTGCCCAGGTCTGCCCTACCATAAGCAATGAAAGCTCATTTGCATCTCTGATTTAGCCCAAGCCGACTTGAGTGCCAAGGACTGTCCCTCACAGAGTAACCAGCTCTGTCAGAAACAATTGTATAATATGTGAAGTGAGGAAACCAACCTGCGAATCAGGCATATTATCTCCATTCTTCCTATTAATTTTGACAGCAGAATTTGAAAAGGTGGCTCCCTAGAGCCACATTGCAGGCTGGGTGGAGAAGAGCTGGTTCCCAAAAGCATTGTCCCTGGAAGAAGGATGCATGGTAGGAAAGGGGCAGAGAGCAGCCAGCTCCTGGAGGCAAGAATTCCAAAATGCACCATGTGTGAATTAAGCAGCACACTGCCTTCACCACATCAGAGGTCATGTGTGCGCTCTGCTGTATTTTTATCACCCCTTTGAAGAGAGACACTGATTGCAATGTAGAGGTGGGCAAATAGTCCTGTAGTTTCCAATGTTCACTGTGCAATGTGTGTTTTCAAAGCTTGGCCAGCGCTGGAAGGAGCCCCCAGCCCAGGCCTGGCACAGCAGCACTTTCCCTGCAAAACCTCTGCACTGCCAAAAGTCTCCCCCTTCCTAACAGAGGGTAAAGTCCAAGGAGAGCCAGGAGCGTAACAGGCCTTAAAAGTGCTTTTTATCTCTTCCTCCCTACAGAGGAGCTCTCTTAATCAGTTCAAAGTGAGGATCTGCAAAGCAGGATAGAAAGACATCCAGGGCTGTCCTTTCCCGCAGGAGGCACCTTATGGTGTCTTGTGCCCAACTTCCCTATGTCACTGTCTTTCCAGTACAAACACTTACCCTCTCAGGTCTTGGGATAAATGAAATTTATAGAGAAGCTCAGCAGGACCTTAAGAATATTTATAGTATTATGTTGGTCCTTCGACCGAAAAGGAAAAAGCAGGAAACTAAGGCTGATAGCAGCCTTCCTTTCAGTAGTCACACACTTGAAGCTTGACTTTACTGTGACATTCAAACACACCCAAATGCAACCAGGAGACTAGAAACTACGAAATAAATCCTTCTTGACATTAATTATATGTATCCTTATAAGCTGTAGTTGTCCTCACAAGACAGTTTCTAGAAAACTTTAAGTGATGCCTCAAGAGTATGTGATCCTGACACACAGACATTTGTGCTGTCTGCCACTTCTGGGTTCTGAGCAGCTTTACTTTTATAAAGCAATAATTCTTGGCTGTTTCCCAAGAAAATTGAGCTATTGCTCCTTCAGGCCCTTTTCCTCCTTCAGAGCTCTGACACAATAAGCAAGAGCAGTTAATGGTCATTATTAGTGATTGTCCAGGGGAGTGACTCTGGTGGCTTGTCACTGCCTCCTGTTTGTGTCACAGCTGTCCCCTGGGCTACGTCACCTTTGAGGCCAAGAGACGTGTCTGGTTATATTTATCACTGAGTTTAACAGGGAGCACCTTCACATGCATTCCAAACATATTTTCCCATATAACCCTGAGCCTCAGTGTCTGCTTAGAATAAATATGCCACTCACAGACCAAGTGACCAGTTTTATAATTAGAGACATTGCCTCATTGTAGAGAAAAGAATTTAGCCAACCTTAGGTGCAAGAAGAAACAGAGGCATCACCCAGAGCAAGACAGAAGGAACTGCACAGATTATGCTTCAGATAGTGTGCACTCATGTCAGTTCTGCAGGACGTGAGCAGTCAGACCATTAATTTGCCCATTCTGCATTTCTTATTAACAGTGCAACATTATGTAAATTATGCTTCCCTAGTGAAGTGCTGGGAATGTGCAGGAAGGAGGAATAGCCATACAATTTTGAGTTAATAAATGTATGGCTTCTTAATGCCCTTGCCAGCTGACAAAGTTTAGTTTCAGTGTTCTTAATGGTTTCAAAAGGGAAAGTGCTCTCAAATTAGGGACGGGGTGTTAACATGGAAGCCCACATGGTTCCTATGAACACAGAGGTATTTAGCAATAGTCTCTTCCTTTTTCATCTTTGCCCAACTGAAAACAAAAAGACACATGTGCCATAGAAGTGACACTTTATTACTATTTATTTATTATCCAAACACCAGCTAGTTTGATTCCTACCTATGAAAACAAAGAAACTTACCTGAATATGGTGTGTCTTTGTATAGAGATGAAGATGACTCTGTTTTATTTCTGGTTTGTGTGGTAAAGCTTTCACCCAGGGTATAAGGTGATCTCCACCTGTTTTCCAACCACTTGCCCCTCCTTTTGCTGCCTGCCTCAGAAATGTCACCTCCTCTGCCCAGTGCCTGGATGCCTTGCTGCTTTTTCACCACACGTATCCTCGCCCGGCTCCTCCTGGGAAACCTCAGCCATTAAATTACTGTGCGAAGGGATAGTGAGGTGTTTTGCCTGACTCCTGTATCACTGGCAGGCCCCGAGTCCTGCCGAGCTCTTGCAAGCTCTGTGAAGCTGCTGCTTTGCAGAGGAGTGAAATACAGCTTGCATCCAGCGAGACAACCTGTCCTCAGCATCTGCCGGAGGCAGGCAGGAGCTGGAATGCAGTCGGCATCAGCTCCCTTTGCCGAGGCAGAGTTTTAGGCCATTTTCCTCTGCAAAGAGTCAGAAAGCACTACCTGGCATTGAGACAAATCAAATCTCTTTGAAGAGTGATTGGTTTTGAATGCTGCAGCTCACAAATAAAACGTAAAAAATGCGACATAAGATACAAATCAAGTCTTTTCCATTCAGGGTATTATTGTTGATTCATATGGACTTGGGGGGGGCTATGATGTACTATCCTCTCTCCTTTTCCTCATGAGCTTCTCCCTTTCATTCTTCTTGGTCTTTTGAGGAAGGACAGCCCTTCTCTTCCCTCCCTGCATTGCTTTATCTGTAATTTTATTAGTAAGGGAGGCTCTTGACTATCTGAGGGGGCTGAACTTGGCCATCGGAGTTTTGTAGGTCACTGCCGAGGCCGACTGAGTGGAGGGGCTTGAAAAAAAGCCAGAATACAGAGAATTTCCTGTAAAATAAGACCATTCCTCACGTTCTTCCTCCTGTTGAGGAGGAACTTCTTGTGTTTTAGGTAATGGCCACTGGTCCTCGTGCTGTCGCGGGGCACCACCGAGACTACCCTGGCACCATCCCCTTGAGGATAATTTATACGTATGGATGAGATCCCCTCTCAGTGGTTTTTCTTCCCCTGGACTAGCCCCAGTCCCTCGGCCGGGCTGCGGGGTGTCCAGGCGCGGCCCAGCCGTGAGGGGCGGCCCGGCCGCGCTCGGCCCCCCGGGCGGCTCCGGTTGTCACAGCGACGGCGACTCGCGGCCATGTCGGAGCTGGGCTCCGAGGAGCAAGACGAGTCCGGGGAGGGCGAGGCCGGCGTGGGGGTCCGCCGGGACGGGGACGGGGCAGGGGGGAGAGCGGGCAGCAGCGGCTCCAGCGCCGCGGGAAGGCGAACAGCGGCCGCAGAGCGGGGCGCGGGGCCGGGCGGCGCCCGCAGCGCTCCCGCGGCACCGGAGCCCGAGCCGGGCTGCAGCAGCTCTCCTCACACGCCTCTTTCCCTCCGTTGGACTCGGTCACGCCCGGCCCCTCTCACCCGTTCTCTTCCCGCAGGAATACGACGGCGATCGCAATGCCGACGGGGAGCGGCACGGCTACGGAAAAGCTCGGCTGCCCAACGGAGACACCTACGAAGGGGAGTACGAGCGTGGCTTGAGGAGCGGGCGAGTAAGACACCGGCACTGGTCGTGGTTGTTGTTCCCCCCTGGTGTGAGTTTGGGCACCGGGCTGAAACAGGAGTGAGAACTGACAAGTCTGTGCCAAATGTGTTCCAGGGGACCTACAGGTTTAAGAGCGGCGCTCTCTACACTGGAAGCTACCTTCGAAACAAAAAGCATGGCAAGGGTATCTTTTTTTACCCAGACGGATCGAAATATTCAGGTAAAGCACTGAGCACAGTTGCAAGGATTTCTGTTACCACGAGGACACATTCACCCCTCCTCCCCCAAATGCATAGAGATAGTGAATTGGGGAATGTCTTTCTTTAAGAAGATGCATTTGCTGCAAGATATATTCCTTTTATTCCTTCTTTAGTAGCGGCTCTGAGAAGTTTGGCGTTTATTTATGGGGATTTAGGATATATTATTGTGAGAAGTATGATATTTATTAGTGGTTTATTCTTGTCATATCCTCCTTTGAAGTGGGGTGTTCCAAGTCCTGAGAAATATTAAGTGTCTTTTGCAAATAAGTGCAATCCTCGTAGCAGAGAGCATAGTTCCTTATTACTAGATGATAATTTGAACCACAGATGTGTTCAGTATGAAGTATTTTAGGACTTTATTAGGTCCATCCTTTAAAAAATATTCTGTCCCTTACTCAGGGATTGGGATGTCTCTGAAGTTTGAAGTAGTTTGAAGTCAGATTGTTTCCCTGCTTGCAGGAGTGTACCTGAAAAACTCTGAATATCACTTAAGCTTCAAGGGACAGTATTTCCCTCCTTTTTTTCTAGGCTAGACAAGAACAAGTATTCCTGTTGTGAGGGCTAGGAGCTGAGAACAAAAAGAGTAGCCCAATCTTGCCTTGCAGGAGCATATGCAGCTGTGATTTTTACCTCTTTTTTTTTTTTTTTTTTTAAATTTATTTTAAGTTTGAAGAGAAGAATAATTAAGACACACAGTTTAGCATCCTTTTGAGTGTATGTGCTCCCTGTCTGACAGGACAGCTTCAGCAAATGAGTCAAATTAAAGTATTTGCCCTTTAAATTTGTGTGGAAATGTCACATTATCTCTTGAAATTTTACTACATTACCCAGTTTAAACGTAGGGGCAGGTTGTTACATGGCCCCCTGTGTTCATAATGATAATGGAGGGTAATAATGGAGACAGACCATGATGGACAAAGAGAAGTGAAGGTCAGGCAGCAGCATGAATATATGTGACAGGCTGATGAGGAAGGGTTTAGAGTAAGGAAGGGCTTAAGGAACAGTAAGGAACCACAGTGATGTCATAGCTTTCTTTTCCTTCTCTAATAATTAATTGTATGATGACTTTTCCAACTGACCACTATATCACACCACGAAATAAATCCACGTCTCACACTGTTTGTATCCTTTTGTCATCAAAGGAGACTGGGTGGATGACCAGAGACAGGGCCATGGAGAATATACGTATGCAAATGGAGACACCTACACTGGAGAGTGGTTTAACCACAAGAGGTTTGTTTCATTCTTAGAATTTCATTCTGCATGCTCCTCAAGTCACCGAGTGGCATTAAAAGGCAAAGAATATTTTCAAAGCACGTCTGACTGCAGCCAATCAAGTCCGGGGGTGACCTTGCAATGTAGTCCAGCTTGAGTAATTTCATGTGCTTAATTCATGCAGTTTTAATACCTTAGAAATAACAACCTCATACCTTAAATACAATAGCAGTCCTTAATTCTTAGTATTCAGTGATACAAAGCGAAATTATGATTTTCTCCATAGGCATGGGCAAGGTATATATGTCTATAAAGACTCAGGATCTAAGTATGTTGGTCGTTGGGTAAATGGAATCCAGGAAGGACCAGCTGAAATTATCCACCTAAACCATAGATTTTTGGGCAGGTTTTTCAATGGAAAGGTAAGTGTGCAGCAAAACTGTCTATTCATGTGAACAGTTGGCATGGAATTGCCTTAATATGATCTGTTTCCACTTAAAATAAGAAGCCAAGCTCCTGATCTTCTGTACTGTTTCTTGTGCCGTAAGTGTAACACATGAAACTGAATTAATCTGTAGGACACAATGCGAAGTTTCTCCAGCTTTGCTTTCAAACTATAGTGCTATTGACTATTGTGTGAATTTTGTAGTAAAGGATATTTTACATTTCTGTGCCTAGAATGAACCGTTTAGTTCTGCTGATGTTTTTGTGTGTTTATGAAGCCTTTAGGTCGTGGCAAATACGTCTTTGACTTTGGATGTGAACAGCATGGTGAATACATACAACTGGAGCAGGTAAAAGAGACAATGCTTCAAATTAATGGTTCTTTGATATTGTCTGAATATTAGGGAACTCAGTATATCAAATCTGTTGTTATCTATAAAATGCCCTGTAGACACTGATGTTGAGGTAGGTCTTACCAGCCAAATAAAGGTGGAAACTTGTGCATTCTTAGGAACTGGGGTTTTTCGTTTTGCTTTTCTTCTTTACCGTCTCTACTGTGAAAGCTTTGACAAGTACAAGCTGTGATTTTGCAGTGCTTGCAGGCATGAATCATTTATTCTTAAAGTTTAGGAGGATCAGGACATTCACAAAACACGTTTGAAGGCTCAAACCACAGAAGAATGTAGATATATCTGTCTGTGTATTTAGCCTGTATTACACTTTGTTCTGAAAACCAGAAACCAGAGAGAAATATTTCTCCTTGCGTTTCTGAGCTGCTTGGTGCTATGCATACAAATGGTAATTTCCAGCAGATTCATGTTTTGGAAATAATGTCGTCCTGGTCCAGTCAGGAGCTTAATATCCACAGCTTCTAATAATTGTAGGGAGCAGCTGGGATAAGGGCCTGTTTTTCCTTCTCCTTCATGCATGAATGTTTTGAAACATTTCTGATTAATATGGTGCAAAATAGATGTAGAAATAATAAATATGTCTTAATATTACTGTTTGGGTTTCAAGATAATATGCCACATTTTAGCTTAGAGTTTGCTACCTCTGTTGGCCGACACATTAGTTCCCCTTTCACACTCTTTGAAAAATCTCTGGTATAGCAATTATTTCTTAAGGATAAAATAATAATTATCAAACTCCTGTCAATAGTGATAGAGGTTTGCAAAGCTTGGAGACTGTTTTTCCATCTTTGGCTAAAAGCAAGAGATCCCCAAATGAAGCATCAGATTCACAGGATTATCCAAAATGATATGTATGTGGTGTTCTCAGTTCAGTTGGGAATTGTTGGATTAGGTGTGTAAAGCAAGGGACAGTGCTGCCACTAAAGTAAGATCAAATTTTGCCCCTTTGCTTTAGCTGAAGTAGTTGCAGAACAAAAAGTGCATTTTAAAAAAATTCAAAGAAATTAGGTGGAAATACAGATAATGATTCCATCATAAGGCTTCTCATATTTGGATAAAATCAAGCATGGTTTTTTGAATTAAAAAAGTTATCCTCGAATTTCAAACCCATAAGCTTTGTGCAGCACTTTATTGCTTCCTAGATCCTTTCAGAGGGCAAAGACTGAGGCAGAAACAGCTGTTTTTGTTTCTGTTGCCGTGTGAGACAGACAGGGCAGCGTCTACCAGCCGGAGCATCGGGTCTCCTTTGCAGGCACTGAAGAGGAGCCGTAGTTGATAGGCCACTCTCAGCCATTCTGTTGAAGGGAGAGACAAAATTTTGCCTTAAAGAAGGCAAACTGGCGAGTATCAATCATTTAGTAATGGTCAACTGACTTCATCGAGGTTCAAAGTGTAGTTCTTGTCCAAGATTTGTGGCTGCTGAAGTTCCTCCACCTGTAAAAATTGCTTTAAAAGGTGTTGCCGTTTTCAACCCAGATAAGGAGGTTTTAGGACACAAAACCATCACCTTAGTTACTCCCCTAATACCCATAGGATGAGAAGTGGATTTCTTGAGTTCTCTTCCAGGAAAAAGGGGAAGAAGAAGAAGAGGAGGAAGTCCCATTACCTGTTGAACCTGTTGAACCAACATGGAAAGCAATAGAAATTACCAGATTAACACCCTGGACTCCCCAGGATGAAAAGTCCCCATCTCCCAGAGAAGCCTCCCTGGAGGCAGCAGCAGCAGCAGCAGCAACTGGAGAGGAGGAAATGCCATCAGTTGCAGGTTTGTTGTGCTGGACGTCTGGAAATTCCATGCTCTGACTCTCGTGACCGTGGTTTTTCGGGTTGAATGTCAAGTGGTGTGAGAAGGTTTTTGTGTTTTGCTTTGTTTTGGTTTGTCTTTCCTATGATTTTCCATGAACTGGATGTTTGGAGCTGCCAAGTCCGTTCCTAAACTGCACAATATGTATGTATCTGTTTCATCTGACGTAGCATAATGAGATACAACTGTGAGTCATTTTAGTCTATACTGTACAGGCTTGTTCCTAAACACTTGTGTGGGATTTCTCGTGTGCGTAACGACTGCGGCCTTCAGGAGGAGTTTGTAGCTGCTGCATGAAAGCAAAGGCTGAGTGCGAATTTGTTACGTTAGTTTTCTTTGGTATTTCTGATTTCTCGTATTTCAGTCACTGAGGAGTCTGCTGAGGGCAGGGATGTTGAGCCTTCTGCTCACGAACCCAGTGAAGGTTTGAGCCCAGCAAGGGATGCGGGAGAGGAAGGTGAGGGAAGAAGAGAGGAGGATGCAAACGAAGTTCGGGAGGATCAAGGTGAGGACTGGGGCATGTGTGCTCGTTGTTTAATTAGCAGTCAGGGTTTGAAATGATGCAGGTCGATCAGGTGAAGTCCTGCTGCTGCTGAGAGACCACAGGAATCTCTGCCTTGGATAAGAGGGACAGTCCTCTAGAGAGGGAAATTATGAGTAGTCAAGATCATTTACTGCGACAGCACAAATTAAAAGTGACAGTTCTGTGCAGCATTATCTGTGCAGGTACAGTTGACAGCACTTGCAGAGCTGAATTTGTAGGAGATTACATTTCCAAACTGGGAGTTTTTAATACACGAGAGAGATGACGTCAGACTCCGGGAAGTTCGGGAAGTTTTGAGCATTCCACTTTTCTCTCATGAATGAAACTGTGTATTCTTATTCTCTCGGGTGAAGTTAGAAAGCAGGCAAAATAACTCTGAAGAAACAAATTTCAGGTACTGGTATGTATTATGGTTTGATCAGTCTCTGGTTGATTTGTTTCTCCTAAAAATTCAGATGCTCAGGTTTTCTTCCTGGCTGTTCAGAAGCCTGTTTTAAATACACAGTTACTGAGAAGCAACAAAAAGATGCATCTGTATTTAATCATATTTAGCTTATAGGCCTCCACCCAATTGTGTTGATTTTATTTTATTAAGTGTTAAAATTTACAAGCTTGCATGTAAATGATACGATGTCTGAAAACATCAGGTAATTTTATCCATTTGTAATCAGTCCGTTTTACAATAAACCCAAGCAAAGCACTGTCCATGGGGCTCAGAAAGTCTGTTGAACCATCTGAGAATGCCTGGGGGTGTACACAAAACATTTAGGTCAGCTCTTGCAGTTTTCATAGTTTATTTGCACTCAGTGTTCATCTCTGAAGGTGCTCTCCTGCTTCAGGGCAGAGCAACCAGCTGGCTGACCTGGTGTGTGGGACTGACATCTTACACGATCCCTGGGCTTGGATAAGATCCAGCAGAAATCTCAGCAGTTTTCCTGCTAGCTTTGCTTTGGATTTGGCAAAATGCACTGAGCCTGGTTTGTCTCAAAGACCACTGAGCTCAAAGAACCATTTGCATTGAGCTTGATTCTAATGAATTTTTTCTGGCCTACCACAACAAAGCAGTTCTGGTTTCCCCATTGGTTTTTGTAGGTACCTGTCAGGTACAGCAGAGAGGCTGATACCGATGCCTGAAAATACAGCAGTGTGACACATGTCCAGAATCAAGGAGCTGGATGATTTTATCCATTTCTCAGCATAGGTCTCCATCCATAATTATTTAGGCAACATATTGTTAACCTTGTCGTTGTATTTAGCAAGATGAAGTTACAGGAAGAGGAAATGATATGAAGAAAATATGGATCCTGTGAAGTGCAGATAAAACAAAATCTGTTTTCTTGCAGCCTTTTATTCCCTGCCCCATTACCATAATTTTAGGTCGACACAGAAATTCCATCCTTCTTGCTCCACATTCCTTATGATACCATCTGAGTAGGAGACATCTTTTGGCTATTCCAGAGTTACATATGGGCTGGCTGGCAGTCAGTGTGTGTGTACTGAGTCTGTCTGCCAGCTGACAAACAATGTAAAACAGTTAAATTCAACTATTGGCATTGAAAGGCAGTGGGTAAGGAGGA
>VZRE01015313.1:0-17348 GCA_013396775.1 Cephalopterus ornatus | reverse complement strand
CTGGATGCAGCACCGTTCACCACCACTCTCTGGGCCCAGCCCTCCAGCCAGTTCCTAACCCAGCACAGTGTGCCCCTGTCCAAGCCATGGGCTACCAGCTTTTCCAGGAGTATGCTGTGGGAGACGATGTCAAAGGCTTTGCTGAAGTCCATATAGACCACACCTACAGCCTTCCCCTCATCCACCAGGCAGGTCACCTGAGCATAAAAGGAGATCAGGTTGGTCAGACAGGACCTGCCTTTCCTAAACCTGTACTGGCTGGGTCTGATCCCTTGTCCATCCTGTATTTGCTGTGTGATTGCACTTAGGATGATCTACTCCATGACCTTGCCAGGCACTGAGGTCAGGCTGACAGGCCTGTAGTTTCCCCAGGTCCTTCTTGTGGCCCTTTCTGTGGATCAGCGTGACATTTGCCAACTTCCAGTCATCTGGGACCTCCCCAGTGAGCCAGGACCGTTGGTAAATGATGGAGAGCGGCTTGGCAAGCTCTTCTGCCAGCTCCATCATAAGGATATTCTTTATCCTTATGTTACCTAACCACTAACCTAAACTTACCCTGATATAGTTTGTACCCATTACTCCACCATGGGCAAGGGGAGTGACCTCCTGGACACTGTAGGGCATTTTAAAGTACAGGAGGACCTTTAACCTGCCCTTTCATCCCCCACCTTCAATGCCTTCTCCGTTTTGGACTAGCAGGCCCTAGTTTCTTGAGTATTTCCTAGTAAGTCACACTTTCAAGACTGGCAGTCTCATGTCAGAGCTCTGCTCCAACTGGGCAGTTTTGCTGCTGAGACCTTCCTAGCCCTGCGTGAAGCTACAGAGATATTTCACATGCCTCATAGGCTTTGTCCCTGTTGACACGTCTGTGGACAATGAGCCTTGTATTTCCCCAACAGCAAGACTGTATTGGTGGGAATGATTCCCTACCAACTCTGGAAGTGTTCAAGGCCAGGCTGGATGGGACTCTGAGCAACCTGGTCTAGTGAAAGGTTTCCCTGCCCATGGCAGCAGTTGGAACCAGATTCCCTTCTAACCCAAGCCATTCTTTGAAACTCCACATCTTTTCCCAGAGATTTGCCACCTATCTAATCCAACCTATCTAAGTGTGGTTTTCCTTTTGTAGTACTCTGCTTTTGTCCTTGCTGAACATTATTCTAAGTTTTAGAGAATGTTTTTCTGATTTTTCCCGAGGTATTTTAGATGCTAATCCTGTTCTCCAGAGTGTCTGCAGACACTCCCAGCTTCGTGTAATCTGCAGATTTAATACGTGTAGTCTCTTTCCTTGTCCAGGTCACTAATGAATGTGCTGAGCAGAACTAGATCCAGCAGAGCTCCACTCACAGTGTCCTTCTGTTTTCACAGAATGTCATTAATAACTACTCCCTGGGTATGGATTTATGGTAGTCTCATTTAATCATGTTTCCTTAGTTTATTTATGACAAAGTTGTTTGAGACAGTGACAAAAGCTATAATAAAGCCCAGGTAAATGACATCCAACAAATTCTCCATTATGAAATGAATTTGATTTTATATTACTTTTTTCTTGTCTCTCCTGTATCTGCTGCTTCTTATATTTTTGTTCTTTTCCACATACATGCAGACTGTTTCTTTGTTTGACTTAGAGTTTTTGAGATGATTGATGCTAGACTGAGTGATGTAGCATTCTTTTGCTGCTTCTCTTTCCACCCTTAAAGACAGACACTGCACCTGTCATTGTCCTTCCTTCTGGCACCTTACCTGTCTTAGTCCTCACAGGTGACCAGCAGGGAGGTATCTGAGATGGTTTCAGCTGATTTTGTAGGGAATTTAAAAGGTGGTTTGTACCACTCTGCTGGACAGAAAATACTTGACTTGGACAGAGGACTGATCTCACCCTGGAACAGGCAGAGAAGAGGATAGTATACCTCTGTACTGATGTTGTGTCGCATTGTGTACTAATCCCCTGTGCATAGTTGGCAATTTTAACAAGGACTAAAGCAAAAAGAAAACCAGTGTTGCCTTTCTCAGTGTCATTTTTCAATAACTTTCTCTCTGAGCGACACTTTTCCAGACTATCTTTGTGGTATTAATATGCATATGAAGGGTAACTTTTTTTATTTTTTCATCTTCTTCAAGTTTCATTTCATTTTTATGCCCTGATGTTTCTATTATTTTTGCCTATGTGTTCACACTATTTTTTTTAACTCTTGCTCAGTAACCTTTTAGTGTTCTTTCTTGTCTTTGAGGAAAATGAAAAGCTCGTGATGCTGCCAAGTCTTCTGATCCTTCTGCACTGAGATGCTATTGTGCCTGTTCCTTTTAAGCACAAAATATTGTTTCTTTGAGAAACTACAACTCACCTTGATTTCTTTTTCCTTTAAACTCTTCTGCATGAATTCTTACTTAGTAGGGTTTTTTAATGTACTGAAAACAGTAATTTCTGTTTTGCTGACCCCAGTCTCTTCATTTTACAGGCATTCTTACATGAGTTTCTTTCCACCTTCTTGCCTGCAACATATCCCTCTCTGGAGGCTCTTCCCTCCTGGTGACTTGACCTATCTGTTATGTGAGAATATTGCTCTGAAGGCACCAGGACCCTCTGTTTTATACTGATTTCCTTTCCTAGCAGATAACTCATGCTTGTACTCTGCCATTGCCGCTGAGTCAGTTGAATCAGGTTCTTTGTTTAGGGTTTGTTGTGCCCTCCCCCACGTTTGTTTTATTTTGTGTTTTTTCGCTTTTATCTTTAACCAGATCATTTAGCAGTTCTTCCTCCCTCTGTGTTCTGCACCTCAGAGCAAGTATATAGATCATCCTCGGTATGTCAAGAGTGCCTCTGCTTTTTCCTTTTTGGCCCTTATATAAACCATGCATCTTTAGATCAGTATTCCAGATTGAGATCTTACTACAGCAAGTTCCAGTTATGTTAGTTAAATCATCACTTTTGTCTTAAATTATATCTGAGATCTTAAATAAGACCTAAGTTCTGTGTTAAAAAATATATTCACCACTGTTGCAGTAAATATCTAAGATACTCAGAGGATTTAAGCCTATTTCATGATCAATCTGTGTCTTTATTATCGCCTCTTCTTTTTAGACCTGTGCTAACTCAGATGTCCCTCTTACTAGGCAATGGGCCATTTCCTCAATTCCCAAACTGATGCCCATCCCTTTAGAGCTGTTGGTGTAGCATCACCCTGCTGGTGAAGATGCTGGTGTCCTCCTAGGAGCACCACATGTGGCCCTGATATGTTGTCCCTCCCTGAGTTGTGTTTGGATCACTCCTACCCATCTAAGTAGTGCCATGCAGCCAGGGAGGTGGCAGAAATTTGGATACAGTTTCTGGGCAGCAACATTTTGAAAGAGTCTCCTCTTACACTCATGCTTTTGTGGTTACAAGCTCCTTCTACAGCTCTTCTGCCAAAGCCAAGCCTTGCATACACATCTGCAAGAGCAGGCTTGCAGGCTTCAAGCTCAAAGCTGCTGCTTTCTCCTGCCTTCCTGGTAGGAATCAGGAGCAGCAGCATCCACTGCTAGAAAATAAATGCCTGAAGGAATCCAGTCAACCAGATTTGACTCGCATCAGGGTTTTTTCTTGTTTCATAGATCCTAATGATCCTGGAAAAAAAAACCTTTCTCACCCTCTTGCTTGCTAACCCCCAGCTCTCACTGCTTCCTGGCTGCTTGTGTGCCTCACTCGCCAAACTGCAGGAGACTGGGGAACTCACCTGCCCAATTCTTGTCCCAGGGGACAAGATGCTTTACCCATAGAGTAGATTCAGTCCGATGTAAGCCACTGCTACCAGTAAGAGGAGGGAGCTCGCTAATGTCCTCACCCTTCATGTGTGCTGCTGCCCATCCCTCGTGCAGCTTGGTGGGGAGCTAAGTCAGAGAAGTGACGGATTTAAGACTATCCCAGCCCAAAATCACTGGCATGGAGGAGGCACAGCTGCCTCCAGCAGTGGAATCAGCCAGGTTCAGTCACTGGTGAGACTGAAGTGTTGCGCTTTGCCCTTTCGGAGGTCCTTGGAATGGGTTTGGCTGGAGTGTGTCCTCTGCTTTGCTAAGAGCCCTGGAGTTGTGGCAGGAGCATCCGCTCGGCTCTCCAATTCNTGCCCTCAAGTGGCAAATCGCAAAAGAAGAGCGGTCCGGCCGTGCGAGCCGGCGTTGGGGTGCTGGGCTGGGACTGTTGAAGGCCTGCAGTGGTTTTTGGCAGTTCTAACCATGCTGTTTTCCCCTTGCAGGACAAGACGGTGTGGTGATCGTGGGAGGCAGGACAATTTGTTCCCAGTGGAGTGGGGAGCTTGACGGCAGGCATACCTGGACAGCCAGAGACGCTCCCCATTGCTTTATCCACTAACAGCCAGTCTGTAGGGCTGGCTGTGCTGTGTCCACCAAAAATCCTGCCTTGACTGTGCTTTTGGTCAGTCAGAACCAAAAAAAAAAAAAAAAAATCTCCCCGAGATTAGATGGAGTTTGCTTTGGATCTGCAGCCCCACTCCAGCATGTCCCCAGGGGCTGCAGGGGGCCACGGCAGACGACCAGGGAGCCGACTGGAGCCGGGGCTGATGGCGTGAGGGGATGCACGGGGACAGCGATGCCCATCACACAGGACAACGCCGGGGTCTTCCTCCCCCTCCTGTGCCAGTGGCTGCAGAACAGCCGTCGGGAGGGGGTCGAGGGAACCGAGCAGCAGCTCTGCCGCTCAGCCGTCCAGAAGCTGAGTGAGTACATCCAGCTCAACTTCTCTGTGGATGAGAGCACCCTGCAGCCAGGGAGCTGTGGGACTCTGGATACAGAGATCTGCACCATGTACCTGGCCCAGGAGATGCGAAAAAACGAGGTTCTAGGTTTGAGCTTTGGGAATATCCCTGCTCTGGGGGATTACGGGGAGAAGCGTCGGGTAGGAAAGAAGAGGAAGGGGCATAAGGGCCCTGTGCTTGACGTTGGGTGCATCTGGGTGACAGATTTGAAGAAAAACAGCCCGGCTGGGAAGTGTGGGAGAGTGCGCCTGAAAGACGAGATCCTCTCTCTGAACGGCCAGCTGATGGTCGGCGTGGATGTCACCGGAGCAAGGTAAGGGGGGAAAAGCAGCCACCAGCAGCTTTCTCTTGTGGCGCATGCTGCAAGTCACAGGTGGTACTGATGAAAGTCCAAGAGCAGATGTTTTGGCCTCTGCTTTCCAGCCCCTGAGAGAGCTCTGGGTTCATTCTTGAGGTCTGCAGAAAATAAGTAATGAGAGCAAATCAATAATTAGCCTACATGTGCTACTCACACTTCCACTGGAAAATTTTCAGAGGTCATTGTGTCAAAAAATAGTACGTCGTAAGCATCAGAGGGGCTCCACTAAAACAGGAGTCTTCCTGGGTTTGTATAAAACTATTTCCTTAAATAAAAATGAACACAGATGCAGCAGCACTGGAAGATTATTTTTACAGGTGCTTCTTATTTTTGTTGAATCATTTGAGTTGAGGGAAGCTTTTTGACAGCTAAATGTTGTCTGAGACTTTTTCAAAGCAAGACATTTTTGTGTTTCCCACATTGGAACAACTTAATTTTAATAAATTCCCTTTGATTTTAATGCATTTGCTCTCTTCTGCTGTTTCCTGTCTCAGAAAACTTGAAACCTTTAAAACTTCAAATCGTATATGAAGGCTTTTGCAATGATATAGATTATTCTTGGTTTTTTAATTCAGCTTCTCCATGCTGTAAATTTGTTATTGTGCCAGTCTTGCTTTTTGTGGGCTGACAGACTTTCTCATATTTCCCTTTGCAAAGGCAAAAACCTTTCTCTGCTAAAGATGAGGATGCAAATGTTCATTCATACCTGAGGTTGGAATGTACCTGAGGGCATGAAATCCTCCCCCTCTTGCCAGAGAGGGTTTATCTTGGGGGTGAACAGTTTTGGAAACCAAGTGCTGGTGAAGTGCTCCCAACAGGCAGTGAATGTGGCAGGAGTTTGGGGTAACCATCACTCCCAGTTCTGCCATGTGGCTGAATAAAAGCAGTGAGTCCTCAATCTGTGGGCACTGGGCAGCTCAACCCACCTGTGGTTTTACAGGTGTGAAAAAAACCCTCTGTAATTCCTGACCCGTCATTCAATGAATGTACAAATATTGGTACTGTGGCAGTATCAGTCAGTGGGCACCTCCAAATTCAAGAGGGTTTGTGGCAGAAAGCAGTTAGTTTGCTGTTTCCCCTTTGCCAAATGTCACTGTTCCTAAATCCAAGGAATCCAATACAGCACATAAGAGCAGCACAACATGTGGAGGAGCTGGCTGTGGGTATCACTCATCTGTCTCTCCTTGCTAGGAAAGCTGAAGCTTACTTCTTTAAAGACAAGTTATTTGTTTAAATTCCACCTGATTTCCCTGTAAACAGCAGAAACAGGTTGATTATTGCTGAACTTACTTCTTTTTTTTTTCCTTCTTTTGATTTAGACAAACATTATGTGGTAATAAAATCATCAAAGCTCTTTGCTTAACAGGGTATTACTACATTAGAGAGGAATAATGTAGGTGGTGTCATTTTTGGTGATGTTAGTGATTTAGGGAAAATTATTGCTCTCTTCCGAGTTAGAAAATTGTGTGTCTATCAAACACAATTGCAGGGAAATGAGCTGTATTGGAGTATAAAATAAAGGTTAGTCAAAACTCTGCCTATTTATTTATCTTCTGTCTATACAACTGTATCTCTAAAACACATGGGTTATGTTCCCCCAGACAACAACTTCTTATGTATTTTGGAACTACTGTACGCTTTATGGCTCTTACTCATTTACTGGAGGGAGGCTCTTAGTACTTCTGCAGATGATAGATGAATCCTTCATTTCTTGAGCATAACTGAATGGGGCTTCATTGAGCAAGTCCTGGAAGAATTGCAAAAGAATTATTTTGTCATGAATATCATTCAGTTTGAAATATTTGATTATGAATTTCATCAAGCACAGCTGCAGTGCTTGGACACAGCTACCATATACATCTAATCTTAAAAGTCAGTACTAAATACATTTCCAAATTCAAACTATTTTTGAAGAAAGCAGAGTAAGATACATTACCAATGTTGACAGTGTGGTAGAAATATGAGGTATTATTATCATCATTTTGTCATTGAGAAAACCCAACCACTGCTTCAAAATACCATGTTTCTCGTTGCCAAAAATGACCAAACGTTGCCATGTGTGGGAATACAGTCAGAGAACAGGAGGACTTCTTTTTAACCCACAAACTGGAGTCGCTTCCAAGAAATGAACCGATAAATGTTTTGACAGCCGTACCTTTGCACAGTGTTTCTTAGTCTCTCCTCTTCAGCCAGTGTCGTGGGTGGAGTTGATAGGACTCCTCCTCAGCACAAGATACAGCATGCCAAATGTCAGGGAAAACAGTTTATATTCAAAGATGCTGAAAAAGGTCTGCAGTGGGCAGGGAGTTTCAAGTGCTACCGCTGAAGGTGAAGCTTTACTTTATCTGAACTTGATGGTTTCCAGCAGAGCCAAGGTCTTTCCTCAATGCTTGCTGCTACTGCACATCACAGGTACCTGCGCCAGGATAGGTGATACTATGAAGGTAATGTTCTGTTCCTCCTAACAGGTCAATGTTATTAGTAGTTGTGTGGTATTTGGACATTCTAAACACAGTACTGCTTCTCTGTATGTGCTCACAGCTGATTACAGAGCACGATTCAGCATGTTTAACTAAATCACAGGTGTCAAAATGTGCATAGCACTTTGTGCCACTTGCTGTGGCAGTCAGTAACAGTCCTGGATTCTGCTGGATGAAATCTGGAGTGCGAGTCCGGAGGATGGAAATCTGGAAGTTCTTTGTCAAAAAAGTTCTTGCTGGTGCTGGAAACACAACATGCTGTCTCTGGCAGTAATTAGAGATTAATTCTGCTCTGAACAGCAGTCTTCAGGAGGGTGATCTTCTTCTTTGTCCCCTTGGGAGCCCTGCACACAAGGAGCAGACCTGCGCCTGCAGAGCAGTACAACTGCTGTGACAATGGGAGCAGAGTACAGGGACCTTTGCTGTGTCTGAGAAGAGCTGCTCAAAAATCTGGCAGTGTGGTTGGAAAACTTTCAGAAGAGCACTCCTTCAAGGCACTTTTTTACTGAGATCCCACTTCCTCAGAAGTTTGAATGGAAGCATTTTTAAAAATAGACTGCTTTGCTCCTGCATTAGAAGTATTTTCTTGTTGGGAAGAACATTTTTCCTCTCCAGATGTTGTCACTACTTGATATTCCAGTGCAGTGCTCCAGTTCTGCATTTTCCATGGGGTGCTGCTTCCTGCCATGCTATGGTGAGACACTGTCACTGCCTCAGGGGGCTGGATGTCCTTGCCATGGCTACTTTGTTCCTGCACTGGGAGCCGTGCTTGTCTATGGAGCATCTGCTAGATTTTGTTGCACCCTCTTATTCAAAATTTTCCATGTGTCCTGAATGGCGTGTGGGGATAACATGTATGGGAACAAGGATCAGCGCATCAGCTTGAGCCCTGAGGTTAAGTTTTGGGTAACAAACCCATTTTTTAGTAGGGTCAGGTCTTAAGGTGTGTTATGTTTGAAGGGGAGGATTTCAGGTTTCTGTGCCTCTGATGGGATTGTGTTTCTCTTGAAGTTTTTGGGGATTTAATTTCTGCTTGGCAGTGCAATCTCCTTTATACATAATTTTTGTTATGCAAAAATCACCCCAAGAAAACTATCTGTGGTCATCACAGAAAGCTTTGTCTCACTGCACCACACCTTCCAGGCATGTCAGATTGCCTGGATTGATTCTTCTGTTTTACTGTTTCCTCACCTCCTTCCTAAACGTAGCAAATGTGCTGCCAACACAAAGTGCTGCTCAGTATAAGCAGCTGCCTTGCCTCGTGTTAGTAGGGCCTTGGTTATGTTCATAAGAAAATATTTTTGTTTTATTAGGAAAACAAATGGAAATTTATCCTGTCCCTTTGCCCTTGGCCAAGGGGCAAACATTTCTGTGGGAGCTCCTTGGTAAAATATTAACAGCACTGACTACACAGAGAAAAACAAATACAGTGGTCCTGGAGACTGTAGCCTCCAAATACAAGCTCGGGGAATAGACTTCTCATAACTGACCTAAAAAATACCCACAACCTGTTGTGGTATTGAATTAATTTCCTTTTTTATATCATATTACCAATCTTCATGCTGCTAAGTGATGGATCAGGGCACAGAGGCTGAGACCTGGGGCTTTTTATCATGGGCAAGGATGAG
Organism: Cephalopterus ornatus; assembly: GCA_013396775.1. NCBI lineage: Eukaryota > Metazoa > Chordata > Aves > Passeriformes > Cotingidae > Cephalopterus > Cephalopterus ornatus. Next base: position 8,137 of record VZRE01015313.1, on the reverse strand, counting down.
AAGCCTATGCTGACATGCCCTCTAAGCTGCCTGGTGTGCAAGTCCGGAGGATGGAAAATAAGCAGCACGCAGGGATTTTGGCAGAGGGTTTTCTCCTCCAGTTAAGCTGCTGTGAGCTGGGATATAGTGAATGTGTGCTCAACCTGTGCAAAATGAGAGAAAGCCTATGGATGTCTAACATTTCCCAGGCGCAGCCTAAGTCTTGCTGTGCTCCTGAAGTCTGACTGCTGTATTTTACACTGATAATGGATATAAATCCCCGTCCTTGATTCTGGATATAAATTCCTCTGCCTTTCCCCCTCTACCCCTTAAAAAATTGCAGGACTAAGAAACTAAGAAGGAGTTGTTTTTCTTCCCTTCTTTTATGTCTCCCAGAAAGGTATGAGCAGACTTAGCCACACATGTTGAGAAATAAATTGCTCTAAAGAAATGAGCTTTATTCCAAATCCTCTCTTAAGAGCCAAAGTCTTAAGCAGAAGGTCACTAATCCCCAGACTCAGCAGAGATCATTTAGCTTGTTTGTCCTCTTTGCTTTGCTAATCTAAGCGTGTGTTCACTCGGTTTCCCCTCCTCACCCTCCTGTTCATACTGTTCCTCTCCATCTCTCCATGCCAAGCCCAGCATCTGCAGAAGCAAAACTCATTCCCTTGTAGCCATAGTCATTTGCAGCATCCCACTACTACAGCTGCCTCCTCAACAGCCTTCCCAAAACCCCTCATGCTCCTCAAATCTGCATCTCATTTATCTCCTTGCTCAGCCCAGTTTTATCTAAAACTCGTGAAAAATGATGGAAAGACTTCCACTGATTTAAACAGTTCATGTCCTGTATGTGTGTGTTTGTGCCAAAATTTTGGGAACAATATGCTCGTCATTGCCTTCTGCACACTACTGCCACCGAACAATAGAGCTGTCCTCTCTTGGTAGGAAGTGTGATCCCCAGGAGCATACATGTACAAGTAGGCAACATCCCCAGGGTCATCTGCTGAAATTGCTCCCAGCCCCATCTCTGCACGCTTGCTTTTCAGAGGGATTGCATCAGGCTTGAAAAGACTTGGACAGACAGAGACTTGGTGGTGTTGCTTTAGGAGATGTAAAAGTTCCAGAGGTTATAAGAGGGTTGTTCTGCACTTTTTTTTTGTGCTTTGGTTTTGTTTTATTGAGCTGTGAGCACTGATTAGAAGGCTGTACCTTACTGCTGAATGTATGGCTGTGCATCTACATTTAATTTGCTGTTCTGACCACACTGTAATTACAAGAGAACAAGCCCAGTGTTTGGGAGGGAGCTCTGCCCTCCCCATTCATCCACTGTGGGAACATCCTGTTTTGGTGAATCAGCCTTGTGACTTGTCATTTACCCTCATACCAAAGTGCCGGCAAGATTCCTTTTCCATCCTGAGTGGAATTTTCACACAGCAAGCATTCCATGATCTCAGGTCATCTGGAAGCACTGTCAGCATGCAGCAGAACATAGCTAATTGGCAAACTGCTGGAATGTGCAAAATAGAGTCACTTTTTTCTACTGCCCAGCCAACAGACAGGTGAGGCCTTCAGCTACAGCAGCAGTTATTTTCACCACCTCTCCAACATTGCATTTGCTAGCACAGAACAGTGTTTTAGCCATCAATAATTAAAAATACAGATGTTCAAAAACACAAGCAAGGAACATTCCATGCCCTTTATTCTTACTCCTTCTATAATGCTTGTGCCCTTACACACCAATTTGCGAAGTGCAGTCATTCACAGCATCTCTTCTAATCTGTAAATGTGAATTTCTATTCGTATTCTGAGAGTCCAGAGTTTAGCACAAAGAAAGCTTTGGGCTAAAGACTGATTTCCATTAGATAGAAGCTCTGATCTGCTGCAAGAGGAGGAGGCAACTGGAGCCAGGTTACTGAGAGGTTGTAATTTCCAGCCCATACTGACTGATGTGCTATGAGTTCCAAGAAGCACAGCTTCTCCAGTCCTTATTGAAATGTGGTTTTTTTCTCATAGGATTGGGCTAAGTGAGCAGCATTCCCCTTCTCAGATGGGTTTTGGGGCTCCTCTGCAAGCAGGCCATGATCGTATCTTCTTGCCACCTCATGTACCTTTGGGTGTGATGGTTGCTGTCCTGGATATGTACTGGAACTGAACTGTGACCCTCCAAAGCTAAAAGTATTAACAGTGATGGCAGCTTAAAACCCAATTGTCCCCTGTCACTGGGAATCAGGCCTGGATGGGGAAGGGCAGGAGCAGGAAGGGTTGAAAGATGATGAACAGGAGACAGCTCCACAGGCAGATGCTCAACATGAACCTCAGAGAGATGATTTGTCAGCGTGAACCTGCCATCTACGGACATAAGTGAGAGGATAAATATAAGAAATATAGGTGTGATCAGCAAAGAGGCAGGTGTGTAACTACAGAGACAGCTGCTGCAGTGGATGACTTTGGGGATGGGCTTTTTTTTTAACGTGGAACACTCACTGCTTATTTTAGGTGATGTGACACTTGCCTCCAGCTCTGAGCAGTATCACAAGCTCCTTGAAACTTATTTTTCTGTCTCCTTTTTATCAGATGTGGGCTAAGAGGGGAAGGGTGTATGTATCACTTGCAGACTCTGCAGCATCATTCACTGTACTTGCTGCTTTCTCTGGGTAAAGTTTATGATGCTCAGCAAGATCAACTGGGCCTCAAATGGGAAACACTTTTAACAGACCAGTACCAGTGAAAAGATAAGTTGCAGGCATTGCCACACAGTTTTGGGCTGTTCAAGAAGACTTGCGCTGACCAAGGCAGGACAAGAGTAGGACAAATGTGATTATTACTAGCAAACTTCACTCTAGAGCATTCAAGTTTCAGGAAGCCCAGCCACACTGAAGCCTCTTTACAAGACTGTGAGAAATTAGAGGTGGAAAACAGATTCAGGCTTTTTCGAAATAAAACCAAATTGTTGAAATGTGACTGGAGGAGATTATTGTTTCTGCTGATGCCTAAGACTCTTTTCTATTGTTTAAAAAGGCAGCAAGGTCTGTTTTTTCCCCTTCTCCATAGCAAGTATTATAGATAACCAGATGATCTTCTAAAAAAACCACCAACTGGCAAAAATTGATTAATAGAGCGATAACTTTGACTGTGTTTCCTAGTCCATTTCTTGATCACTGGAATGGGTTCAGGCTAGCAGAGTAACTATTTGATGAAACAAAAGTCAGTGAAGTCCTTCTTTTCATCCTCGTACACTTTGATCAGTGTCTCTTTGTGCTGCAATAACTGAAGAATTACTAAGTGCTTGGCAGTTTTTCATAGCCTGGGTTATTTTTATTCTGGTAGTGAAAAGAAAAACAGAGGCATGTGGTAACCAGTAAACTTCGGGTTACCATCTATCTGAATACAGAGCCCAGATGAGAAAAATAGGCTAGAGGTTGGGGACTTACTTCTTGAAAACTCATGGATGACAAATGGACCCAAACCAGTGCGTGATGTTCTCACTGAAAATGGTTTCTAACAAACACTAATTGTTCTGCTGAAAACAACATTTCATGTTTTCATCTGTAGTAGAGTTGTACTAAAACAGATTTTTCTTGGTTTCCTCTAGAGGGCAATGTCATATAAATATTTTAAGCAATTTTTGAGTTCTGTCAACCAGGAATTTAGCCTGTCTTATCTAAGAATTTGTAAGACAGCAGTGAAAAGTGTTCTTTACATGCTTCTAGAATGTGTATATATATAATATAGTCTATTTCTTGGGCTTGTTCAGAGCAGTATCTAATCTCTTTAAGGAGCACAGAAATGCATTTTGGGCAGATTTGCCTATGCCAGAATGCTGCTGAAGACCTGACTCTCTTCTCTACCTGTGCAACTTCAAGGACTTTCAGTGGCTATTCCTTATGTAAGAATTGCAAAAAAGATTATAATCCAGTCTTCTAAGAATGAAGTTACCAGTTGCTATAGTTTATGTTGGTAGCTGAACTTCAGAGCAGAGGATAACTCTAAATACCGAGTCTGAGTGGTTCATAGCACCTAGGAAACAGAAGGGTATGTGTTACTATTTATTTCCCTAAAAATGTATGTATTCCCAGGTTTATTAACCATGTTGCTTGTTTGATGGCTGTTAGTAACAATGGAATTTTCAAAGTAAGTGTCCACATAAGCAGCTGCTAAAATTAATATGAATCAAAGGTGGCCACTCTGGACCTTAAGGGATATTTTCCGTCACTGTAGTATAGAAATGGCAAATATAGACAAAGGCTGTTTTGTTTTCCTTAAAGCTCAGGTGTGTAATTTGGACACATTGCCATGGGCATACACTTCTTTGTTTTTTTGCCTGTATCATTACCTTCCTCCCTTCTCCCAAGCTGACATTACTAAAAGGGAGATTTGCTCTTGACATCCCAACATGAAAACGGCTTTAGGAAAATCCTTTTAGAATTTAGTTTCCATTCCCCTCCTGATGGTCACTAGTTCTTTGGAGAATCATTATAATGGCCTTATTGGATTAACTTGCAAATCTCATACATTTACTAAATGTGTGGGTTATAATTCTTTGTAAAATATTTTTTCCAAAGAAGTAGTGGGCAATCTGCAGTTGCCAGGGTCTCTAAATGAATAAACCTGTTTGTTTGTTTTTCCCCAAGCAGGAAAAGCAATTAATTCAAGTAAAACACTTATTCCCAAAAGTGCTCTATTTGAAAACAACGGCCTGTGAATAAAAAAGGCAATAGTTGCACTGGCTTCAAAGCCAGCAGACATTAGGTAGCAAAGCAAGATTTCCCCTCTCCTTTTGAGTAACAGCAGCTCTAAGAAAAATCTGAGGACACAGCTTTTCTGCAGCTTTTACAAGCTTAAACAGGCAATAATTGCTTTTTAATTACTGCTGCTGGCCAGGAAGGACTTTTTCCTAAACCATGTCTTAACAGAAATATGATAAGCAGTTGGTAAATTTTAAAGTCCTGAAAAAAATTTTTAGAGACACCAGTGGAAACTAATTATTCATAGTTTCATTTCTCTTGCTGCATCAGAAGCTTTGTGCTTAAACCATATATTCATCACCGCCTTGGTTTAGGGCTTGTGTTTAGATCTCACTGTTTCTAAATTAGCTGACAGCTTAATGCTTAATCACAGGGGAATTATTCTTTGCCTTTGGCTAGAAGGAGCTATGTTTGTTGCTGTAGGTGTGTGGGGAAATTGATTCACCCTGAGCTGGGATCTCTGTACCTGGGTAGCCCAGGGAATGTTGCACTTGCCTGGCTGCAGGTCCTGAAGGAACCACCAAGGTTCACAATTTTGCCTCCTGCTGCTCGCTCTCTCTTCCTTCTTTGCTGGTGAGTGGTCTGCAGTGCAGCTTTTTTTCTGCTATGACCAAGGCCTCTGACAATTCCATAACACTGCAGGCTTTGGTGGAATTGCTTCCCACTTCCCTGCAAATTGCCTTCCAAATTTCCTCCTGCCACTTCGTATATGTCCCAGCAATACACAAAATAGTCTCCTCTCTGATCTGTTTTTCCATTGTGGCCTGCATTTGGAAAGTAAGCAGTATATACAGCAGAGCAGAAAATTATTTAGTAATCTAGCCAGTTTCATCAGGATGAACTGTGTGGTTAAAATAAATCAGATTTCAAGAATTCACCAGTTATGCTGTGCAGGAAGAAATAATAGTTTAAAGAAGTGTACAGATGCCAAATGGATTAGAAGTTAATGGCTGGTGTGTAGAATTCAAAATCAACAAGGATTTACTACAGGGCTCTGCTTTAAATATATAAATGGACTCTTCTTTCAATAGTGGAGGAGAAAGGCAGAATCTCAGTGCTTTATTAGAATGCTTTTGTGACTCAAATGCTTTCTCTGATGACCTGAGATTCAAATTAGAAACCGTGGAAATGAATTTAAGGGGCATCATCATTAAAAAAAAAAATTATTCAAGTTAGTAGAGAAGTAAACATGTGTCTTGAGAGAGGTAGATTTCAGAGTTTCAAAACAAAAAAGGTAAACAGGGTAGAAAAAGAGGGTAGGATGGAAGAAGGACTTAGAAATTCAATAATTCTGGCTTGCTGAATAATAATCAGAAATGTTTTGTCTAATATGTAATTAAATTAGATATCATTATCTGTTAAAAACGTTCAGCCCACTCTAATAACCAAGGAAACCAATCCTGAGTCCAGGTGTTAGCTCCCACACTCCCCAAGGTTTTCCTGGCCTTGGGGATATTCTCTCATTTAATGATAATATCAATAATAGTATTAAAGAATATGAGAAGGCATATTCTACCTTTTTATATAATCTTCAACATTCACAGCAGCACACGCTGCCCATGTCCTACATTAGAGGAGTCATGCGTGACTTTGTGAAGCCAAGTCAAGATCTCCTCTAGATTAAAAAATGTCAGATACCATGTTATATACCAAGTCATAAGCTGGTGTAAGAATCTAGCATGAGCCCAATGTAAAGAACTAGTTTAAATTCCATGTAAAGTTTTGACTCCCTCACATTTAGTGGCATTTAGGAGGCATTCTTGTAGCTCATTCTGCTCTCTGCAGCAAGCCCATGCTGGTTCCGTCTTTACCTTCCATTTCTCTTCTGCATGCTTCTATTTTAAATCATTGTTGTGTAAGTTATTTTTGCATAAACTGTGTGTGACTTACAGCTATGTATCTACCTCCTGTCAGGGTCTTACAGCCTAATGGATAGCACGTGTGGACTTAAAAAGTGTTGGGTCCTGGTCTAGCCTTTTCCCCACGCTGTGAACAAGTCATTGCCCTGGTGACAGGGAGGTGATGACAACAGCTCTCATTTCTGCAGGTGCTTGAGATCTCAGGGAGAAGAACACTATATTAAATGGTGGGTTTTACAGTGGAGCATTTCTTTCCAGGTATCTGCCTATCTGTTGGAGGGTTATGAAGACAGAGCAGCTTCATAAGGGCTAAAATTCTTTGAAATACCTGTTTCTGCAGAAGTACATTTGAGCAATACAAATAAGCCCTAGCTTAGGAGATACCTGTCTGTTTATGAATTTACCTACTATCCAGTCTTCCCGAGTGTCTCCAAGAGGCGTTAGTGTACACAATTGAGACTTATTTACCTGTGGAATTTTCCTAGAATGATGACAGAATGGAAAGACTGAATTCTGTTTTTCCGAACCCTTGAAGCCAAAAGCCTGTCCTTTTCTGCGTCTAGTGTTAGCTTTGTGGGGGGAAAAAAAAAAAAAAAAAAAAAGAAAGAACCCAGCCTTGTTTTTGTCATAGTGCTCTAGCCAACACACAGCTGAAGTCTGATTTCCAGATACGGTATTTGAGATTTGTTGTGAAGTGAGAAGGTCCAAAGCCAAGCCTGCTGGAGCTGCCAGTTTTCTGGTTGGAGTGCTTGCTCTAGTTTATAAAGCTTTGCATATTATACCCTTACTGTGTTATCTTTTAGAGCTGAAACAGTGCAAAAGTCTAGCAGGGCAGCTTTGGACAGGGGAATGCGTTTTTATTGAGGAAAATGGGGCTTTACTGGGGAAAATGTGATGAAATGGTTTCCTATTCAATACAACTCTTATTTGATGAGAACTTCTTTGCAAGTACAAACAGACTTACTGGGAAACTGAGGAGGAACCAGTATCAAAGATAAGCATGTGAGAAAAGATAAAACAGGATGAAATATAACCATATAATTCATTGCGTGGCTGCCTGGACACATACTGGGAACGGTCTGGTAATGCTGGGGGCATCCCCCTACCTCAGCCCCCAAACATTACACTCTCTCATGCTCACTTCACACATGTCCCCCTTGTTCTATGGTCTCCGGTTTGCCAGTCATGGATCCCATAGGGATGATGTGCAGGAATGGTGTAGCAGTTCCAGGTGCAGACACAGGGAGGAGGTTTGTGCTGCCATTCATGTTGTCCAGGGCTTTCTGTTTCCACAGCTCAGTTCCCCGGGCTCCTTTTCTGAGGACTAACTTGGTGCAGGGAACAGAATCAAAAAGTGAACATGAAGTCAGGCTGAGAGTTTCCATCTTGGTCAAGTTTTGCACCTGCTCTTTCAGTGGCATTCATCAAAGTAGCCTGAAAATTGTGTCCTGGAGAAATAGCTTGAATATTTAAGTTTTAAACTTAGCATTGCTCTTATTTTTCCCCAGGTCACCTGCATATTGGAACTTTTAACCTTTAGATTGTGCCAATTGA
>VZRE01015312.1:363303-388205 GCA_013396775.1 Cephalopterus ornatus | reverse complement strand
TTTGCCCCCCACCCGCTTCAGCCGCTGCTGTTATCACCCCAAGAACCAGCCCTGTAACAACTCGTGCCCCTTCCAACTTTATGGGCTGCCGGGCCCTGGCAGGGGGCTGCGGTTTCCAGGTTGGGCGGCAGGGTCTGGGAATTGTGAGAGTTCACCGGGACTGACTGGGAATTGTGAGAGTTAATGGTGACTGGGAATTGTGAGAGTTCACCGTGTTCAGGTGTGCTGTGGGGGGAGCGCCGGTGGACGGGAGAAGAGGGATGTACAGGCCTCTGAAATGTGGGAGCTCGGGGTTCCCGGTGTAGGGAGGTGATTAAGTGTCAGGGGGAAATTCAGTTTCTCCGTGGGAACGTTTGTCTTTGTAAAGATGGATACAAAGTGATGTAATCAAACGTAACAAGCAAGGAACGGGGTCTGTGGTGTTGAAGCCAGAGAAGACCCTTCCTCCTTCAGAGACTTAGTGGACGAGGTGGAGCAGGAACACTGAATATATTTGGGAGCGCAGGCAGGGAGTAAAAGCATCTGTGCAGCAAAGCTGAGCCGGGCTTCAGGCAGCGTTTTCCTGGTGCACCGTGTGTTTTTGGGCTCTCTGGCCCCACTCCAGAGCCCTGAGAGTCCCCACAGCTGACCAGGGCTGTCCCTGACCTTGGTCACTCCTCTGCAGCCCCGGGGAAGTGGCTGCAGGATGTTTGCTCCTTCCCGAGTTTGCTCGAGTTGTTCTTGTCGGGGTGACTGTCTCCTCTCCAAGGAGAAGTGTCAGACTTATTAAATAATAATTAGGGTACAGGGGATAATTACATTGCTGACCGTGCATTAGCAGCATAGGGATGTGCTAATTATCCCCACACACCACCCAGATTGAGTGGGAATGAAGCGAACTGGAGGATCCCTGGGTCCGGAGTGAGGGCCAAACCTCCCTTGGCAAATCCCAGGAATAGTGAGAATACATTGCTGGAGTCTCTGGCATTACTTGGGTCCCCCCCGGATCGAAGTTGAAGGTTGTAAGAGGCTGACTCACCGTCTGAGCCCAGCAATGGGATTCAAGTTGATTTGCTCTCGGTTATTGTGTCAACAAGTCATTGGTGATAAAAGGTCATAAAGCATTGTAATGCCGGGTATTGACAGACGCTGTCTGACAATCTGAGCCCAGCCCACGGGACCCGACTCCTTTGGTGTGAGAGGGGCACTAATTTCTGTCCCTGTTCTGTGGGTTTGAATTTACTCCTGGCCTTGAAAATGTGTGTGTGTAGGCAGCGTTTGTTGTTAGAAAGGACTGCTTGTAAAGTGAAGTGTAAGAGAGGTAGTGGAAACGAGCCTTAGGAAGGATTTTTTGTTAAAATGTCCCTCCCCCCTTTTTTTTTTCATTTCCAAGAGAAATCCATACCTGGTTTTGCTTTCGATTCCCAGTCCAGGATTAACCTGGACTTTGTGTCTTTGCAAACACTCTGCTGCAAGTTTAATTCTGAAGGCACTCCTAACATGGAGAACTAACCCAGCAGAGTTTCAGGAGCATGGAATAATTTTGATGATTGCTTCCTGATCCTTTGCAGCTCCTGGGAAACACTCTGCTAATGTGCCCACACATTTTCAGACTATTATTTAAAGATGATTTGCAGTTGAAGCTGAATATTTTCTTTGTTTAACAGATAGACTAAATTGTGTTTGGATTAATTTTGTGTGAGCACTTGCATCTGAATGGGATCTACAGGTATTTGAACAAATAAAACCTGTTCCTAGACTAGTTCTTGGATAGGATTTTTTTAATCTTCTCCATCTCTGCTATTAGACATATTTTGCAACTCCTGCAGCAGTATTCAGGGCTTATGGCAAAGGTTTTACTTAACCTTTAACTGCTTTATTAATGTGAGTATTTGTAGCTTCTCACCTCTGTTTCAAGACTTAAAAATGAGTAGGGGGGATGCACCTTCTAAGCACATGTGGAAGTCCCCTTCTAAAATTCAAAGATACCGAATGTTTCCTGGCCTTGTGGAGGGACGGGCGTTAATTTTGTTTGTTTGGCTTTGTTCTACACAAGGAAAATATTGTTGGTTGGCTGCAGCTGTATGGGCAACACGGGGCTACTTAAACGAAAACATTAAGTAAACAGCACTCGATTTTTAGCAGGAGCGCAGGGCAGACTTGCAGTTCATGTCCTTCTGGATAAACATCCTGGTTATTACAGGTCAGCAGTGTTTGCCAATGATTATGCTGCGTTCAGGGCATTCGTGAAAAAGCCCTAAAGTGACTTTGAGAGGGATGCCTGTCTCTGGGATAAAACAGCCCCCTGCACCCCAGCTGGGCTAAAGCCTCTCGTTCAGCACGGGTGAGTTTTTCTCCTCCTCGATGCAAGTCTGACAGGACTGAAGGAGCACGGGATCGGATCGGGCCCCTTTGCTGAGGCTTTGGAAACTCTGCCGCCTGTTCTTGCTGTGGCTTGTTCGTGGCTTTATCTCCGGCTCGGGTTTGCTCCTCTGTGCGCTCAGCGAGCGCAAATAACGCGCTCCGGAAGATTTACTAGTGAGTTGTTGTCCTTGTAACAGTCCTGCTCCCCGCTCAGTGATGTGCGAGTAACTCCTGCTGGCAGAGGAGTCGCCCAGCTGAGCCTGAACGGGTGGCTTCAATGTGGAGCAACGTGAAAAATAACAGCAGTACTACAGCGTTTTTTCATTAAATGAATTCAGGGGGTTTTTTTAAAGCGTTTGGGTCCTGACTAACCTGCAGCAGCGGGCGTGTGGTTACTGGTCCCTGTCTCTCGCAGGCCATGGCGTTGCACCCGCGCAGGGTTCGCCTCAAGCCGTGGCTGGTGGCCCAGGTGGACAGTGGGATGTATCCCGGCCTCATCTGGCTGAACCGGGAAGCGAAGCGGTTCCAGATCCCCTGGAAACACGCGACCCGGCACAGCCCCCAGCACGAGGAGGAGAACACCATCTTCAAGGTGAGACAGGGCAGAGCTCGGGGGGACCACAGCTCTGAAACAGGGACAGAGGGGTGGATTGTTGGCCCAGGAGCTGGACAGGCATCTCGGGAGGCTGCTCACAGGCACATTTTGTCCTATTTATCTGACCTCAGAAAAGGCACTTCGTGCACCTGGATGCCAGGCTTGGCACTGCCTGAGTCGGTGTTGAGTTCTTTAACCCTTTCCAACCACCGAAGGCCAGATGTTGTCTGAGCCACGGGCTCTGGGAGATTACTACTCCTTGATTCATCTGCTCGGTTTGGGATGTGGGAGCTGCCTTGCTCTTGGCACCAAACCATTAAATGCTGTTACGTAAATCTGAAGAGGTCCCACCACAAGCTCATCACAAGTACTAATCGCTGCTGCCCCTAATATTCTTATCCCAGGGGATTCATTATAACTCCCTGCACTCCTTTGAGGAATTTCTGGCCTGTGTTGGATGGATAGTCTGATTTTTGAGGTGAGAGAGCCACAGGATGTCTGTGGCTGCCCTTTCACTCCATTTTAACCAAGTCCATTCCTCCTGCACAGGGCATGGTTCCAAATGACTTCTGCTATTGAACCTGAGAGACCTAGAAAAACTCTGTGCATGATCCTCTCCAGTTTGTACTTTGCATGTTCAGAATTGATTTCCATCCTTTTTTTTTTTTTTGCTTTTTCCTCCCCCTTCTTTTAATGGGAAAAGCTATTAAAGAGGGAATTTCTGTTGTTGGTATCGGAAGGGCTCTGGTTAAGACTTCTGCAGGATTTTGCAGTGAATTTTTTGTGGAAGCTTGATTCCTGATAAAAGCTGCTCTGTGCAGAGGGCTGCACTGAGCTCGGTGTACTTTGTCCCCAGGCATGGGCTGTGGAAACGGGGAAGTACCAGGAAGGAGTGGATGAGCCGGACCCTGCAAAGTGGAAAGCCCAGCTCCGATGTGCACTCAACAAAAGCCGGGAATTTAATTTGATGTACGATGGCACCAAGGAGGTGCCCATGAACCCCATTAAAATTTATGAGGTGTGCGACATCCCACAGTCCCAGGGATCAATCATTAATCCAGGTGAGGGCCCTGCTGCCATGGGGCTGGTTCCTGAGCAGGCATTTGTCCAACAATTCCTTTCCCTCTCTGCATTAACTCTCGAGCTGCCTTGGTGTGCAGCAGAGAGCAGCTGCCATGTGTAAGCCTGTGCTTAAACCAAGAGGACCTTGAACCATACTTTAATACCAGTACTAAAATTAATAAAGCTGCACAGAGTTGTGTGTTCTCTGCTCAGCAATCTAATATCAGCAATACTGTATCTTACTTTATCCTTAACTCTCTAGAATTACTTACTAAACTGAAAATATTGTGTTGTACAGATCACATTTATGCTTTTACCAATACTTGAAAAATACACAAATAATTATCCAATACTGTGCACAACCAATATGAAGAATTTATTGTCTTTTCAAGAAATGCATCACAGTGTTTCACGCTGACCATCCACCCGCAAGAATGTGCTTGTTTTCAGGTTCCACTGGCTCAGCTCCATGGGATGAAAAGGATAATGATCTTGATGATGAAGAGGAGGAAGAATTGAATCAATCTCAGCATGTCCCTATTCAAGAGACATTTCCATTTCTTAATATCAATGGTTGGTGGCACAGCATAATGTACTATTGAAGCTATTTATTTGTAAATTGGCGCATGCTTGAAGTAAGATCTTGGTTTATTGAAGAACTCCTGCCTTTTTTTAGAATCTCCAATGGCTCCAGGCAGTGCAGAGAACTGCAGCCCTGAAGCTGTGTGGCCAAAGAATGAACCTCTGGACATGGAAATGCCCCCAACTGTGCTGCAGCACGACTTCTTCAGCAGCCCTGAGCTCTGGATCAGCTCTCTGCCAAGTATGTGTGTGGGTTTGTAATAGTGCTTCTGCCCTTGTACTTAAAAAAACCCCAACAGTGTTTTGACGTTTTTTCCTGTGGCTGTTTGCTTGTTTGCAAGAGCTGTGTGTAGTTGGAATGTTCCTGTGACTGTAGCATGGATTGCTACAGTCCAGAAAGTCAACCCTGTCCTGGGCAGCAGGGGAGGGGGGATTCAGCCCCTCTGCCCCACTCAGGTGAGACCTCACCTGCAGAGCTGCCTCCAGCCCTGGGGAACAACAGCACAGCAAGGACATGGAGCTGTTGGAGCGAGTCCAGAGGAGACACCAAGTTGATGAGAGGGATGGAGCAGCTCTGCTGGGAGGAAAGGCTGAGAGAATTGGGGTTATTCAACCTGGAGAAGAGAAGGCTTTGGGGTGACCTAACTGTGGCCTTCCAGTACCTGAAGGAAGCCTGAAAGAAAGAGAGTGACTTTTCATAAGGACATGTAGTGGCAGGGCAAGGGGGAATGGCTTTAAACTGAAAAAGAGCAGGTTTAGACTGGATATTGGGAATAAATTCTTCCCTGTGAGGGTGGGGAGGCCCTGGCACAGGTTACCCAAAGAAGCTGTGGCTGCCCCATCCCTGGAAGTGTCCAAGGCCAGGTTGGATGGGTCTTGGAGCAACCAGGGGGTGGAATGAGATGAGCTTTAAGGTCCCTTCCAATCCAAACCATTTGAGGATTTCTGTGGTTCCGTGGTGTGTCTCTGCTGCTGATGCTGAACACGTAGGAAAAGCCACAGTGACAGTTTCTCTCTCAGTGACAGACCTAGAAATCAAGTTTGAGTATCGAGGGAAGGAGACTGGACCCACGACGACCGTGAGCAACCCGCAGGGGTGCAGACTGTTCTACGGGGAGCTGGGCCCCATGCCAGACCAGGAGGAGCTCTTTGGGCCCATCAGTTTGGAGCAAGTGAAGTTTCCAGGAACAGAGCAAATCACCAATGAAAAGCAGAAGATCTTCACAAGTCGGCTGCTGGATGTTATGGACAGGGGACTGATCCTGGAGGTCAGCGGCCACGCCATCTACGCCGTGCGGCTCTGCCAGTGCAAGGTGTACTGGTCTGGGCCCTGTGCACCTTCCTCCACCACACCAAACCTGATTGAGAGGCAGAAGAAAGTCAAACTCTTCTGCCTGGAAACATTCCTAAGTGGTAGGTAACTTCTGCTTCTGGGAGATAGCTTCGGATGCTGGTCTGGGCACTCGGTGGCAACTGTTGGAAAGGGTTGGTCTGGGCACACTGTTTATTTTGCTTCTGTGTGGAGTGTGGGTTGGGGCCGCCATTTCCCTGACTTCGGTGGACCGTGGAGCAGATGTGTGGCAGAAGAAATGGAATGTACACTCATTTAATGCTCTGAAAGACATTGGAGGGCCTTGCTTTTAGAAAAAACTCGTTGGGTGCAAGAAATAATATGTACTTTTTTATGTGTAAGAGGTGGCAAAAGACAGTGTGTAGGCAAGACCTGGGATGGTACAGTGAGGTGGGGTGTGGTGTTTCTAACTGACAGAGGACAACCCTCCAGCATTCTGCTTTTCTTCCTAGAGCTGATTGCCCATCAGAAAGGACAAATTGAGAAACAGCCACCCTATGAGATCTACTTCTGTTTTGGAGAAGAGTGGCCCGATGGCAAGCCCAGGGAGAGGAAGCTGATTGTGGTGCAGGTAGGAGCTGAGGCTCTGAGGTGACACGTACAGGGTGGTGGTTGGTCACAGGTTGGACTCGAGGATCTCAGAGAATCTTTTCCACCCTAATTCATTCTGTGATTCTGTGCCAGCCTTGTTGGGTTTGGTGTGTTGGCTCTGGATCAGTGCCCAAGGATACCAGAGACCTGTGGCTTCTGACACTGGGAAAACCCCAGTAAGGCTGGTGGGTTTGGGGAGAGCAAATACAAACATTACGTGTGTTGGATAGAATCAGTCTGTGAGTGCTCTTCAGATTATTGTGGAAACCATCCCCTGCACCCAGAACAGGGGCTTCCTGCAAAATAACGGGGTTATTCTGCGTGCCAGGGGCCTAAAAACAAATGACTTCTTCTCAAACAGGTCATCCCCGTTGTGGCCCGGATGATCTACGAGATGTTTTCGGGTGACTTCACGCGCTCCTTCGACAGCGGCAGCGTGAGGCTGCAGATCTCCACCCCCGACATCAAGGACAACATCGTGGCCCACCTGAAGCAGCTCTACAGGCTGCTGCAGAACCACCAGGAGGGGTGGCCCATGCAGGCCCCCCCCCTGCACATGGCACAGCCGCTCCCGGCGCAGTGACACGACCCCCTGGCTTTGCCCCCCGGGGGTTTCTTTCAGTTGTACATATAGAAAAGTGTTTCTTAACCAGTGCCTTGCCTAAACCTGAATAAATAAAATCTGTAAATCTGGTCATCTGATTCCATAATTTCATAGGTGCTTTTTGTTTTGGAAGCCCTCCCAACAGAGGGGATTACAGGAATGCTTCTGACTCCTTCACCCTTTTGAGCTGTTTTGCTTAAGCAACCCCTGTGTATAAATCAGATTTTCAATTCTGTAATATTTTTTTAATCTGCTATTGATACGTTGTATATAAGCACTTGATCATTAGAGGGGGAAAAAGAAAATATCTGCTCTATTAAAACTGCCTGGAGAATATCACCTTGTCTAGTTTTTTTCTCTTTAACTGGGCTGTAGCAGCAAGCTCTGGGATGCTGATGCTTCCTCTACTGTGCTTTTTTATTAGGAGTGTATACACACAGGCACTGTAAATGCATATATCACAGAGTTGTTAAGGTTGGAAGGGACCTCCGGACATCATCCAGGCCAAACCCCTGCCAAGGCAGGGTCACCTGGAGCAGGTGACACAGGAATTTGTCTTCAAAATCCCCAGCTCTGCAAACTCAGAGAAGCCACCTGGAGAAGAAGGCGGCTCTGGGAAGACCTTAGAGCACCTTTCAGAACATAAAGGGGCTACAACAGAACTGCAGAGATATTTTTTTACAAGAGTATGGGGGGATAGGACAAGGGGGAATGGTTTCAAACTAAAAGAGGGAGGATTTAGGTTGGGTATTGGGAAGAAATTTTTCTCTCTGAGGATGGTGGCACAGGTTGCCCAGAGAAGCTGTGGCTGCCCCTGGATCCCTGGAAGTGTCCAAGGAGAGGTTGGATGGGGCTTGGAGAAACTCGGTCTAGTGGGAGATGTGAGGAGGGGACGACTTTTAAAAGTCCCTTCCAACCCGAACCATTCCGTGATTCTGTGAAGCTGTAACATCGCACCACAGCTCTGCGCGCTGGGCGATGCCTCTGGCCGTGCCGCGCTCCCTTCCCTCGGCAAGCTCGGAGCCTTCTCCCCACGTCTGCGCCTAAACATCCTTTTCCTCATCCATCGCTCCGCCCGGGAAGGTCGCTCCAACCGCGGCCGTGCTTAGCGAGACCCGCCCCGGGGAGCGGGGCCGTGCTTAGTGAGACCCGCCCCGGAACCGTTGTCCCCGGCGCTGGCTCGGTGGCCATGTCCCCGGCGGGCAGCGCCCTGTCCCCCGCGCTGCTGGTGGCGGCGGCTCGGGATGCCGCGGGGACGAGGAGGGGGACGAGGAGCGGGCCGAGGGCGGCTCGGCGGCGGCTGCCGGCGGCCCGTGCCCTGCATGCGGCCGGGGAGGTGCTGGCGGTGGCGGCGGGGCTGAAGCCGGCGCTGCTCTGGGAGTGCGGGGCCGCGGGACCCGCGGAGCTGCGGCGGTACCTGGGCGGCTTGCGGGATGCGGGGCTGGCCCCGCGCCGCCTCCACGTGCTGGCCGTGGGGGGCTCGGCGCTGCTCCTGAGCCCGCCGCTGGCCCGCAGGAGGCTGGAGGGGATGCTCCGTGCCCGCCCCGCGCCCTTCGTGGATGTCTCCGCCGGGAGGAGATGCCCGGCGCTGTGCGGGGCGGCGGAGGCTGAGGCCATCAAGGGCCACCTCGCCTCCCTCCTGAACCACCTGCGGGATGCTGAGGCCGCCAGCGCCGGGCCGGTGTCGTGCAGCGAGGTCGTGCCCGAGGACTGGAACCTGTGCACCGTGGTCGGGGTGCTGCTGGGGTACCCCGCAGTGTACACCTTCTCCAGGGAGGAGCGCGCCGAGAACTGCCTGGCGCTGACACCGCTGAGGGTGTTCACGGTCCAGGCCTCCTGCCCCAGGATAAAGGACGGTCTGAGGATCCAGATTTACTCCTTCAGCATCCCAGAGAGCCTCTGCACGGAGCTGGGGGAGATGCTGGATGCCTGGTGTGATGAGCTGAAGGAGGCATTCAGTGCACAGAGTGACTTTGTGGATCTCTGCATTTCCAGCGAGGTTGTGTGTCTTCCAGCAGTTGCCTTGTAAAACATGAGCAAACTCAAGACTTTTTGGCCTTCCTTGCATCGGAGACCGAGGCAAAAGATCCAGTTCTCCTGTGCGTGACCCACTGCATCTCTTGGCCCCTGAGCACCAAAGGCTGAATTGTGACGGTCTCAGGCTCCCGACCTCATGGGCCAGTGGCAAAACAAATACATGTCCTTTAAAGAAGACAAGTGTGTGGACATGTGTGCTCACAGCTGCTCTGCAGCCTCGGTCCTGCCTGCAGATTGTGCCCTGTAAGGGTGTATTTATTTGCTGTGAGCAGCTGAGGGTGAATAAAAACTTTGAACACCACAGTACTTTGAATTTGTGAAGTTTATTGGAGGCTCCATCTTGTATTTATGGCTCATATGAGGTGGTGTCATGCACTGGGTCATAGCTGAGCCTCTGCATGAATGAGGGGCAAGTTCTGTAAAACCTGCACAGTGCAGCTCAAGAGGGGCTTAAAACCTCTGTCTCTCTCGAATTAATGTGCTGGCAGTGAAAGGGAAGCAGATGTGGCTGAGGGAATGCTTGGCCACAAGACAGGCTAGAAAAGCAGGATAGAACAGGGCCTGGTGGATGGGAGGTAGAAAAATTGCTCACAACAGGCATGGGGGGGAAAACAAGAGGACTGTGCTAAAGAGCATCCCTGAGCCAAGTTTCTTTGTCAGGTCCAGGTCAAAAATGTCCCATACAGGGAGGCAGTAAATAAAGGAAGGGAATTTTGGGGGCAAAAAACCCACGGAGACTGGATCCCAAGGGTGTGGGATGCCCTGTCCCTCTCTCCCTATGTGAGACCTGTCAGTGATGACCGGAGTGGCTTTGTGCTTCAGTGCCACGGGGACAGGGCAGTGCAACCTTCAGCTGGAACAGAGTGACCAAAGCAGCTGAGGGAAGGGGTGTGATATTCCAGCATTTATTGGGAGTTTGTCTGGAGTGAGACCAGCTCAGGATATGAACCAAACACGCAGGTACAAAACAGCAGAAGGTGCACTGCGGTGAGGTCATGACTTTTGGGGAAGCACAGTCAGTTCCTGCAGTGAAGTCAGTCATCAGGGAGGCCCTTCATGGCCTGTAACTTGCCAGGAAGGTGGCAATGGCCACTGCTGTGAGTGCCACCAGGAGGGGGATCCAGTGACAGCGCTGCCTCTGCAGGGAGAAGCAAGTGTTAGTAGGAATTTCACGGGGCTGCAAAGGACCACAGGGATCATCAAGTCCAACTCCTGGCCCTGCACAGGACCATCCCCAAGAGTCACACCACGAGCCTGAGAGGATCATCCAAATGCTTTTTGAGCTCTGTCAGGCTTGGAGCTGTGCCCACTGCCCTGGGGAGCCTGTTCAGTGCCCAACCACCCTCTGGGGGAAAAACCTTTTTCTAGTACCCATCCAAACCCTCCCCTGACACAGCTCCAGGCCATTCCCTCAGGTCCCATTGCTGGAGAA
Source organism: Cephalopterus ornatus (assembly GCA_013396775.1). Classification (NCBI taxonomy): domain Eukaryota; kingdom Metazoa; phylum Chordata; class Aves; order Passeriformes; family Cotingidae; genus Cephalopterus; species Cephalopterus ornatus. The sequence goes on along the minus strand of VZRE01015312.1, from coordinate 377,608 downwards.
GAAACTTCTCATCTCATCCCTAGCTAACATGTCAACGATCTTTCCACACTGGGGGATTTTTCCAGGCCCATGTGCAGCACTGGGATTTGGGGCCAGGGACTCCCACCTTGGCCTGCTGGCTGTGGGAGCGGTTGAGCTCGTCCCGGCACTGGCGCAGCCTGGTCAGGCAGGAGTGGTACTCCTCGCTCAGGGCCTCCAGCTCCGAGCGCAGCTCCCAGCACTGCAAGCACAGCAAGGGGGTGTTACCGGGGCGGCTCCCCTCCCTTTTGTACCCATCCAGCCTGGCAGGGCCCCCGCAGAGGCTGCAGCGCTTCACCCGCGCGCGGGCACCACCCAAACAGGGGGGTCTGGCTCCTGCTGCCCGGGTGTCCGTGTGTGCCTGTGTGTCCATATGTACCTGCAGGGAACAGAGCAGACCTCGGGGTTACCGGGAACGTGGTGGTGGAGGCAACCACCCCATGACCTGCTTGGCTTTGCTGCCAACCTTCACATCCCACGGGAGAAAGGAGCGATAGCGATTTTTATGATCGGGAAGAAGACATGGAGTGCAAACTCCTGTCAGGGTTTGCCTCTCATTCTGAAATTCATTCGACATTTCACCGACCCTCACGGCAAGCCCAGAGTCCTTTAAGCCCTCTGTGACATGGGACACATGGGACAGGCAGCTTGGCTGTGCTGCACAACCCCAAAACCCAGGGAGGGCCCTTTCCTGAAGGGTCCGTGGCACAAGACCCTGCTGCCATTCTGATGAGCAGAGCATTGGCAGCAGCTGTGGAAGGAGCTGCCTGTGCCCAGAGGCTTCAGGAGCCAAAGAGGGGACAGCTGGACCCCCTCCCCAGCTCTTCCTCTTGCTGTGATTTTTGCTTTATAAACCCTTCCCCAGGGGATGCTGGGTGACATCTGATGGTGGTGGTCTTCTCTCTGTTATGGCTTACCGTGACAAGCTCTTCTCCTGTGTGGCTCTCAGCCCTGCTGAGAGTTATAAGTATTTTTTTATAAATCCCTTTTTAATAAATCCTTGCTGTCTGAACGCTGCTGTAAGAATTGCGGGGCCGTTAGTTGGCAGAAGGAGACTTTGATGGAAAGGAGCGTGTAAAAGGCTGGAAAGGCTTGGATTTTTTTTGCAGCCCATTGGCAAGGGCAGTGCTTTTGTTGGCAGACCCTGCCTGTTATTTTTATTACTGTTATTATTGCAAGCTTTTTCTTTTCCTTCTCTCCCTCATTTGTGCTCGGGGTTTTGGTTCTTAAAGTGGCTTTTTCCTGTGAGGCTCTTGAGCCTCTTTTCTGTGAAAACAGAAGTGGGTTTGTATGGAGAGGGCTCTGCTGCTACAGCCAAGGGCTGCTGGCACCTTGTCCTTCCATATAGGTGCTTTACTGGAGATTTAGGCAAGGCTGGTATCAGGATAAAAAGCCAGCAGAGAGAATCCTTACAGGGGACACCAAGTTTAGGTTGCCTCCAGGATCTTTGGTGTGTTGTGTTGCTGCTGGAGCTCTTAAACCAACAACAACTCAGTGACTTCCTCACCTCGTTCTCCTTTGCTGTGAGCTGGGATGTCCTTTTCTGCATCTCATCCTCCAGACTTTCTTCTCCCTGCTCCTCCTCCTCCTCGGGGTGCTCTAACAGAGTGTTTTGGTTTTCCTTGGCGGGACTGAGAGGTGGGGTCTGGGTGGTGAAAACCTGGTCTAGAAAACAGTCAGGCTGCTGATGAGAAACAGGTCCAGGCTCTGGGTTTGCTTTAGATCTTGTTTACTCAGCAGTTTAAGGATAATATTTACACGTTACACAGCAGAAGACACAGGAGCTCAGTTCATTATCACAGGCCTGTCTCTGCTGGAGCTACATGTTAATCATATTTAGAGCAATCTTTCTCAGTAGTTGCCAGAAATGGAGGGGAAGGAGACTTAAAATGCCTTTTATTACTCTTTTTTTTTTCCCAAGTACAGCTGTAATTGCAATTATAAACTGGAACGTGTTTAGTTTGGAAGAAAAATGGCATAGCCACTGAAGTAGAATTTGCAGTGAAATCCATTTATTTTTAAAGTGTTTGCCATCATAAATACATTTACGTTTTAATGTTAGCTAGCAAAATATAATAACTCGTTCTGTGCAGCTGTAAAATAATCCTTTATTCTAAACCAGTGTAGGCTTCTCCTAGAGTCAGGACTAACATCCTTGTGTCCAGTGAGTGCTAGGTGGGGGGTTACAAAGTTTGCTGACCTTTCCTCTGCACCGCCATCTCCTGGCTCTTCTGGTGGTTGCTCTGGATCAAGCCTGTGAACCCAGAAAGCCACATTATTGTCCACGGCACCTTAAAGAGCCTCTTACCTTGTGCATCTCTGTGTTACTTACTGAGCAAATGGCTGACTGTTGCCTCCATCGTTACCTTCTGCTTTTGCTCTTTTTGCAGTTTATCTGAAATAATGACAGAGGGAAATCAAGGTTGGTGTCAATCTCTGTATCTTTATGCAAGGATGGCGGCTTTCCCGTTCTCCAAGTGTGTAAAGTGGAGCAGATATTGCTGCCTACTCTAAACTTTCTTCTCTGAAGGGATGTGATTTTTAGCTGTTAATTGCCCTTTTGGTTTCGGTAGCTTTTTCCAGTGTGCCTTACATGCTACTAATTTATGGTTTATTTTAAAAGCTGTTGGTGCGAGACTTATTATGAAATTAGAACTGCCACCCTTTTACTCTTCCTTAGTCATGTTTTAAAATAGCTACATGATGTTTGCTTGTTTCTATCCAAATCAGTGGTTTAGGACACTTATTAGCTCATGTTTATAGGCTGGTAAAACTCATCAAAAGCAGCATCTCAGACAGTAACAGGCACTGCGTTGCTGTGTTTGGGTCTGGAAGGATGCAAAGTCCTCATCATCAAAGCTGAGAACTCAGCTTTGATTTATTTTTTCAGGTCTCCTGGGCCATCCTTTCTTCTAGGAAAGTCACCTGACTTCTCTGAAGCCCTTTAATCTAGTTGGAAATGGCTTTAGGGGCCCTTTGGAAAGCAGAAGCTTTAGTGGCAAGCTGAGGTGTGCAGCACGCGGAAAGCGAGCGAGTTCTTTGTGTGTGTGGGTGTGTGTGGCTTTAAGGACCAGAGTTTCAAAAGTACTTTCCTTATATCCTCTGTTTTTTTTAAAGGACAGACTCGGCACTGTTTCCTTGCGCTCAATACCTTCGATGGCAGTGATGTGCTGGGCCTTGAGGTCGTTGTCCTGGATCAGGGCAGTGGCTCTCAGGTGGAGCGCGGCGTGTTCGCTCCGCAGGCTCTGCAGCGCCTGGTGCAGCTCCTCATTCTGTGCCTCTGCTCTCTGGGGCCAGGAGAGAATCATGGCGTGGGTTGGGATGGAAAGACCTTAAAGCTCATCTTGTTCCACCCCCCTGCCACCTTCCACTAGCCCAGGTTGCTCCAAGCCCTGTCTGACCTGGCCTTGAACACTCCAGGGATGGGGCAGCCACAGCTTCTCTGGGTGATCTCCTGTGTGGAGGCTGTTCCTGCAGGGAACCAACATTCCTGCAGGGAACCAACATACCTGCAGCTCACTCTGTAAACTGTGGAAGCTGTTCTTGAGCTCGGTGTGGGCCGTGGTCACCTTGGTGAGTTCGGCTTTGAGTGCAGTGTCATTCTCTTTCCAGAAGGCAAGGTCCTCTCTCGTCGCTGCCAGGCTTCTCTGGGGAAGAGAGCAAGGACCCACGGGTGGGCTGGAACCCACAGCCCGGTGGGATTATGGCAGGCTGGTCTGGATACCATCAGCTGGGCTGTGCTGGGGCAGTGCTGCCTCCTGCAGCACCAGGGATATACATATATATATACACACACACATATATATACACACACACATATATATACACAATAACCCACGTGGGGCTGATGCCATCTGATGGACAGAGCAAACATGGGCAGAGTGTTCCCTGTGGAACACTAATTCCCATGCTCCCAGCAGGCTTGAGAAGCCTGTTAGTACTTGGGATAAGATTTACTTGTTTTTTCTGTAAATACCAGGTATCCTGTTGGTTAAAGCAAGCTGCTACCTCTTGGGGGGACAGAATCTATTTTCATATAAAAGAGCAACTCCAGAAAAAGCATCTCTGGGGATCTCATGCCCTGGATGTCTCTGTGTGTGTGGCTCATTTCTCCCTGTGTGTGCAGAGCAGGGAATGGGACAAAGGGATGCTGGAGGAGAAGGAATCACAATTTAAGCTGACAAAGAGCAACACATTTCCCCAGCTGTGAGCTGGTTTTAATGACTTGGTGTGCAGCTCCCACAATGAGCACATGTCAAAGCATTAAGCTGCTATGGGCTTTACTCAGTAGCTAAAACATCATATTTTTGCGTCTTTGTTGCTAAGGATAGGCCTGTCATTGCCTTTCCCCTGACGTGTGTTTTGTTTGTCACAGTTGGACTAAATTGAAGCCAGGCCAGGTGTAAAACATGTTCCTCACCTGAGAGTTTTGCAGCTGCTGCTCTGTTTGGAGCTTGTCCTCCAGCATCTTCTGAAGAGCCTCTTTTGCCTTCTGCTCGTAGGTCTGCTTCTGATCCTCCATCTCTATCAGGATCTTCTTCACACACTCCTTTGAGTAACTCTTTAAAGGGAGAAATAAAGTGCTGGAAGGGTCTTCCCTGACAGATTCCTAACCTTGTTAAACCTGAAGATTAGCAAATCCGAAGTGTAAATGCTATTGCTAATTTGCTGTGAAGCATTGCCTCAGCAAAGAGGAAAAATCCTTTTTGGATAGTATCTAATCTGATTGATCTGGAAACTGAGACTGACCCAATTACATGGTTTGGTGTTTTGTTTTCGTGCCTTTCTCCCCCCCTGTGCTTCTCAGTGACTCAGACATTACCTGGGTGCAAGCCTGCAGCTGGTTTTCAAGGGCCCTTAGTTTACACTTCAGTTTGTCTTCGTTCAGCTGACCCTGGGGAAAAAAACCCAATTGAACTGACATGTGAAATCAGGAACCACACAATATGTCCCCAGTGTTTTGTTAGTTCGTGTTTTGTTTCATTTTTTTCCCCTTCATCTGTAATACTGTGGCTAAATTGAGTCAGAGTCCCCTCGGTGCTGGAGTTCAGGTAAGTCTTTGTCATCTCCAGATAAATGGGATATGGGGGAAGCAAAAGTTTGATAGATTGAAAAAACTGTGCTGAGGCAGTTTCACTTTCTACTGTGAATCAACCAGTGCAGGTGCAGGTGCTGGCAGTGAAAATGATAAGAGGGATGGGATTTGAGTCTGGAGGGGTCCCTGTGCACAGCCCTGTTCCCTGGCTCGTGGTCCCTCCCTGCCTAAAGCTCCAGCTGGTGTGACAGTCCTGACTTGCTGGTTTCCTTGGAAAATAGGTCGGGTCTGTGTTGCAACATCTTGCAGTTGGGCAGGGGGATAGAGGGCAGCAGTGATGAGTCATTTTGCTATCATCATCTCCTCTCGGTGTTAGTCAGGCTGCTTGGGCTTTGTGAAACCAGAGTGTTGCAAATTCAGATAAAATTTCTAGCAAAGAGTTCACATAGGCTGTTTTTCCACCACCGGTGCTGAGAACACCAGCATCCTCTCTGCTCACTGCTGTTTGAAGTCACACCTCTGAAAAGAAACTCCTTGATGTTACAGGAATAGCTGTTAGACCCAAGCAGAACCAGATTCCCTGGTGTCTTGGCACTGTTTAAATTTGCACAGAAGCACGTTTACAGTCCCAAAGACTAAATCTCCCCCATTCAGTTGTTGGTACAAGGAGCTAAAGGCTCTTAGTAAGTAAGTGGAATTCTGAAAAGCAGTTTTAAATGGGAAATACTACGCCTAGTTTTCCTCAGTGGTTTATCTTGCTCTGTTACCTGCAGAGGTTCATGTTGGAGGGTGGTGCTGTTCCAGCTGTTATGCTGTGCTGTGGACAAGACAATGGGGCCCTTCCTACACTTTGGAGCAGAAATCATGGGATCAAAGAATGGTTTGGGTTGCAAGGGACCTTAAAGATGTAATTCCACCCCTTGCCAGGGGCAGGGACACCTTCCACTAGACCAAGTTGCTCCTGGCCTTGGACGCTTCCAGGGATGGAGCAGCCACAGCTTCTCTGGGCAACCTGTGCCAGGGCCTCCCCACCCTCCCAGGGAAGGATTTCTTTCTAATATCCAATCTAACCCTGCTCTCTGTGAGTTTGAAGCCATTCCCCCTTATCCTGTCACTCCAGGCCTTTGTGAACAGTCTCTCTCCATGTTTCTTGCAGGCTCCCTTCAGGTCCTGAAAGGACCTGCAGTTAGTTCACCCCAAGGCTTCTCTTCTCCAGGCTGAATGATCCCACTTCTCCCAGCCTTTCCCCATAGCAGAGCTGCTCCATCCCTCCGATCAACTTGGTGGCCTCCTCTGGATTTACTCCAAGAGTCACTGCCCTCGTGCTGGCAAACTCCTTTGATGGAGCTGCAGCTCATAAATGGGCAAAAGAACATAGAATAGGAAGATTTCCCTAAAAGGAATAAGCTTTCCCCAGAAAAGTGATGTGAGCAAACCTTGGTCAAGCACCTTGTATTGAAGATTTAAAGGGGCTGTTTCAGAGGAAAAAACACAAGCCCAAACCAAGCTCTCAAATCCAACCAAACAAAAACCACGCACACAAATAAATGCAGTAGCTAAAAAAAAAACCAACCCCTACAGCCAGCATCATCAAGAGAGCCCCAAGTCACCTCCTATAAGGCAGGCAGGGGTGAGGATTAGGGCTAATGTGCTCAAAATATACCCTCTGTGGCAAATATCATATTTTCTTACACTTCTGCAGCCCTATTTTTCAGAGCCTGAGGTTACCCGAACAAGCAGCTCCAAATCTCAAACTCTGCTGCTGTCATTTAAGTGCCACATAAGTATTTCAAACTGCTTTTAGCTGACAGCTGCAGTGCTTTGGTTGTCCTGTGATTGGGGAATTCTCTGATACTGCTTCCCTTAAGTCGTTTTAGATAGCTGGTGTAAGGTTATAATAATAAATGCTGTTTCTGGAAAGCTTCCAGTTTGCCCAAGCATGATGCTGGTGCTAGAAAAATTAAGTCCGTATAGCAGCAGTGATGTGCTGGAAATGGGGAAGAACTTAAATTCTGGAGAGCAGTTTGAGGTATTTCCAAAAATCAGGCTCAGCTTCAAATGCCAGGAAGAGGAGAAAAATACATTAAAGCAGCAAATTTCTTTTAAGAAGAGAATAGCTTAAAATTAATTACTCTGGATAATCATAACCAAGACTGTCTTAGCATCCTTCATCTGGCAGCACTGAGTTCTGCAGCAGATGGGGGATTTAAGGCACAGACCTGGGGTAGGAAGAGCTCTCTAACCTAGAAGTGAAATCGTGGGAAGGGGGAAGGAGGCACCAAATGCTTTACCCCTTCAGTTTGCCACCCCCATCCTCCTGCAGAGCGTTCACCCGCTCCACCAAGCCAGAAGCCCCCAGGGACACGAGCAGCACCTCAGAAATGACCCTGTGGCCATTCCAGGAGCTCCAGTGTCATCCGTGTGTACTCAGCAGCGCGTCCTTGAAACCCAAAACGCTGTGGGAAGATTAAAAAAGCTGCTGCAACAAGCATCCGGCATCTCACCTGGGCCTGGAAAAAGGCAGCCACCCATCAGTTTGCACGGCAGTGTTCTGGGGCAGGACCTTTCCATCCCTCCCTTTGCCAGCACCTCCTGGAGATGCTCCTTCAAGCAGCACCGTTGGGGTCCAGCACCCAGTTAATTTTTTAGGCTGATGAAAGGCTGGATGCAAGAGGCAGCAGAGACAAGGAGCAGCAAAGAGCACCCACCTGTTTCTAATCTGAGGTTTCATGGCTACTTCCTGCAGAGTTGTGGCAGGGTGTTTTTTCCTGCTCGTATTATATTTGAAGAAGCAAATGAAGGAGGAAGCTTCAAACCACAGGATGTCTAACACGAGGTTTTCTGTGCCCCCTCACCCAATCACTCGCTTTTCTGCCCCAACAGAACTTTCAAACCAATTTTTTTTTTTTTCAGTTGCACAATGAGCTATAAATTAAATTAATCCTATAGAAAAGCTTAATGTATTACACGAGGGGCATCACCTTAATTTTGTGTCTTGATAGCCAAAAAAAAAAGGGCCCTGGTTCAGTGATGCCCAGAGGATTTTCTCTGAGCTGTGGGGAGATAGTTTGATGCAGGGCCATGATTAAGACCCAGAACCTTGGTGTTGGGGCTCTGTTTGGGGCTGAGAAACACACCCCTGAAAGGAATAGGAGTTGTGGTGTGTTGGGAGGATATCCCTGTTGTGTTCCCTGCCTTTCCCTGATCCAGTGCAGGGTTTGCCATCACTTGGGTGCATCTAAAATCTTTTTTTTTGGCAAAAAAAATTTAACAAAAGTTCAAAATGCGTGGACCTTGTTTTGACTAGAAGAGGAAAACTTGGTGGAAGATTATTATTTGGATTTATTCCAATTTTTTTCCTCATTTACACGCCCCTGTTTGCTTACATTTAAGAAAAAGTGGGAAAGGCAAGTATAAAACCCTCCAAAACCTGACAGAAGGAAGGATTTTTAGACTTCGTGTTGATGGGAAAGCAAAGTACAGTTTTTGTAACAATCTTTTGGGGTGTTCTGGTACCTGCCAGGATTTTTCTGAGGCTTCCATCAGCGTGGAGAAAAGCTCCTGCAAAATCACCATCTTCTGCTTGAGCAGCAGCTCCCGGTGCAGGGCCTCCTGTGGGGAAGGGAGTTAAAATTGGGCATGTAAACCCCTTCATTTAATAATAATAATAATAATGATATTTAAACAGCGTTATTCTTGATGAAAACCAGCTTTCCCAGTGGGTGCTGAGCACTGTTTGGTACCCACCTTCAGGTAGTTGGACAGCTGCATCATTTCCTGCAGGGGAAAGGGCAAATGTTTAAAAATAGGATTATATCAGTTTATAAACACGTGATGAACCGGCTACAAAATCTAAATGTTTTTGAAATAAAAGTGAATTAACAGCCTACATTTGCATGGTGAGGGAGAGCCTGCTGGGGTTTGTTTGGGTGGTTTTTTCCCAGGGAAATGAAAATATTTTTACAGCAACTGACTGTATTGGAGTTGGGGCATTTTTGCCACATAATGTGTGCCATCAGGGCAGGTGCTGAGTGAGAAGAGCAGAAATCCATGGGACAGCAGTGCCTTTCCTATTGCAGGAGTGCCATAACTTTGGAAAATAGAGAAATTTAGCACCACTCAGTGTCCCAGTCAGAAATTCGTGGAATGGTTTGGGTTGGAAGGGACCTTAAAGATGATGTAATTCTACCCCTTCCACTAGCCCAGGTTGCTCCAAGCCCTGTCCAACCTGACTTGGAATACTTCCAGGGATGGGGCAGCCACAGCTTCTCTGGGCAACCTGTGCCAGGGCCTCACCACCCTTATAGTGAAAAATTTCTTCCTTATATCACTCTAAATCTGCCCTCCTTAACTGAAAGCCACTTGAAAAACCAATTTCATTTTTAGGAGTTCCAGGCTGGTCATGACCAGTAGTTTGCTTACCTTATTAAAAACTGCTATTCCACAGCTGAAATAAAAAGCACAGTGTGTTACTGAGGTGTGTGATGGGGGGTCTGCAGCCATCTGTGGTGCTTTATGCCCCCACCCAAGCTGAGGTTTAGTACAGAAAAAGCTTGTGCCTTTTTGAGGGGGGGGAACATTTTGGGCTTGGGAAGCTGCTGCCCTGAGGGATCTGAATTCACAGCCCAGGGAGGGAGGGCAGGACCCACTTACTCTGTCTGCTGGCTCGAGTCTTTGACTCCTTCTCTTGGGTTTGCAAGGGTCTGAGTTCCTGTGAAGGCAGAGTGAAAGGATGTGAAGGGGGATCTCCTGTCTGGGGGACCATGAACTTTTTTAGGGCGTCCATCTCCACTCCCAGATGGCTCCTAGGATGAACAGCAGTTTGAATAGTGTCCAGTGACAACAAATAGGAGCAAGAGGCAAGGAAATGTCCTGCCCTGATGGACAGAGAAGTAGAAGTTGAGTAATCCTGCAGTGAAGTCAGCCCCCAGAGCCCTGGATAATTTTGGGACAGTGAGAGGGAAGCGGTAGGGCAGAGCATCTGCTCAGCAGCACTGGGGCTTAAGCTGTGGGCTGGTTTATCCCTCCACGGGAAAAAATATTCCTAATTCCTGCAGTGTTCAGGGGAAACTCAGACTGGGATGGTCAAACCTGGCTGGGGAGCTGGGGTTGAAGGGGAGCCACCAGCTCATCCCAAAGGGTTTGGTGATGGAGACAGGGAGGTGGGGAAGGGAGGCCATGGATGCTGTGGTGCTGGGAAACCCGAGCATCCCTCACCTACCTTGGGTGTTCACAGAGTCGCTTTGCCCAGGAATGGTTTCTGCTGGAATGCCGAGGGGAATGCTGAGGCGGAGTGGGGACTGTGCAGGAGGTGACGTGGGGCTGCTCCACGAGTCCTGGAATGAGAGGGCAGCTTGAGGCAGTGCCTCTCCAAAATAGGCTGAGGGGAAGGAGTTAAGGCCTGGTCAGGCTTTGTAGCTGTGGTGACTGGGCGAAGAGCATCAAGAAACCATGGCAAATCCACAAGGATCTGCTGCTTTGGCTGCAGCAGCTCCAGAGCTTTGTGAGAAAGTAGGAGAAAAACCACCTGGCTTCTGGGGTGGGGGGAACGACAACACCAGAACAGGACAAGAAATCCTCTCTAAGTGTCTTGATCTTCTTGGGAAAGATGAGAACTTTGGGTGGCAGGGAAATGGGTCCTGGTTTGGGTCTCTGCTGCCACTTGGCTGCCTTGGAGCAGAGGTGCCAGTTCTGCACTGGCTTCCCCTGGGGCTGGAGCCTTGATATGTCTGCAGGAGTAAATAGAGAAGGCCCTGTGAGCGTGTAAATGCCTGTTCCAGATTCCTGTGACTAAACCTGGTGAACCAAACGGCAGCAGGAGGCTGGTAGTTGCTCTGCTCAGTCTTGTGCTGCAAAGGGAGTTTGAGGGTGTGCCCACGTAAGTCAGCTTGTGTTTGACTGTCTGTGCTCACACAAGTTCGTGAAGCCCCAAGGATGAACTCAGCCTACCAGGGAATGGTTCGTTTTACATGGATAGAAGTTCAGAAGGGAATCTGTTTGGTCCTGACTGGGGTGTTTTTGCAACTTGCCGCGCCACAGCTTCTCTGGGCAACGGCCTCTGGGTTACTGTCAGCTGTGCAGCTCTGAGTGCCAGGGAGTCTCCTGATCCCTCCACCCTTCCTGCTAACAGCCAAGGCGACTGGAGGGAACCCAGGTGCTTAGAGCCCACTTAGCAAGGCTCAAATAACCTGTGTAAGTGCAAACCTGCAGCCTGGCAGCTGGGATGTGGGGTTGTGCTTGGAGGAATTGCAGAAAATGTCCGGTTCAGGGTTTGGAAAACAGGAGAGGGGCGCTCAGGGGGGTGACAATGCGTACCTGCGCCTGACCCTGCGAGGCGTGAGGAAACAAGTGTTTTTGTCTGTACAAATCTCACGTTTTGGCTGCGCTGTGATTTGGATCCTGGTGATTTAGTGGGTGCTAAGCAGAACGGGCTGAGCTGCGCCCCGGGGGCAGGTGTTACCTGGAGCAGGATGGTCGGTCTCAGCTCCACCCGTGAGGAGTCCCGAGGGGTTTGCGCCGCAGGCTCCTGCCTCGGGGGTGCCCTCCCCGCGTCGCCTGCCAGGTTCCTCCTCCTCAGGAACTCCCTTTGCCGCGGGCTCTGGGGTGGCTGCTCTGCTCCCCTCGGGAGGTGACGGCAGGTGGTCACGTTGTTCCTCCTCCACAGGTTCTCCCTGGTCTCGTGCCGCCGCTCGCACTTCTCCTCGTAGCTCTCGCCCGAGCGCCGGCGCCGCGGCCGGGCCCCCGCGGGCTGGCTGATCATCCTGGCCTCTCACCTCCCTGAGGTCTTCTGTCCCGGTGAAGCTGAGGGAAAAGACACCATCTGAGTCAAAACTACTTGTTTCTAAGATTTAGTGAACGTGAGGTGTTTGGTTCTGGAGTCCTCAAACAGAGGAGGTAAATGTTGCTGGAGAACAACCCCTACGAATCCCTGACAGGAGGCTGTAGCCAGATGGGTGTCAGGTTCTCCTCCCAGGCAACCATCATTAGGACAGGAGGGCACAGCCCTAAGCTCTGCCAGGGAAGGTTTAGGTTGGACATTAGGGAGAAATTCTTTACAGGGAGACTGATCAGACACTGGAACGGGGTGCCCAGGGAGGTGGTGGAGTCACCGTCCCTGGGGATGTTTAGGAAGGGACTGGATGTGGCATCAGCGCCACGGTCTAGTAGACAAGGCGGTGCTAGGTCAGAGGCTGGACTCAGTGATCTCAGAGGTCTTTTCCAAGTTCATTCTGTAAATCCATTGCCCACGAAGTCTAAAACACACCCTGCTGGTCTTGCTCTGTCAGGTGGGTCCTGACCCGGGATTAGCCAAGCTCTGGCTTTCTTTCATTGCACATACAGAGTGTAGAGACCAATCATTGTTCCTTGGGATTAATCAATTGTTAAGCCGTGCTCAAGGACTGGGGGCTCAGGCTCTTAGTTTGCCTCAGGCATGAATTCTGCCCCATTTCTGGGGAATTTGTTGCCCAAATCAAGCCAAAGGAGGAGATCCTCCATTCCAGCACTGTTGTATTGTCTACATGCGTGCACGGGGTGCAGGTATGGAACCTCCTCCCTCCTCATCACTTCTCTGCACAGTTGCAAGTCACCACAGTGTTATTCCTTGCTGGATTCTGGTGGTATCAAGTGTATTTGAGCCTTTGCCTCTGCATCAGTTAAAGGAAAAGCAGAGCAAGAACTACCCAAACTGCTTTTCCTTCCTCCACAGCGGAAGCTGTGTCCCCCTCTCCTGTCCCCCGGCCCTATCAGCAGTCGCAAGAGCTCATCATCCCTATTTACATCCCATGAATGTTGCTTAGAGGGTCCCAGCCTGGGGAGGGGCTCAGCCAGGGAGATGCTGTGGCCGTGCCTGGTGTGAGACTTTCTTATACCCATTAAATCATGTTAATGTAGGAAGGAGGGAAAAAAATAAAGAGGAATTTTAGCCTCTGAAAATTCAGGTTAAATGGTCTTCAGTGTGAAACAAAAACCACCAAAACTTCGCTGGTCTCATTCTGCCTCAAGCAATTAGGAAGTTATTGAGTCTAATGGGGAAAAAAAATGGGAACAAGTAAGTCCCATTTACACATAAAATACTTCCGTGCTTTTGAGTCTGCATTAAAATCTGCTCTGTAAATCTTTTTATTGGCCCTGTGCTCGCTGTGGAGTGCTGAAAGCTCATTCCTGGTGCCATCTTTCACTGTAGGGGCTTCCTTTGGAAGGAGCACAGTGGTTTTTGGGTGGTCAGGTGCCAACAAGGCCCAGCCAGGGCACTGCTCCGATTGCTGAGCGTTTTTCAACTGATTCTGCTGAGTTTTAGAGAAACTCCAATTAAATGTCCTGCCCAGTCTGCACTCATCCATCTCCTCCTGTCAGGAATAGCTCAACCCCTCTCCCACCTGCGCTGTCTCTGGGCTGCCCAGCCTGTCCCAGGGCTGGAATAGCCTCAGTTAATCAAAAATGCACTTTAAAGAAAGGTAAAGCTCAAAGAAATACACAGTCCATTACTCACCCCGAGCTGAGCCAACTGTTGAGGCCTCCTTGACAGGCTAACACTCTATTTCCTCCTTCTGTTACCCCAAATCACCCTCTCTAATTAAACATGTCCTTTATCTGTGCTTTCCAAGCTGTTACACTTCTTGCTTCAAGGGAAACCAGGGAAGGAAAAAAAAAGTGCTTCTTGCTGGTTCATGTTACAGCTTCTCGGTGCAAGTCGTGTAGGCTGAAAGTGGGGTGAAAAAAGAGGAAAGAAGGTGCACGTTGCTGCTTTTAGTCTGCGCTCCCCTCCAGTCCTCGCTGGCCCCGGTGCTGTGGGTGCTCCAGCACTTACCTGACCCGAGGGGTCCTGTCCTACCCCTGGGCTGCTGTGCGGGAGCAGGGTGCTATCAGGGATGAACACGCTCCAGCTGCCATCTTCGTGCCAACCACCTCATTTTCTGCTCTCACCCTCTTTTTTTTCGCTCTGTGAAACAGGAAACGTTGCAGCTGCAGCCGAGCCCCAGTTCCTGTCTCTGCTCACAACCCGGCCTGTGGCTCACGGGGCACTTGGGTTATCTTGGGAGCCCAAATTCTCACCAACTTCTCTCTAAGCAGACCTAACAATTATCTTTTGGACCATCTGCTGGTGTCCAGCACACAGAGGTTGAGCGCTGGCTCATGGAACTGCTCGTGGCACTCGGTGACTGGGTTTCCCCACAAGCTGCTTCGGGGTAGAGAAATCCAGACTTAGGGAAGTACAGTAATGCTATTATTTTAAGGGCTTTTTGCAGATTG
>VZRE01015312.1:178265-345756 GCA_013396775.1 Cephalopterus ornatus | reverse complement strand
TTCTTTTTACCTTCTCCTATTTTTTCTTATTATCTTCTATTTTTCTTCTTTTTACCTTCACCTTCTATTTTTTCTTTTTACCTTCTCCTATTTTTTCTTTTTACCTTCTCCTATTTTTTTCTTTTTACCTTCTCCTATTTTTTCTTATCACCTTCTATTTTTCTTCTTTTTACCTTCACCTTCTATTTTTTCTTTTTACCTTCTCCTATTTTTTTCTTTTTACCTTCTCCTATTTTTTCTTATTATCTTCTATTTTTCTTCTTTTTACCTTCACCTTCTATTTTTTCTTTTTACCTTCTCCTTGTATTTTTCTTCTTTTTACCTTCTCCTTCTATTTCTTCTTCTTTTTACCTTCTCCTCTTTTTTTCTTTTTTACCTTCTTCTACTTTTTCTTCTTTTTACCTTGTCCTTCTATTTTACCTTCTTTTTACCTTCTCCCTCTCTATCTCCCTCTATTCCTCCTTTGTCTCTTTCACAAAACTTGATGTTCCTCCTCCCCCTCCCCCCAAAAAAACCCCAATTATCCGAAAGTCTAATTCCAGCACCAGGTATCTGTTTCTGTTGTCTGGCTTGCTCTGCAGCTCCGTAGCTGCTTCTGCAAGAAATATTTAATATGACAATAGAAACTTTCTTGAGCTGGTGCTTGGGAGTGAGTGAGAGAGGGTCTGTGTCCTGAGCTCCTAAAATATGGCAGTGTTTGGAGCTGGGGCTTGAGTCTGTGCACAATCAATTCAGCAAAACCGGTGCCTCTGCCTTGCTCTTTCTTCTTGGGGTGAAAAGGGTTAAAAAATGCCAGTAGTGAAGGACCTGCAAAGGTGTTACCCATGCCAAGGTGAGAAGGTGTTTCTTAAAGGTTTCTAGAGGTGGTTCCTGGCAAAGACAACCATTGGCAGGTGGCGGCTGCAGTGTGTGATAGCACCTTATTTCTTAGAAATAACAACAACTGGAATTTCCTGAGTTAGTAAAAGTTACACCAATCTGTTAAAACCCTGTTTTTCACTTTTCCTACACTTGGGGCTGGAGCCCTGTAACACTCTGTTGTGTCACTCCTTGTGATTCAGCTGAAGGACGGGGCTGTTTCCATTTTGGGGAGAAGCAGGGGGCCGTGCAGTCACACTGCTTCCTTGGATTGCAGCCAGGAGTGTTGCATCAGTCCCTCCCAGCACGTTGCATCACCACCATCATCATCTGCTCCCACTGCAGGCTCCATCCATGCTCAGGTACTGCTCTGGCTGGAGGAATCATATATATTCCATACACATCTCGGCAGCTGCTGCCCTTAGGGAGTTGCTAAAGCCACAAGAAGTTGTTGGG
Source organism: Cephalopterus ornatus (assembly GCA_013396775.1). Taxonomy (NCBI): domain Eukaryota; kingdom Metazoa; phylum Chordata; class Aves; order Passeriformes; family Cotingidae; genus Cephalopterus; species Cephalopterus ornatus. Next base: position 344,442 of record VZRE01015312.1, on the reverse strand, counting down.
ATTTACAGCTTCTGATTTCACAGAGCAGATGGTGGACACTGGAAAAACTTCTGGCTGAGATGATGGGAATTTCTCTGCCAGGACAGCATTTAGAAATTAAAATATGAGCTGATGTGATAGCAGCAATTTTAGGGGGAAGTTGATGTATGTGGAAGGAGGGAAAGCTCAGAGGGAGCCTTCAAAGGATGCTTTAAAGGAGGCTGCACCTCCTGGAGGGTGTTTCTAGAGCCTGGTGAGGTGTAGCTCAAAGGGTGGGCAGGCAGCCCCCAAAGCAAGCTGGAGCCAAAGGGGGCTTGTCCTCAAACCAGAGAATGGAAAAGAGGGCCAGTGGCACAGGGAACGTGGGTTTGATAACTCTGAGCTGGCTTTTATCTCAGCCCACGCAGAGCAAACCTCTCTGTGATGTGAATAACTCGTGATGTGAGTGGCTGGTGCCGTGTTTCCCCTTCCTGCCTCTGCAGCATCACTGGTGCCACGGCTGAGGCTGAGCCCTGGTTTGTCTCTTGAGTTTGAGAAAGTGGCAGAACAGAGCTCTGAGGAACACAGGAATTACTGGAAGGTGTGTTATTTAGTCAAGTGCCTTTTGCCGGAGGATTTGAACACCTTCCTTTCTGAAAAGCTGCCTTACAGGGTGGTATTGCCCCAATTCTGCCCTGAAACATCTAAAGTGGCTCACAAGGGTTGGACGAGGTGATCTTCAGGGCTCCTTCCAGCCCAAACTGTTCTCTGATTGTATAATTGAAACCAGCCTAAAGTCTGGCCTGTGTTGGGGTCACAATTCCAAACTAGGTGAGGATCCAGCCGCCTTCCTCCCCACTTCCCCAGGCTTCGATGCTCCACACAACCCTCGATTCCCTGCCTGAGGGGGTGTGGGCGGTGCTGACCCGCCTCAAAAAGGGACCCGGTCCTTCAATTTGGTGGGTTTTTCCCTTTCTTTTCCTGGCTGAGCTGTGCCGTGGGTATGTGTGGAGCAGTGAGTCAGCCCTCTCTCCTCACATCCCGCACGTCCCAGGGAGGCTGGAGGCTTCCCCCCACCCCCACAGCGAGCAGAGCGCTCTGAGGAAACGCTGCCGGTGAAAACTTGGGGTTTTTGTTGGTTTTTTTTTTTTTACAAGTTTTGAATGTGCTTAGGAAATTGCATTGCAAGACCGGCTGTAAAAGTTGCTAAAGACCTGGGGTTCCCTCCTCAGCGTCTGGGTTGTTTTTTGGTTTGGTTTTTTTTTCTTTAAATAAAAGGTCCTTATCTCCCCTGCCAACTTGGCAGCCAAGGTTGCAGCTGATTCCTGCATTCGGGCTGTCTTTTTTTTCTCTCCTGCAACGCTTAGAAAAGTGACCATTGCAGAGAAGACAGCTGGAGGAGACAGCAATCAGACAGGGAAAGTTCAAGGTTACTGTTCTTTCCGCTGGCTTTTCGGGGGGTCAGATGTGCTGTCTCCTCCCAGCTCCAAGAGATGAGGGGTGGGAGCTGCCCCGGCCCTGCTCAGCTCTGGTGTCTGGGTTGTCCCAGTCCCAGAAACAAAGGTCAGTGTGAAGTGTTGGAATCGTGACATCTCACCTAAAAAAGGGGTTTTGTTTGCCTTTTTTTTTAATTACTTTTTTTCCAGGCAGGGTTCTATTTGCCTCCCGAACCTTGTGTTTGAAAGTCTCTTTTCCAACCTGAGGGCTAGGAAGGGTATTTTTATTCATTAAACGCCAATGGAGATGTCCATGCAATCCCAAAGTACTGAGAGCTTGAACTGTCAGGAAGGCACAGAGCTCAGGATAACTTTGAGCATTAACCAAGCAGCTGATAATCATCTGTGGCAAACACCTCTTAGAGCAGCACTCAGATTGTGTTGATCTAATTAAACAATATTTAATTCAATTTTGTTTTAAATTTCAGCAACGAAGTCTGTGCAAGCTCGTTGTGCGGACATTTAAATTGGATTAAGTGTGGATAAAAGGATTAATGACTAAACTAAATTAGACTAATTTTAGCTGTTCCCAATCTTATTTAGGAGAGTCTGCACAAGGAGGTTGTCAGGTTTAATCGCAACTTAAACCAGGCTTTGTGGCTGGGAGAACTACACGTCATCTGGAGGAAGGGCCCTGCCTGAATTTCCAAAGCAGGGTAAGCACCTGAGGCTTAACCCAAATGTTGCTGGACGGGGGAGGCCGAGATGTGTGAGGGCTCGGGGAGATGATGCTCCACAGCCCAGCTCCGCTCGCCGGCTTTGCACCTCTGAGCTCACCCGGAGCCACCAGCCCGGGAAAAGCTGCTTTGGAATTGCTCTGGAAGGTGCAGGTGATGCTGTGCTGTATCATCTGGGTGTCTCTGCCTGCGGCAGCCCAAATGTAACCCCGCTCCTGGCGTGGCTCCTTTCACACTGGGATAACCTTGGTGATGCTCTTTGGGAACGGGAGGACCGGGAACTCTGCCCTGGCTGCGGGTGGACGTGCAGGAGGAGGGGAGCAGGGAGCATTCCCAGCTCTGGAGAGGTTTCAGGTGGCTCAGCTCCTGTTTCAGCCTTGTCACTCGGCTGTCACACAGCTCTGTGTGTGGGCACTGTGGCCACGGGCAGCTGCCAGGGCAGGGGCACGGCAGGCGCCGGGCACGCCGCGGGTGCGTGCTGGGGGCTCAGGGGGGGCAGGAGATCTCCCAGGAGAGGAGCTGCGAGGTGCTGGAAGGGAAAGGGACCAGCCCCTGCTGCCAAAACATTCCCATATGAAGCTCCAAGGGATCTGCAGGGTGGTTGACACGCCCAGGCACAAATGTGCTGTAGGCATTGCCACCCTGAAACACTTGAGAGAAAGAGGGATATAAAAAAGATAAGGAAACTCTAAAGCCCCGCAAGGCTGATTAAGGATCTGTCCCTATTAAAAATGAATAAAATAATACAATTTTTGGTTTCCTTGCCCTGGCAGTTCCCACTGTACTGAAGCACCCACTTGGTGTGGGCAGAGAGGAGCCTTCCCACGGGCTGTGACGGGCACAGAGTGAAGGCAGGTCGGTGTGGGGTGGGACGTGGCCACGTGGCTCAGCTCTGGTGACCCGGGCAGTGTGGTGACCTGCTGTGCTGTGGTGTCTGCAGGAGTGAGAGCGGCCCTGAAGATGTCACAGAGGAGCAGCCACAGGGATTCTGGTGCTTGGTGCCTAATGCTGCCGTGTGGTTTTGCCCCCAGGTGCTCTTCCAGCCAGCCCAGCCCTGTTCTCTTGTCTCAGCCCAAATTCTGAATCCAAATTTTACTTCTCTTCACCTAATGTTATTTACCTTGAAGGAAGACATTCAAACATCATTAGCACAGTGCTTTCATGCAAGAATTCTGAGTCTGGGGGCCCACCCTGACCTCTTCCACCCCAAGTGACATCCTGGTCTCGATGGCCACTGGAGGTCCCTTCCCACCAGACTGGGCTGTGACTCTGGCGTTTTGCAGTCGTGGACGGGAACTTGAGACAAAATGCTGAGCTGACCTTTGCCTCTTGGTGTCATCTCCCAAAATGTGGCATCTCAGTGGTCTTGGTGGGAGCCCAGCTGAGCTGGAAAGGTGTGTTGCTTCATCTTCCACATGTCTTGTGTGTGGGCAAGGGTCAGGCGCTGCTGGACTTTGGCTGTGACGAGCCCGAGCTCCGCAGGGTGGTCTGGGACGAGGGGCTGACACACCAACCAGGGAGGGGAGCAAAGGTGGGACAACACAGTGCGTTTTACCTGAGCAGGTCAGACCTCGTGCACAGCAAGTGCCTTGTTTTAATTCCAGCAGCTGGGGCGGGGGGGCGGAGGAACAAGCTGGCAACCAGGAGCAGAAAATAGCGTGTCCTTCACTTCAGTCACACTGCGGTGTCAAGGAGGATCCAGGGCTTAACAGAGGCTCCTAAATGACCCATTAGTTTAAACTTCCTGACGTTGATGTGCTGGCTGTGCTGCCCTGAGGGCTGGCAGCAGGGATACAGAGACCCCTTCAGTCCATTGTTTACTCCAAAATCCTCCAAAATCCTCCAGGGGGGAGCTGGATGCTTTCCTAATGGAATATTTTCCCGTTAAGAAAACGGGGACATGACAAAAATAACGGTGCTCTCCTCCTGCAAGGTTAGTTTTATCAATCTCCTGGTGGAAAGCAGGCAGGCAGCCCAGCCCCTGCCCCTGCCAGCTCTGCACCGTGTCACTGTGTGCCTGGGGAGGGCTGTGCCAGGGGGTGGGGGCCACAGACCCTCCAGCTCCATGTGGGATCCCTGTGCTGGTCCAGCACGAGTCAGGGCACGTGGAACTCCACTGGGTGTGGAAAGGAGCTGATGGGGAAAAAAAGGAAAATCCAATTTAAGGGCGAATACTGAGCATTTGTGTGAGCTTTGATCTGCTAGCTCTCCTGGAGGAGAGTTAGTCCTGCCTTTCCTGGGATTTGGGTTGACTGCTGTGCCCAAATCAGCTCCCCTCCAGCATCTGGCTGGCTGCAGCCAGCATCTAGCAGGTCCTGCGCTGCTGTGCCAGAACAAACTGACCACTTCTGTGATCCCAAGTCAGCATCTTCCTTAGTTATCACACTTGTACATTTACACTTGATTTGTTCCCATATTTGCAGAGGAAACAGTGAAAAAGATGAACTGTAACAGAATGTGGAAGAGTTTGTGATGTGGTTGGTGGGACGATCTTCGTGGGGTAATAATGACTTTCTCTGGGTTCATCCTGGAGAGGAGACTGAGGTCAGACCTCACGGGGGGCTGCAGCTTCCTCAGAGGGGCAGCTCCATCTCTGCTTTTTGTGAGCAGTGACAGGACTCCAGGGAATGGCTGGAGCTGTGTCAGGGGAGGTTTAGGTTGGATATCAGGGAAAGGTTCTTCCCTCAGAGGGTGTTCAGGCACTGACCAGGCTCCCCAGGACAGTGGGCACAGCCCCAAGGCTGCCAAAGCTCCAGGAGGGTTTGGACAACACTCCCAGGGACAGAGTGAGATTTTGGGGTGCCTGTGCAGGGCCAGGGGTTGGACTGGATGATCCTTGTGGATCATTCTAACTCAGGACATTCTGATTCCATGCCAGGACTGCCCCCAGGGCTGCAAAGGGAGGCAGCAGCAGGATGGGTCAAAGGGCCACCACACTTTGGAACCAGCTCCCAGGGTTAGTTGAATTTAAACCTAAAGTAGGTCAGTTGGGTTTGAGTTCAAAGTTGTGTTTGCTTTCAGAGCAGGTGTAGGGTTGAACTGGAATTCATTAGAAATTCCTGAAACGCTTTTTAAAGAAATCACGATAATTAGTAAAGGCGGTGTTCTAAATCATCTGTGTTGGAATAAGGAGGTTGTTTCCTGGTCAGGTTTTAATTAAGGTGGGAAATAAAAAGACTAGGTAAAGAAAAACCTGTTTTATTGCTGATATCAGTAGTCTCGCAATTGAGAGAGTTGCCAAAATTTTACAATAAGGAACAGCATTTCTTACCCCTGGAAAAACCTTCCCAAGTTTCCCTCTTCCCGTGCAGCTTCAGTGCTTCTGGCTCCAGGTCTGTCCCCCATTCCAGGTTTTTCCCGTGAAGGTTTGCAGGCACCTGAGAGGACACAGACAGGTTGTACCTGGTCTAATGATGTGGAGCTTCATCCCAGCTCTGGGAATTCAGGGACTGGAGGGGACTGGGAGTTTGGAGTCTGCCCCGCCCTGTGCCAAAATTCTGCTCAGCATCACCAAGCAAATCATCCTTCTGCCTGATTTTTTCCATTTCATCGTGCTTTCAGGACTTGTGTTTCAGGCATTTCTTAATCCTTTAATGAAAAATGTAACCGCAGCATTAAGTACTGTTAAATTTTTTTGTACTTGAACTATAAATCCATCCTCAATCCATCCTTTTTCCTTAATGGAGGTTTTGCATTTCAAGGGATTAAGTGTTCTTTATGCAGTGCTCTGCCTCTGATTTTCAGCTTCTTTTGTGTTCCTCTGAACTCCAGAGAGAGAGAAGTTAAAAACTAATCAAATATGATCATTCCAGACTGGTCAGTGCTGACTAACTGGTATCACACCTCAGCAGCTGAATCAAAAGCTGCGGATCTCGGAGGGTGTCCTTGGAAAAGCTCCCAAGGGAGGAAAGTAGTCATGTGCTTTTAACTGAACAGAAAGTAAAGTCAGATGGGACGAAGGACAACAAAGCTAGTCATGCAGGAGTCACATCCTTTTCCACCTTGGCTGCCACCACCTGGGTGTTTGGTGCTGAGGTCACCCCGGGTGCAGCACCCAGGGAGCTGCAAGGGACGGCGAACCCACAGTTCCTTCCTGCCCCACAGCTCCCCCTGCTCCATCCCTGATACCTGGAAAGACTGTGGGGAATCTGTCTGCTCAGGCAGCAGTGCTCAGGCTGCCTGGCCAGCTGAAGAGCCTAATTCTAAAAGCAGAGGCTGGGCAGGTATTAGCCTGGTATTATTGCAGAGTGTGACCTTGTGACACTGGGTGACACTCGTGCCCCCAGCTGCCAGGGCTGTTCTGCACCCTCACAGGTTTTTAGAGGGAGATCAGTTTTTAAATAGCTGGCTGTGATGCATTTCTGTACCTGATGCTGGGACTTCTTTCCACCTGAAACTTAAAACCTTGGTTGCTGCCAGTGTGGCACGGGCTGTGTCCTCCAAAGCGTGTCCCTGCCAGCCCACTGCTGGCATGGCACTGGTGATGCCCACGGGCACAGGATGATCTGACATGGAGCTTTTTTGCCTCTGATGAGCCTGCCTCTGGTAGAGAACCTGCTTGGCAGGTCACACACGTGCACCACAGAGCAGGAGCTCAGATTATCCCGCTCATGTGAACGTTGCAGGGCACGAGGTGGCAGCAGCTCCGGGACTGAGGCGGGGAGTGGGAGCTCCTCAGGAGCTGGTAGTGATCTTGTCCTGGAGAAGGTGATTCCAGCAGAGCAGTGGCCCCTAACACCATGTCTGGGCAGGGTATGTCCCATGACTCAGAGCATGATTTCCTGCAGGAGCTGATATTATTTGTTTTCCAGGGAATGTCTGGCTCAGCCCTTGGAGGTCTGTGGGCTCTGACACAGCTCGTCACAGGTTAGCACAGGCTGAACTGAAAAAGCACTGGGTATCCTATGAGCATCTCTCTTGTCTTTCCCACTGATTCCAGACTGTTCCAATGCTTTTATTTGATTTTTTGTGGTGCATTTTTACCATTGTCTCCTGTGTATCCAGCCCGCTCCACTGTCTTGATGAGTATTCACTCCCTGGTACTCAGGACAACACTGTCCCTGGTGAAGTGGATAGGGAACAGCCTGGAGCACCATTCCAGCCTCATCCTGTCCCATCAGGGGCACAGGGCTGTCAAGGATGCCCTGCCCAAGCCATGCTACCCTTGAGCACAGCTGATTTTTTCCTTTCCTGCTTTTATTGATCTGCAGTACCCAACCCATAATTGCTTTTGTTCTTGTTTGAACTTGTGAGGCCTGAAATTCCAGGTTTAACCTTGCTTTGGCAAGTCTGGGGGAAGGAGGAAAGGACAGATCAAGGTATTTTGGGTAGTTTAGTCAAACAGCTTGTGGCCCTGGTAGTGTTTTCCAGTCCTACCCTTGTTGCTGTGACACAATTGCAATGTCCTGAGCTTTACACCAATATGGGGTGGAGCATCACCTTTTCAGAGCATATTAATGCTGAACTTTGCTGGCTCTGGAGGGATCAACTGGTGGCATTTACAGTCTTTCCAAGACTTCAGCCTCCTGGTTGACTGCCAGTGCTCTCAGGCACGGCTTTAAACCAGGCAGAGCGGGCAACCTGCAGCAATCTTTGGCCACATCCAGCATCACCAGCAGCCTTGTAGAAGCCCAGACTGGTCAGACCTTCCTCTCCTTCGCCTTCTCTGACAGTCACTCCACTGGAGGAGGAAGCTTGAAGGGATTTCTCACGGAGTCTGGGGTCGGTGGTAGCACTTTTACCACACGAGGCTCCACTGAGGGGTTTGGCTGTGCAGGGTCCGCTGGCACCCGGCGCTCAGGACCCGTGCGGGCATCTCGTGGCCCGTCTCCCCTCTCCGTTCCTCTTTAAAACATCCCAGTGTTCCTTCTCGCTTCCTTTTTGCCGCCAGCTGAGCTGGGGAGGAGGCTGCAGGAGGAGGAATGTGGCGTTACCGCATTGCTGAGCAGGAGCTGGGGAGGGGCGGGCACGCCCAGGCTGGGCACACCTCAGCCAGGAGGAAGCTGAGCCCGGCTTTCACACACTCAGTAGCCTGAGGGACAGTATTTTTTTTTCCCCCAGCTCTGTGTATCCCCTTTCTCTGAGCTTCCAGTCCTCGGCTTGCACGTGCCTGTGTCGCTCAGCGTGGGGATGGGGAGGTAGGTGACACAAACAGCAGAGGAACTGGAGGAGGGATGTGGAGTGGTCTGCTGAGCCCCTGACCAGTGTAGGGGAGGACGTGATTTTGCGGTTGTTTCAGTAGAAACAGTGGAAAAGACTCCATGAAAGTATTTTTGAGGATGAAAACCCTCGGTTTTGGTGAAATGTAGTGTGTGAGTGGTGCAAGAGAGCAATGGATGAGGGTGTCTGGGCGTGCAAGCCGCCGAGTTGCCTTCACTGAACACCCTCTAGTTTAAACATATTACTTAAAGATTTCATACTTTGCTGCCACAGTAAAAAAAAAAAAATAAATAAAGTTATGAAACTGTTTCCATTAATAGTCATGTAAAGCATCAGTGAGCACTGAAAGGTGGCGAGTGCAAAAGAACTCTGAATTAGGTTTGAAGCAGGGGAGAAGGGCTCCTCATCAGCTGGGCATGGGGCTGGAACTCAAACAAGAACCATGGTTCTTAAAAAATGTGACTCTCTGACTTTTCACGGCCGGTAAGTTCACAGGATTGTGTTTAGCAGACAACTCTGGAGCTCATCTTGGGTGATTTTGTGCCTTGAGGAATTCCGGTGCCGCAGGCAGGACCGAGGGGACTCTGCCTGTACAGCCCAGGTCGCCTTAGGGCGAACACACAGTGCGATTATAACTCACGTGCACATCCCGAATTAGGCTTTAAATGATCAAGTTGAGGTGCTGATAGTGGCACTGCCTTGTCACTGCGAAGCGAAACACAATAAACCTGTCCCAGAGGGCGGGTGAACGTCCCAGGGAATCACCCGAAGGCGAGCCGAGCAGCAGCCCTCGAGGGAGCTGCTTTCAGGCTGATTTGGTCCACGCCAGCCCCAGGGGAGTTGAGGTGAATTACAGATGGGCTTTCACTTGCTGCCTGCCCGCAGAGCAGCTGTTCCACGCTGCCCTCGCCCTCCCCAGGAGTGATTTCTGCCTGTGCTCTGCCCGTCTCCGGGCTGCCGTGAGTTATGCGGTAACAGGGTGGGGATGTCTGGGGATCCCTGAATCACTGCCTTTATCATCACTGCACCCACAGGCACCTTCTCTCCCAGGTGAGGCAGCTGCCTGTTAAAAGCCAGGGAGGAGGAAGCCGGGGCTCAGAGGGCTCCTGTGGCTGCGGAGCGGCTGCCGGGAGGTGCGGGGGGAAGGAGCCCTCGCTGTGAGCCGGGGACACCGCGGGGACAGCGACAGCGCTCCTGTTCCCCCAGGCAAGAGGGCAGGTGAGGTTTCCGCCTCTTGGGGGTGTGCTGGCAGCTCTTCCTTCCCTGGGATCTGCGGGAGATACTTACTCTCGGTTGATTTTTACGGGTTTCTTCGTTTCATAAAATGGGACTTTGGGCCGTCGCGTGACGGGTTTTGATCTGCAGTTGATTCTGGAAACGCAGGCAAAAGGTGGGGCTGAGGAACAGAAAGCGCAGTGTGCCTGGGACGGGGTGGCTGGGGGTCGTATGGGGGATGTGTGTGTGTGCACACTCCTCGGAGCATCCCTTCTAGCCGTGCATTCCCACCGGGCATCGGCACCGATCCCTGGTCGCTGCGGATCGTGGTGCCGGGGGCTGTGGCTTCTCCATGTCCCTGGGCAGCTGGGCAGTCAGGAACCACTGCTGAGAGCAAGGAGCCTGCTGATACCTGTGGTTCGCCTCACCAACAACACAGAGCTCCAAAGATAGCTTTTGGGAAGAGGGGAATCTCTGACAGACTTTGGGAGAGTCCTGTGTGCTCTTCGCGAGCTGGATGAGAAACTGTGGCTCTTTGTTCCTTATAAACTAATACAACCTGATTTTTCTCTTCACGATCCTTGATTTTTCACCCACGTCGTTCCGTGCAGATGAGTTAAAATCATCTCCCTGTAAACTGAGCAGGAAGGTGAAGGACATGGGCTGATCTTTTGACTGGCATTTTCTGCTCATTTTCACTCACACTGTGAATTCTTCCCTAGGTGTGGTCGTGGCCCAATGGAGTCTCGCTGCCAGCTCTGGCCATGGGCATTATTTGTCCTGCTGGGTAAGGCTCACCATGCAGTGTTATTAAAAGGGCAAGCTGACTAAATAGAAACACTGCTAATGTAAGCTTTGTATCAGCAGCAGTGTTGTGGTAGCAGCAGGAGACTGGGGTTTGATAGCAGGGCTGGTGTTTGGCAAAAGGCTGAGCTGCCAGGTTGGCTCTATGAACAGGGGACACCAACCAGGGCTGGGCAGGATGATGGGCAGGGCACTGAGCAGCCCAAACCCTGGGGTCAGGGCAAAGAAGAGCGTGAGAAATAACTACTAGTACTAAACACTTTAAAAGTGCCTTTTCCATATTAAAAATAAAGGTAATTCAGGGGCAAAATACTTTCCTTCTCATTGGCATATGCATGGGGTATGTTGTCCCAAACGCAACCTTGTTGCTCTGTTGTAGGAAACAGCAGACTGTTTTCTGTGTGTCACACTGACACAACCCTAATCCTGTTCTCTTGCTGTTCCAGCTGCCCCAGAGCTGCTGGATGCACAGCAAGCCTGTTCCCAGGGAGCCTGCTACCCACCCTCTGGAGACCTGCTGCTGGGACGAGCCCACCACCTGAGCGCCTCCTCCACCTGCGGCCTCAGCAGGCCTGAGACGTACTGCACACCCCATGGAGAGGTACCCCCACCTGCTCACCTCCCCCCTGCACAGCCCTAAACCTCCTGCAGGGATGCAAATACCAGCCCTCCTACCCCTATCCTGCAGGGATGTGTTTGACCCGTCTCAGCCCAGGCAGGATGGGGCTCTGAGAAACCTGGTCTAGTGGAAAGGGTCCCTGTGGCAGAGGGTTGGAAGGAGACGAGCTTTGAGGTCCCTTCCAAACCAAACCATTCTGAGATTTTATGATTTGTCCCCTCTCCAACCATGCTGGGTCTTGGCACTGCAGTGTCCCCTCGAGCCCTTCTCTACCATCCCCATGGATGAGAAGAGAAGCTGACCATGAAGGAAGAGCCAGGAAAAGGGCAGCACAGCTCTGTCACAAAGCACTGAAGGCAGAACACAAGCTTTTGCATCCAAAATATCCCAAACTCTCCTATCTCTGGATGTTTTAGTTATAAGCTAAACTCGTATTTCACTTGTCAAAACCGGGAACGTTTCAGGTCTTTCCCAAAGACTTGGAAAAGCTGCTGAACTGAACAACTGTTTTCAATCATGCTGCTTGTGTGGGGGCAGGAGGTCGTGCTGGGGGGATGAGGCTTCAGGCAGCTGCAATTTCCCAAAGCTGCCACCAAATCAGAGGAGGAGTTCAAGGATAAATCTGCCTGAGCACAGAGCTGAAAACTGCAGGGGTGATGTCCCTGGTGTGAGCACTTCCTAAAGCCTTTCTCTGTCTGCTGTTAACTCCATAACTGCTGTGGGAGGAGCTCCAAAGTGGGGGAGTTCAGTGCAGGACAGGCAGAAAGGGTCTTGGAGGAGATGCTCCAGAGGAAAGCAAATGGCACCCTTCCAGTGAGGCTGTTTTCTGCAGTGAAATCCAGCTCGAGTGAGTCAGCCTTCCTCTGGTTTTAATTCCCCTTCAAACTGCAGGCCAAGATGTGGCAGTAAGTGGATTTGTGGTGGAGCCAGTGGTGTTCTCCGGGCTGGAGAGCTTTCCACTCCTCTGTGAGCTCAGGCAGGAGGCAGCTCCCTGGCCCAGAGGGGTGTGAGCATCACATCATCAGGGATGCTGGGCTGGCTGCAGCATCTCTCCTCTGTCAGCTCCTTTTCCAGGCTGACAGTCACAGTCAGGTATTTCCTGCAGTCAGGCTCCCACTCACTTTTTTTGGAGCTGTTTTGCTGCTCCCAGGGATGAGGGCTGTTTGTTCCCCTCCCAAGCAAACCCCTGCTGCTTCCCACGGCTGCTGTGGCCCCCGAGGATGCGGAGAAGGAATCAATAATGTCTGCTTTGACTTAATTATCTTCTGCTTCCCAATTTCTGTTTATAGATGAGGAAAACTACATAAATGTGCCTAATCTCCACTTGACACTGACTTTTGACAGTGACTTTTACTTGAAGAGGGGACTTGGGGGGCTTGTACAATGGGAAGCAAGTGTTGGAAAACCCTTGATTAAGTTGGTCATCCTAATACCAGCTGGAGTGGGCTGGTTATTCCCTTGGTTTGACCTTGAGAGGTCACTCTGAAGAGCATCAGTTGTGATCATCTGCACCATTTGTAATCTTTGAAGTGGAGACTGGACACCTCTCTGATGTCTCTGGTGTTCCTGGAGCAGAAATGATCCATTGGGTGCAGAATTCGTGAGTGAGGGCTCACAGTGGTGCTGTGGAGGAGGGCAGGGAGCAAGTTTGCTGCAGTCTCTTTTGGTCTAGAAATCCCTAAACTATTCACTTTTCATATTCCTTGTCCCTTGCCTTACAAGAACCAGGGTTGAAAGGGATATAGGACAATTATCACTGTTATTTTGAGTTGGATTCTCCAGTCCTAGCTTTTGGAATGGGGTCTTTACTTCCTTACATATTTCCTTTATTGAAATGAAAGATGCAGAGTTACTCCAAGCAAATTCCCTGATTCCTGTTCTGCAACTGTAATGGGCAATGGAGTTTTGATTAGACCAGCTCTTATCTTGGTGGAGAAATCCCCATGGATTCAGCATTTCCTAATTTTTCCCTCCCTTCCTCTCCTTCCCTAATTTAAGCAAAACTTAATCCCCTGAACCCAATTTTTCTATTCCCATCCCATAAAAAGTCTAATTTATAGACTCTAGTGACTCTTTTTTTGGTTACGAGCCTTGCTCTTGGGGGTTTTTTTTTTGCCAAATAGGTACAAATTTGGAGGTGGTTTTGCAATCTCAGCAGAGGGCACGGGACGAGGGGTTGCTCTCCCTGGTGCCAGCTGGTCAGTGCTGCCCCGTCTGGTCCCTGCTGGCCCCAGGGTCCTCTTTTGCAACTCTGGTGGGTCACTTATCAACTTCAGCCTCTGCTCCATTGTCTGCTCCAGCTCCAGATCCCTCTAACCTTTATACTTTGCACTCCTGATTGCTCCACTCCTTGGCTGGAGGCTCAGTCTAGTGAAATCCAGGAGGGACACTCAGCATTGCCATTTATAGCACAGGGGACTGCGGTGGTGATCAGCGAAGTGCTGGGGGGTGGAAACCAGGCAGGCCAATGGCATGGCTTGGAAACCACTCAGTGCTTGGGAAATGGCTGGTGGAGTCTGCAGGGAAAGGGAAAGCTGGAGGGAAACTGAAAATAGAACAAGGAAAATAAGCGAGCCTGGATTTGGAGTCGGAGAGGAAAGACTCGATGCGAAAGACTGATGGAAAGATTCTCTGGAAAGCCTCTGATGGACTGGGGTGTGATTCAAGGCTCAGTTAACACATCTCTTCCTTTGAAGAGATATAATATATATGTAAATACACATATGATACAGATGTGAATATAAACATACGCATAGCACTGTGATAGGAGTTCAGAGTAGCTCCCACCGGCTGACTCCAGCCTAGGGAAGGCACACTGGGGCTTTCACTTGGACTATCAAATCCCAAGTCCCCTGGCCTGGCCTGGCCCTTCCAAGTGACAGCATAAGGGCTGTGCCTGCCTGTGGCTCCTTGCTCTGCTGCTGAAAGCAGTGGGACCTGTCCTGTGCCGTGTTCACACCCAGCAAAGATTCGCCCTTCTCCTGCAGGGAGAGGGTTTCTTTCCTCCAGGCTTGTGCAGTGCTTTTGCTTAGACATATTCACAGCTAGGAAGTAGCTACAGCTTCTTCTGGTGGTTTTATTAGTTTAGAAGAGCACCCCAAACACCCTGCACATTGCTGTGGAACCTCTTCCCAGAGAACAGGCAGCAGAGGAGCAGAGCTGCGTGTGTCCCTGTGCTTGTGTTGCATCCTACAGCGGAGAGGGAGGTGTGACAACTGTGTGGGTCCTCACACCCCAGCCCTGGGAGACTTTGGAGCTGTTGGCACAAGGACCAGGATTTTCAGCCTTCTCTCACCTGCTCTTCATGGGCACTTGGTGGATACGAAGGGTGGGAAGTCACCTTTATCACCCCTTGTGTGGTGGTGACACGGAGTCGTCCAGGTGGGAATTGAGAGGTACCAGAGATGCCTGATCCCTACGTGAGTCAGGGGGAGGGAAATGTGAGCCTGATGGAGCTCCTGGCACAGCAGAGGGGGTTCCTCTGCTGATGGATGGTTACAGCTGCCTGGCAGGGCTGGGCTGCAGCATCTCTGGTGCCTCAGCACCAGCTCCTGGTTGGCTCCTTCCAAAAATACAGGCCAATGTCTGTGAGGGAGAGTAAATGCCAGACGAATGCTTCTGCCTGCTGTGCTGCTGCTGTCTGATGGTTCCATCTGCTTTGCCCACCTGCATGAGTCAGTTAGGGAGCTGGGTGCCCAGCCAAAGCTTCCTGGGTGCTCCAGCAGGCCCTTGGCATGTTGGAACAGGGCAGAAGGAGGCTGGAAAGCTGTGCCTCCCAGCTCGCTTGCTTTCCAGACCCACATCATCAGTCAAGCTCAAGCTTTTTACACAGAAAAATGCACCCACAAAATCATCAAATGAGTGTGACAGGACGTGACCAAAGCAGGGCTTCTACTTTTGGGTTTTTCCTCATCGAGTCAGGGGTCTGCCCTGAATAATTTGTATTCCCAACCTGTTGAAGGTGATACAGCAACCACATGTTGCTGCTCAGGTGCTTATTTCATTCAGGCATTCAGACACACCCTGCTCTTTTCTGCAGGGATATGTTCCTACCTGCAGTGGATGTGCAGAAGAAAAAGCCGATTTTCCATTATTTTTTCCCTCCTCCCTTCCCTGTATCCTATTTTTTTTGGCCACATGACTGCAAACTGACACGTGTGCTGGGAGACAGCACGTCCCTGCCTTGCAGGGGCAGCAGGACCCCAGCAAGGCCTGCAGGGTGTGGGATAAACTGGTGCAGTTTGGGCTTTGCAGACCATCATTCTGGCAGATTTTAGATCAGGGTTTGCTGATGTGAGAACAGACGGGGTGAGGAAAACAGGCACCCACGTGCTTGTTTTAAAAGCAAGAGGAATAACTGCATTTCCTTAAATCCCATACTGGGATGTTGGGCCAGTTTGTGTCTTCTCCCCCCATCTCTGCTGTAGCCTCTGAGTTTGGGGTCACTGGTAAAACCCATCTGGGGGGCAGAGCCCTCTATTTGTGTTTTGAGCATAACCCTGGAGCTCATTTTCAGTGTCATTTCCAACAGGCCAAGCAAGGATGCGACATCAATATTATGGTTAAGAGGATCACAGGTAGATGGTGGGATTTTGGGGCTGTCCTGTGTAGGACCAGGAGCTGGACTCGATGATCCTTGTGGGGGCCCTTCCAACTCAGGAAACTCTATGATATATCTGTGTTTCAAAATGGAAAGCCGGTCCAGTTTAGCAAATCCCAGCTGCTCACTGGGAAGTTTAACCTTGATGACACAACCACGGGTAACTTCTACTGCCTTTTCCCATGGAAAATGTATAGATATACTTCACAGGCATGACCCCTGCTCCACGAGCCTGGCACAGCCATGTCCTGCCGCTAACAGGACAGGAAAATGGGTTGGAATAGAGAATTACATAACTCAGCTTTGCAGGTGCCTTTGTTCCCCAGGTAACTCATCGTAGTTGCCCACCCTAGTTTTTAATAACCTTTAATCTCTCTGTATATGTATTCCCACTGCTTTCCAGCTTGTCCCAAAATAAACTTGGGACAGGAATTACTGTCCCTATAGAATATCAGTTGTGTAAGAGCACACAGGGCTCCCTGATGGCAGGCTGTGCCAGGAGCACTGACACACTGCTCTCCCTGACACGCAGCTGGGTCAAAAGTGGGACCACCGAGGTCTCCACAGCTACGAAAGGTCTCTGTTTCATGACTGGAGAGCAGCAGCTTCCCATTTTTGCTGATGAATAAGCTTGGTTTATTTTGGGGTTGTGCTCCTCTGCCAGGAGGTTTTATTTCGAGGGCTCTCTACTCATGTTAAAATGGCAGCTCCTTAAATTACTTTGGTCAGAGTCCATCAGCTTAAAATCGTTTGAGGTTTGCAGTCCCTGCGTGAGCAGGGAAGCAGAGGAGGCTGCTCAGGAGCTGGTTCATAAGGTCAGAGCAGGAGGAGAGCAGCAAAAACCTGCAGAAGTGTGTCACGTATGGGCATTTTTACAGTAACTGGTGGTTGTTCTGCGGGGATTTTTTTCCCTCTCCGTTATCTCTAAGCCATGAGTTCTGTTTATTCCCAAAACTGGCTTTTCCTCTGCAATGACTGTGTTGTGAATTATCATTCAAAAATCTGAAACGGATTTCCCTTAATCTCAGAACCTCCACAACTCATATTTTTGGTGTCTCCTCAGAGTAGCTTGGGGCCACGGAGGGCTATTAACGCTTTGCATGCAGAACTACGACCTCTTTTACCTTCCTAATGTCCTTTCCAGCCCCCATCCCACACCTCCCCGCACACGGACCAGTTCTCCTCTGCCTGGCAGGGAGGGGAGGACGTGCTGGAGAGCCAGGGATGCTCCAGGGGTTGGTGACCCAGTTTAAACCCTTCAGACCTTTAAACCCTTAGACCTCTTCACTGTTCCCTGTCTAGTCCTGGCCCAGCTCCGAGGGACCTGCTGAGCCTGGTAAAAAAGGGAGAGAGCTGCAGGAAGGTCTGTGCCTGGTAAATCTCCCCTCAGCCCCGCTCTGGACTGTCATTTTTGGTAATTCCCTCTGTCCCGAGGAACTTTGAGACACATAGAGTCGGGAAGAGCAAACCCTCCTGTTGTGCAATTCAGGGCTTTCACAATTTGCTCCGAGGACGTGAAATGAATTTTGCTTCCAGTGTTAATTTTAGCCTTACTTAAAAAGCTGAGAAAAAGCCAAAAAAAAAAAAATAAAAGAAGAAGATTTTTGCATGCAGCACAGCCCCAGGCTGCCCGGGCAGGGTCTGTCTCACACAGTTTAAGCTTCATTTTTACTTAGCACCGCATTTTAAGTGGGGATGCAGCTGCAGAGTAGCTACTAGAGAGCACTCGTGTCTGTGGCTGTGTGAACGATCCAATAAGTATGCACGAATCACTCCTAATGAATAATTTAGCCGAGATTAACCTTTCGCCTAGCAGAAAGCCTTCCTTTCCCCTTTGCTAAGCACAATCGCAACTGGTGTGAAGTTTAATCACCGTTGGCAATTGTTCAGTAGATTATTCCTGTGGATAATTCCTGCAGCTCCTGACAATTTGCTGCTGGTAGTCATTATCTGAAATGAGTTCTTCTGCCTGTACCTGATTGAATTATTTGTGATTCTCACTGGCAGAGCCAGGAGGAGTTGGTAGAGCCAGGGAAATTGCAAGATAATATATTTTGAATTCTCTGTTTGCTTACTTTGCGATATTGTTATAAATATTGTAGTTATATAACTCCTGTCCTGGGACATTTATAGACAGAGAACATAAAGATTGGGAAAAATAGTGTGGAAACAGATCAGTTTAAAGTGAGGATCTCTCCTCATAATCCACCCAGTTGAGGAAAGGTTCCCAGGTTTGGGACAGAGCAGAGTCAGGTCTGGGCTTTGTCAGGAATTAAAAGCAGCCCAAGGTGTGAGCCCACATCTGTCCCTGCTGCCCTTGGGTGGCTTTGCAGCTGCTGTGGTACCAGTTGGTGCTTTCTGCTCCAGGCCACCCTCCTCCTTGTGCTGTTTGGTGGGAGAGCAAGCAAAAACCTGATTCTGAACAAAATGTGTCATTGATTTTCTGTAAGTTTTAAAATGGTGGGGAAAAAAAATTTAGGTTCTTATGAAGCCAAGTCTTTTTTTTGTAAAAATAAGAGACTGGCTTAGCTGAGCCTGTTTCAGGAGTAAGGCAATAGGTGTAAACCATAAATCAATTTTTAAAGGGGAAATCAGTAATCCTGACGCTGCTGTGGCCCTGAATGCCACCTCCAGCTGCCCTTGTGGGCACAGGCCCCTCCTTAGCCCAGAATATGTTTTGGTTGGAGTTGGCTCATTTGTTTTAAGTATCAGACGAGAGGTTTTAGCACCGAGGTGGCTATAAATTGCTATTTGTCACTTCTCCTTCCATGTCCCTGCTCAGTCGCGGAAAGCTGATCCCATCACTGGGGTCCCAAACATGTCTGTGCCTCTGGTGTCACCTAATGCCACTGCAGTGACTGCCAGCCCTTGCAGCAGGGTACCTCATTGCCTCCCCGGGCCAGCTGTGCCTGTGCCAGACATACTCTGCTCCTCTCCTCTCCCCTGGACCCTCTTTCCTCTGGGGGTGACCTTTCTGAGCTGTCCTGCTCTGCACCGTCAAGACCAGCTCCTGCCATCACTGGCAAACACTGTGCTCCACCTTCCCCAATTCCTCAGGCTTTGGGATGTGTCAGTGGGACACGTGTGTGCCACTGCTCCATCTGGGAGTCTGCTTTACTGCTCGGGCCACTGGTATTTTAGGATTATAGAATGGTTTGGGTTGGAAGGGACCTTAAAGCTCATCTCATTCGACCCCCTGCCATGGGCAGGGACACCTTCCACTAGCCCAGGTTGCTCCAAGCCCCATCCAACCTGGCCTTGGACACTTCCAGGGATGGGACAGGCCACAGCTCTCTGGGCAACGTGTTTTTCATGAGGCTGTAGATGCTGAGCACTTCCTTTTGTGCCTCAAGCAGCAGCTTTTCCCTCCCAGTGGCCTCTGCAGTCCCTGGCATTTGTTCCACTCCCAGTGCTTCTGGATATTCCCCATGGGATGCTGCTGCAGGCTCTGGCATCATCTGCTCATTTACCATCCCCCAGGACCTGCCCTTCCCCACCTTGGCCTCACCTGGGTGTCTCCTTCCCATTTCCAGGTGGTCCTCACCCAACCTGCTCGCCCACCTCGAGCCTGCCTCTCCCCTTGGCCAGTGTCCAAACCTTTCCCCCTCCTCCTCTCTTGCTCAACCTCCTTCCTGCTGCTTTCCACCCATCTCTGAGCCTGCTCATGGGCTGCACGTACCCATCACCCCCGTGGTGGTGGCTGCAGGGAGCGTTGCTTGGTTAGTCAAAATTGAACTATTTGTTTGCTCCCCGGGGGACCGTTTTCTCCCGGCCCCACATTGCCTGGGCTACATCTCTTGTTTGCTCCTTGAATTACTTGCTCGAGTGAAGGGCTGAACTTTGAGCCACTCGACTTCCCACCCCCTGACTTCTCACCCCCTGAGCTGTTTGCTCCCGCTCTGCTCCCAGGGGAAGAGCTCAGGGGGGGCCGAGCATCGCCCGGAGCTTTTGGAGGAGAGAGAAAGGCCTTTCTGTTCACCCAGACAGCTCCCTCGGCTGTGTGGGAAAGGCAAACTGGTCCTGAAAAGCTGAAAAGTACTTTCTACCAAGTGTTGGCATTAAACTGGTTTGCCAAAAATCTGTTTTAGTCGAAAGTGTTTTGGTTTTACTAATTAGTCCATAAACCCAGGAGCTGTGGTTTTTAACGAGGTGTGAAGGGGAGCATTTGAGTCCCGTGTGGTGTCAGTCTTGCCCGGATCGAAGCCCTTCAGCTCTCTATAAACCGGCTTTACTGGTGCCATTTGCTCCTGGTCCAGTCCGAGCTGCACTTGGGCCCCTCATCTCCGAGGTCTTTCCCTCCGGCCGAACTGGGATGGTCACTCCCACCTGTCTTTTGTCTTCCAGTGGAGCATGAAATGCTGCAGGTGTGACTCCCGTTTGCCACACACCTACAACGGCCACCGGGTGGGCAACGTCCTGTCCTCGGCCGGACACGCGCGCTGGTGGCAGTCCCAGAACGGTGAGTGCTTGGGGTCCCCCAGGCAATAACCAGCTTGAGGGGAAGAGGAGAAGGTGTTGAATTCAGCAGATGGGAAGGAAAGAACCGACTTGGCTCGGGCAGCAAAGTGGTTTATCCTCCCGAAGTCCCCAGTGTGCCCCTCTGAAGCTGCCTCTCTGTGCCCACAGGTGTCGAGCGCGTCTCTCTGCAGCTGGACCTGGACCAGACCTTCCAGCTGGGCAGCGTCGTGCTGCTCTTCAGGGTGTGTGTTTGTGCCCGTGTGCAGCATCTCAGCTCCCCACGAGGTCGCAGGTGGTGCTGGATGGGCCCTGCTGGCTCCCCATGACCGCAGGGATCTCAGTGCTTCCTTCAGGCTCCCGAGAGCAAGCATGCCAGGGTCCCTGCCCCTCTTTTCTCCCTCTTTGCACATGAGAACTGGGAATTCCATTCCACTGGGAGGGGCAGAGCAGGGTGGTGGGCTCCCATCCCGTGAAAGCCTGCTGAAAAGCCTCCTTGCAGGTATGTACTCCGTGGCTGCAGCAGGGCTGGCCGAGGTGGGGGGACCCCAAAAATTGTTGGCAACCTGCAGGGAAGGAGATTAATGCAGCAGCCTGCAGAGACCTGAGCCTGGAGGGAGGATGGGGAGGGACAGGCATTGCCAGGGCAGGAGCTGGCTGTGGTGTGCCTGTGACAGCTGTGCCTCTCTCCCTGCCCTGCAGTCTCCACTTCCCGCTGCGATGCTGATCGAGCGCTCCACCGACCTGGGCAGGACCTGGCAGGTGTACCAGTACCTGGCCTCTGACTGTGCCACCACCTTCCCCCACGTGCCCCAGGGCTCCCCCGAGAGCTGGCAGGACACTCGGTGCCAGCCCCTGCAGGGGCACCCCATGCAGGGGGGCAAGGTATGGTTTGGGGGGGTTCTGTGGCCCTGGGTTTGGGGTGGGAGGCCTGGGCAACACTGCGGGGACACGAGGTGGCCTGGAAGTCTTTTACACCTAAGGAATGGAGGCCATGGCCATCCAGCACTGCTGAGGGGAGTCCTTGGGAAGATTCCTGCTTGTTTGGCAGGAAAACGTTTGCTGCTTTGTGGCAGGAGAGGTGTTGTGTTGGTCTTCCTGCAAAATCCTCTGCAGCTCTGAAGTCTTTTCCCTGTGTTCAGTGACATTGTGCAGAGGCAGGTCCAGAGCACGCACTGCTTGGAGCGTGAGCAGAGAGCACCTCAAGTTTCCTGCTTTTTAACCTCTTTTTTTTGTCTTCTAAGGTGACATTCAGTGTCCAAGACCTGGCATCTACTATCAGCACCTCCTACAGCCAGGCTGTCGATAGTAAGTGACCATCCTCTTCATATCTTGAGGAAGGGAGAGGGGAATGAGGCACCTTGTGGTTCTTCCTGCAGGAGGTGGAAAGACTGAGCTGGGGTAACCCTGGGGGAGCAGGACCTTGAGCTGCTGTCCTGGTGCCTCTGGAGTGTCAAAGAGCAGCATTTGGCCTTTGCTGAGGGCTCAGCTTCTGCCCCTCCTGCCAATGCCTCCTCGTCTTGCTCCAAGCCCTCCACAGGAGTTGCAAAGTGCTTCTGCAGCTCCTGGGTACCTGCAGGTACCTGGGTACCTGCTGCCCCCTCACCCCTGTCCCTGGTCCCCAACAGAGCTGGGGCGGTTCACGAACCTGCGGATCAACTTCACGGAGCTGCCGCACATCCCACGCCAGGGATACCACTCTCCCAGCACCTTCTACGCTGTGACAGAGATGAGGGTGCTGGGGAGCTGCTTCTGCCACGGACACGCCGACCACTGTGCCCCTTCTGGAGGCCAGCACCCCACGGTGAGCCTCGGGAAAAGCCAAGAGCCTGAAGAAAGGCTCCATAATATCAGGCTCCACTTTGTGCCCAGAATGCTCCCTGGGAGACCTTGGCTGGCATGACCAGAAATGGGGCATGGGAGGCTTTTCAATGCTCAGAGTTGAGGGAAACAGTGCCCCATTTTGCCAGCAGCAGTGGGGTGGTGGCTGTGAGACAGCAGCCTGTGCTACCCCCGTGTAACCCTGTTTTGTGTTGGGAAGAAGGTGGGGGAGGGCTTTTTAAGGAGAGACAAAACTCAGTGTCAGTGGGAAGTCTGGCTCTGGGGGGAACTGCTCCTGCCAGCACTCAGCAGGGTGGGGGACACACAGATGGTTTCAGCAGGCTCCTGCACGCCCAGGAGGATTTACCAGTGCAAGGTTGTTGGCTGCTGTGGGATTTTCTTGTCCCCAAATTACACTTGGGTTGCCCTCAGCTGGGGGTGCAGGGGTGGTGGGAGCGAGCGAGGAACAGCCTGTCCCAGGTGCTGGAGATTCATCCCTGCGCAGGGAATGGGGGCAGGAGAGGGCCAGGAGGATGAGGGCTCTGAGCTGAGCCACTGCCAGCCAGGAGGGATGACACAGTGTCTCTGCAGCAGGTCCACGGGCACTGCGTGTGCCAGCACAACACGGCCGGTCCCCACTGCGAGCGCTGCGCCGACCTCTACAACGCCCGGCCCTGGGCGCCCGCCGAGGACCACGATCCCCACGAGTGCCAGAGTATGTTCTGTGCCTCTCCCTCTCCTAAATCCTCCCCAGCTTTGAGCAGGAGCGAACTCTGAGACCTTCTCCTGGGATGCTTTGTGGGGCTGCGTGGTAACGGGGGTGCCCCTGGCACGCTGGCACACCAGGCTTTTCTCCGGGCGATGCCGCTCACGGGCTGCACCAGTGCTCAGCTGGGCTGTCTGACTGGTGCCACTTTGATCCTGGGGCGGGTAACGGGTGTCACCGTGTCACACAGCAGCCTCGGGCACCCTCTAGTGCCACAGCTGCCGCTGCCGCAGGGGTTCGCAGGGTGACAGCTCCAACTGAGACGTTTCCTTGGGGTTTTTTTTTAGGGTGCAACTGCAATGGTCACTCAGCCTCATGCCACTTCGACCCCGAGCTGTACCGGGCCACTGGAGGGGCCAGTGGGGGGGTGTGTGACGACTGCCAGCACAACACTGAAGGCAACAACTGTGAGCGCTGCAAAACCAACTATTTTCGCAACCGGCAGCAGGATCTCGCCCATCCTGAAGCCTGTCTGCGTGAGTGCACAGTTACACCCTCTAGCCCCCCGTGGCCCCCTCCCCAGCCCCCTGTCACCCCTCAGCTGTGATGTTTCCTCCCCGTTTCCAGCCTGTGAGTGTGACCCCGATGGCACCGTGCCGGGCTCTGTCTGTGACCCGGTGACAGGGCGCTGTGTCTGCAAGGAGAACGTGCAGGGGGATCGCTGCCACCTCTGCAAACCAGGGTTCACCCAGCTGGCCAACCCCAACCCCATGGGGTGCCGCAGTGAGTACCCCCTGAGACACCTCCTGCTTCCCAGGGTGCTCCCACCCCACCTCTGCGCCCTCAGTGGCTCTGAAGGGCACCTGAGTACTGCCCAGCTTTCATTTGGGGTTTTCAAGCCAAAGTCCCATTTTGCAAAGGTTTTATAAACCTTTGCTCAGGCTGTGACCTGTCTTAGGTGTAAGTTTGGCAAAAAGCACAGGGAAAATGGAGTTTGGAGTGTGTGTTGAGCTGTATCCTGATCACCTCACTGGCCGTGCAGGGCTCAGGGAGCTGTAGGGGATGCAGGAGGTGATGCCATGTGGGGCTGCATGCAGTAGGAGGGAGCTGTGGGTCAGGTCAGTGCTGAGTGTCCTGCTGGGCTGGGGGGATGCTGAGCCCACTCAGGGTCTAATTCCTGCTGCAGCTCTTGAGGGGTGGTGTTAGGGCAGGGGTGGTGTTAGGGCAGGGGTGGTGTTAGGGCAGGGGTGCAGGTCTCTTGAGCTCAGGTGTGAAGGGGGAGAGCTCACCTTTGGGTGGGCTAGTGCTCTGCACCCATTTTTAACAAACCCCTCCTTGTTTCAGGATGCACCTGCAACGCTCTGGGAACACGGCAGGACATGCCCTGTGATGATGAGACCGGGAGGTGCTTCTGTTTGCCCAACGTGGTGGGCAACGACTGCGACCAGTGTGCGGCCGAGCACTGGGACATGGGCAGTGGGCAGGGCTGCCGGCCCTGTGAGTGCCACCCCCGCGGCTCCCACAGCCCCCACTGCAACCAGGTACCACCCAGCCCACCCTGGGCACCCTCAGGCCTGGCTCCACTGCCTCCAGCAGTATTTCTTTCTCATTTCCCTGAGCTTGCTCTCCTTCTCCCTTTCCCAACCCCACAAACACTGCAGTGAGGGGCTGCCACTGCCAGTGGCTCCGTGTCCCCACTGGGTAGCACCACACTGAGGATCTCTCAGAGCATCAAACCCACCTGTTGGGGGGCTCCTTTGTCCCATCCCATCTGCAGGAGCCTTCACAAAAAGCACCGTGCATCCCCCAGTGCATCCCACTCTTATTTTCCTTTTCCCCTTTCCTAGAAAACACATGACAGACTACTCAGGAGAATGAAAGAAGGTGGTAATTATCAAGGCAAGATTAAGTCATTTTAACAAGCCTGATATTTAGCAAGGAAGTCCTAATAAGACATCTTCATACAGGCAAGGGAAGTTAATTATCCTCATTTGTCAACGAAAAGCATTTGTGTCACTTCAGGCTTAAGAGGCAACTGGGAAAATTAAAGTCAAATGTAAAAAAAACCCGAGCACATGACAAATTCTAAGAGCCAAAGATAGGTCCCAAACGAGCTCAGTGCGGGGAGGAGACCTGAAACGGCAAAGCAGCTGCTTGTGGGCGATTGCTTTGTTTTTGAAACAAAGCTTAACATGCTCCTTGCAGTGCTTGGGCTGTTGGGAGCCTGTTTGCGCCCCGTGGCTGAGCTGGCAGCCTGGCACAAGCAGCAAGGGCATGTCCCGGGGCACAGGCTGAGTAGAGAAGTTGGTCCATGTGCTGGTTTTAGTGGGGAAGAGCAGCTGAGGGAGAGTTTTCCCGGGAGAGTGCCCAGAGCTGGGTGTCCCTGATGCCTCTGTCGTCAGTTCTCAGGGCAGTGTTCGTGCAGAGAAGGGTTCACGGGACGGACGTGCTCGGCCATGCAGGAGCAGCTGTGCCCAGACAGGCACTACAGAGACGCCCGGGTGGGCTGCACAGGTAGGGACCACCTGTTTTGGTTTGGCTCCCTGTTTCCTTGCACTGAGAAATCACGGATTGTCCGGGAAAAAGAGCACCTGGCCCATGTCCTGACATCCATGTCCCCATGCTGTTTTGCGAGAGAGATTTTCCTCTCTGGAACAGCCTCCCAGTTCACCCCCATCTCCAGGCATCCACCAGTCCCCTCCCAGCAGCCCTGGGCGACTCCTGGGCCACTCTGGTCTGGCCCTGCAGGGTCAGGGGCTGGGGAAGCTTCTGGGCTTGGGGGCTCCTTCCATTCCCCTGGCACCTTTGTCCCAGACGCTGCAGGAGCTGATGGGTGGGGCTGGACTTCAGGTTGGGTTGGCACCTCATTAACAGGGGCTGGGTTTGTATAGATAGAACTTTTTCACCACAACCACCATGTTCAGGGGGCTTCACCTCTCTACTTTTCCATCCCCCAGAGTGTGACTGCGACTTCCAGGGCACGGAGAGGGCGGGATGTGACAAGACCACGGGGCAGTGCCTCTGCCGCCCAGGGGTCACCGGCCGCCGCTGTGACCAGTGCCAGCGGGGCCACTGCAGCACCTACCCCGAGTGCCAGCTGTGCCACCCCTGCTTCCAAACCTACGATGGGGACATCCAGCGCCTGCGCCTGCTCCAGGCCGGGCTCGGCAACTCCACATCACGGCTGCCCGTCGGGACTGGGGGGTCCCACCTTGGCCCCCGCCTCGCCCAGGCCGAGGGCAACGTGCAGCAGGCACAGGGCATCCTTGATCACTCCTCTGTGACAGAGCAGAGCCTGGCCCAAGTGGGCAACATGCTGGCTGCCACCAGGTGAGGGGCAGTAGCTGCATCCCTTATCCATCCTCCTCATCCAGGAGGAGATGCTGGTGTTTTATTCTGTGCTCTTGCCACCCTGAGCTGCTTGCACGTGTCCTGCTTTGGTTTTCTGCACCTGAAATATCCTGCTCTGCTCACGAGGTGAGCGGGGATGCAGGAGAACAGCCCTTCCACGTGTGCCTGTCCTGTGCAACGTGTCACCAAGGCAGGAGGCTGGTGGGCAGGCTGTAGGTGGTTGGCATTCCCAGGGCACATCCAGCATGCCTGGTCCCTGCATGGGCATGACTCTGGTGTGGGGGAGCTGCAGCCCAGCCCTGCTCTCTGCCACCTTTGCCACGTCCTTGGCCATCTCTGGGCTCAGAAATCCCACTTGGCCGGGTGCTGGCGGTGTCCCG
Source organism: Cephalopterus ornatus (assembly GCA_013396775.1). Lineage (NCBI taxonomy): Eukaryota > Metazoa > Chordata > Aves > Passeriformes > Cotingidae > Cephalopterus > Cephalopterus ornatus. The sequence goes on along the minus strand of VZRE01015312.1, from coordinate 318,201 downwards.
GCACAGATGGCTCTGCTCAGCCCAGCTCTCTGTCTGCAGCTGCTTTGCCCTCTACTTGAACCCACATTTTCTGCCTTTTCTCTCTCCCAGAGAGCAGGTCCGAGGCATAAACCCTGACTTTCGTTTTCTGGATGACACCACCTCCCTCTCGAGGGAGCTGGAAGCCCTCAACAGCAGCTTGTTGCTCACTAACTCCCAGTATCAGAGCAAGAAGACCCAGTTTGAAACCAGCCTCAGCACGGACCTGTCAGGTACAGATCTGCAGCTTTAATAGCTCTTAATTTGCAGCTATTAATTTACCTCAACGTGACTGTGCCTGGTGGTTTCCCACTGGCCATGTGAACGAGTAATGGAGTTTTTTAACCTGCTGTCAGCTTTTGGAGCAGCACACAGATCTCCCTCCACCCAGCCTCTGGTCCATGACCTGGGATTTCACACTATTGGGGTGTTTGCTCCAGTCTTTTGGGGCTGAGCAGCTCACTCTGAGTCCCTGCTCCCCATCAGCACAAGCTCCACTGCTGGGGAGCAGTGGGAAGGGGGAGACCCTGCTGGGAGAGCATCCCCAAACCCGTGAGGCAGCTGATAATGAAGACTGTGCACAGATGGAAGGGATGGAGGGGTGGGGAGGAGAGCCAGGCACTTGGGAGAAGAGCGAATTAAGCCCTGTGACGATGCTGGGTTTGGCTGCCACGAGATCCTGCTGCAGCTCCTGCTCTCCAAGGGTCTCATTCCTGTCCCCTCCACGCTCAGCTGGCTGGGGATGTGCCAGCTGTGGTGAGTGGCCACTGCTGGGACGGGTTCACTCTGCACCTCCCCATCTGTGCAGGGCTCAGAGCTCCATGTTCTCACCACCTTCCTTCTGGGAATGGTGGGGCTGCTCAGGAGCCAAGGGAAAAGGCTCTGAGAACTGTCCTGCGCCCGCCAAAGTCCAGGGTCAGCACGTTCACGTCATCTTGCTTCAGTTTTCTTTTAATCTTTTAACCCCAGCTGGGAGTTCAGCCCTTCAGGAGACCTCTAGCTCCCTGAAGAAATGGCTGAAAGGCATTTGGAAAAAAAAAAAAAGCTGCTTTTTGGTGGCATCTTAGTGACTAATCACTCCGGCTGCATCCCGCTCCTCCCTGCACACATCCACTCGCAGGGGAGAGCCAGTGCCTTCCCTGAGGTAGCTGTGCTGCATTTATGAGTCATTTGTGTCATTTTGGGGTTTGATTCCTGCAGGAGCCTTCAAGACCATCCGATCTGCTTACCAGACCTCCAGCAATGCCAGCAGACTGGTCACCAGTGCCTCTGGGCTGCTGGCTGAGTCCCGGGAGAGCCGCAGGAGCGCCGCGGGGCTGGAGGGGGGGCTTGCAGGGACCACCTCCAGGCTGCTGACCCTGCAGGGAGAGATGGCCTCATCCCCCAACCTGACCCCTGTCATAAACAAGGTAAAAGATGCAAAGTGGTTTTCTGACCTCCCAGCTGCGTTTACCTGGTTTTCAGAGGGCCTGGAAGTGCTCAGGAGGCAAAAATGTCATCCTGCAGTTGTGTGTCTTTCCTCAAACGGTCCAGCAGGGCAGGACAGAGTCAGAAATGGCATCAAAGCAACCTGCTGCTGCGGGCATCAGTGGAGAATTGGCTGAGCATCCCCAGCCTGGAGATCATACCAAAACGTTGCCCATCACCCCCTCCCAGCCACGTGTTTTTTCATCCAGGGACTCTCTCATGTGTCAGTTCTTGTATCTCAAAGACCCACTTAATTTCTGGATGAGGTTTCTCTTATTTCTCCTTCGCTGCCTTCTTATTGCCATGGAGATCCATTTCAATGTCTCCTAATGCATGGTTGCTGTGGAGACCACCAGCCTCCCCTCTCTGCTTTTCAGGCCACCAACACATTCCTGAGCCACCAGCCTGGCTCTGGGTCTGCCCGTGCCTCTGCTGCAGTGTGTTTTTTGGAGGGGAACTCCAGAAGGTGCCATGCAATTAAAACTTCTGGTGTCCAGGAAGGAGGGCAAGGGCTTCTCATCCAGTTCTGCTGTTTTGCTGAGATGTTTGCTGTGTGCAGACATGCTCCATGTGAGCCACTGGGGTTTAACTCCTGCTTTGCTCCTACTCCTGCTCCAGTTTGGGGCAGGGAGCAGATGCTGACCTGGTGTTGCTGGCTCAGGTGTGGGCATTCAGCACTGCTGTACATATGTGTAGCTCTGGCTGCCCTTCTCCAGCACTGTCACAGTCTCCAGTCCTTTGGGCTGTTCCACATGTGCTGCCAACAGCCCCACTGGGCAGGGCAGGCTCCATCCTCGTGCCCACAGAGAGCTCCTGCAGCGCCAGCACAGCCAGTTCCCAGCTCCCTTGGCGAGGGAATGTCAAACCTTTGGCCCCTCTGATGTGCTGGCTTCATTACCCAAGGGCACTGGGGTGTCCCCAGCCAGGTGGGATCCCTCCTGCCCAGGTGAGATCCCTCCTGCCCAGGTGAGATCCCTCCTGCCCAGCTCTTCTCCCCTCCCCAGGTGTGCGGTGGGTTCCGAGTGGAGACGTGCACACCCGGTCACTGCGAGGGGCTGCTCTGCCCACGGGATAACAGCTCTGCCTGCAGGCCTGGCCAGCCCTGCCATGGCATCTTCCCCCTGGCCAGTGGGGCCCTGGCTGCAGCCGGGGAAGCATCCAGGGAATTTGGCAGCCTGAGCACCCGGCTCCGCGAGACGGCACAGCTGGTGAGTGTGGGCAGCACTGCCTGTCCCCCTGCTCGGACCCCTGGGGGGGACAGCTGTGGAGAGAGTGATAAAAACCCCACATGAAACTCTATTTGAGGCTTGATCCCTCGGGCAGCTTCAGAAATTCAGGAATTTTTGAGCAGGAGCCTCCCTACTGCATGCGTGGGTGCTGCATGCGTGGGTCCTGCCTTCCCCAGAGCAGAGACCACAGACCTGAAGGTGTGAGAGGCTCTGGAAATGTCACAAGGAAGCCTGCCTTCATCCTGGTTTGGGATTAGTATGGAAAAAGGGGTGGGAATGTGGAAAACACCAGTTCTGCAGGTGTATCTGCTCCAGCACTTGGTGCTCTCTGTAGAGTTCATGTGTTAGTGCTCTTGCAGCTTCTTTCTGTGGCTTGCAAAGATAAAGTGAGTTTTCAAAGTCATTCAAAATCCATTTCAAACGTGTTTTTAAAAGCTAAACCGTGCTGTTCCTCTTTGAGAGCTTCCTTTGCAAGTCCAACCCTCAGTCTTCAACATTTACAGTCCTTAAAAGCTCCGGCACATTAAGAACCTGGAGCAGCACCATTTCCAAGTGCCTTTCTCAGTTCACTCAGAGCTGGGGCAGGGCTGTGGGGTTCCAGATCAAGAAGAAGTGGCTCCATCAGGCCATGGTTGTTTGCAGATTAAAACAACCGAGATGTCTGCAAGTCAGATCCAGAGCAACGCTCGGCGCGTGGTGGAGCAGCTGGGTGTGACCAGGACCCAGATGGAAGGGGACGTGCGGCGCATCCGGCAGTTCATCCAGAGAGTTCGAGACTTCTTGTCAGGTAGTTCTGCCACCTGTAAGGCCTGGGGGAGGGGAGCTTGGGGGTTGGTTTGTGCACGGAAAAAACCAGTTTTTAGAGTTATCGTAGAATCACGGAGTCATTAGGGTGGGAAAAGACCGCCAAGAGCTGATCCCCACCTTGTCCCCCAGCCCAGGGTGCTGAGGGCCATGTCCAGTCCTTCCTTGGACACCTCCAGGGATGGGGACTCCAAACCTCCCTGGGCAGCCCCTGCCAATGCCTTATCACTTTTTCCGTGATGAAAATTCCTCCTGATGTCCACCCTGCCCCTCCCCTGGCACAGCTGGAGGCCGTTCCCTCTCCTCCTGTCCCTTGTTCCCTGGGAGCAGAGCCGGACCCCCCCCGGCTCTCCCCTCCTGTCAGGGAGTTGTGAGAGCCAGAAGGTCCCCCCTGAGCCTCCTTTTCTCCAGGCTGAGCCCCCCCAGCTCCCTCAGCTGCTCCTCATAGGACTGACTGTGCAGACCCTTCCCCAGCTCCATTCCCTTCTCGGGGCACAGTCCAGCCCCTCCATGTCTTTCTTGCAGTGATGGGCCTGGAACTCATCACAGGATTTGAGGTGTGGCCTCACCAGTGCTGAGCACGGGGGGGACAATCACTGCCCTGCTGATATGAGAGCACATAGGAGAGGGAAGCAGCTGGTTGGCTCAGCCCAGTTAAGCTCTTGGATATCCAGTTTGTCTGGGTATTTATGTAGCAAAGGTAACACACGTCGTCTGAGGCAGCAAGGTTGGTTGGGACGATGTTTTCTAAAAAACAGAGAAATTGCAGCAGTACCCAGGGCTGTGACTTCACCAGCAGTTGTAGTTTGGCCCATTGACTTGCTCAGGCTTAACCCTGCTGTTCAGATGAAGCTCAAATAATCCCAGCTCTTATCTGTGTCGATTTGCTGGGCTGTCACCCTGCCTGCTTCCTTACAGAGGCATTTGGGGACCACTTGTGAGGTCCATGGGGCAGGAGATGCCACATAGCCTTGACCTGCTGTGAGTGGGGCTTCATGGAGAGGTTTCCAACATCCCCACAGGAACTGCTCTCAAATATCACCTCTAGAAAGGTGAGCTGTGAGTTGGCAGAAGTGGAAAGCTGTGGAGGAGATGGTGTTTTGTTTGTAGCACAAACAGCAGCTCCTTCTGGGTCCTGTTCTGTGCCACCTCTGGGGCTGGAAGACAAACCTGTCCCCATGGCTGGTGTTCTCTGAGGGTTTGCAGCCAGCAGTGACCCGATGCAGAGATGTTTTCTGGCCACACTGACCAGAGACAGACAGATGACCCTTCTCTGGAGGAGACTATTAATCAGATGAGAATTCCTTGTTGTCCTACAAACCGATGGGATGACTTATTGTTTGCAGACAGATTGCAATAACATAATGAGCCTCATGAGCATTAGCTGAATAAGAAAATCAGGTCATTTGGTGCTGCCTGGGGTTAATGATGAGTGAAGATATTTCTGAGCTAATCGCTGGGCTAATGTCCCCTGGGCTTTGCCTGCTTCTGATGTATTAACTTTTATTTGTGAAGTGAAAAAAGGCTTGTCTTGAAAAACACACTCATCTGCTCAGTGAGATCTGCCTGACTGTGCTCTGGGTTTAGCCATTGTGTTCTCATTGCCAAATTCAAGGCATCATTGGAGTCCTTTCCTGAAAGGTTCACTGGTGTGAATGAGAAGTACACTGGATTCAAGGAGATGAATTCAGGGTGGATCATGGAAGGTGTTTGAAATGAGGAGGCTGTGTGTGAGAGAGCGTGCACGGCTGCATGTCTGCCCTCCTCCTCCCTTGCATTTGCACTCCCACTTTCTCCTCTCCCATTCCTGACGCTGTCTGTCTGTCTGCTCTGCAGACAAGGACACGGATCCCGCCGCTATTCAGGAAATCAGTGAGTCAGTCCTCTCCCTGCGTCTCCCCACGGATGCTGCTGCAGTCCTGAGAAAAATGACTGAGATCCAGAACTTGGCCACTCAGCTGCAGTGCCCCGAGGACATCCTTGCCCAGACAGCCGAGGACATTGCCAAGGCCAAGCAGCTTCAGCAGGAGGCAGAACAAGCCAGGTGGGTTGGGGTTCACAGGCCTTTGGCAGCTGAGGGTCTCTCAGCTGGAGTGAACGTGGTGGTTCTCAGCTGGGTCGAAATCCCGCTCTGCCTGAGCTGTACTGACTTGCACAATCTGAAGTTTTAGGCCATGGCATTCTGTGTCCACCCAGCGCCTAAAAGAATGAGTCTGCAACCTCTAGACACCTCCCTGGGGTCCCAGCACAAATAAATCTGGCTGCCAAGAATAGATCCTGTTGTAGATACCAGAACAAGAAAAGCTTTTTCTGAAGTAATGGAGGCTTTTCTCTTATCTCTATGTTGGGAGATGACAGGGTTGCCATGGTGTTACTTGGTATTGGTGACCTACATCCTAATTGCACAAGAGAGCATGAGGAGATTAAGTGGGCTATTTGTTTTCTGGGTGAAAGTTGGGAGGATTATTCCATGGTCCCTTAAAAAGTAATTACAGAGTGTCCTTGCAAATTTGGAGCATCTGCTTTGTCACGTGTTGACTTGCAGCAATATCCCAGCGAGAAGGTTAATGGGATGAGTCTGTAAACTCCTTGACAGTGTCTGACACCTGCTTAACCTGCTGGAAGTGATGAGACAGGGGATTCTGGTTTTCCATGGAGAGCTCTGCCACCCAGCCTGAACAGCCCCACTGCGAGCAGAAAAGTATTCATTGAAGTGGTTCGGTGGTTATTACTTTCCCTTCGATACTTTTTCATGCACCACCTACAAAAATAAACGTTTCTGACCGGTTTGAAAGGTTTCTCTCTCCCCTTCTCAGTTTGTCTCCTCTGCCTGGGGCTATGAAGTGGAACTAAGGCTTCTCTGAAAGGAAACCTGCAGGAGTCCAGACGTGTGGCTTTGTGGGTTTTGGGGGAGGGAGATTACAACCTTCTCAGTAGCAATCCTGTCTTGCTTCTCAAGCTTCCTCGTTTTACCTCTGCAATCCTGACTTGCAGTTACCTACACTCACTCCTGCTTTCCCACATTTCCCCAGGAACAGGGCAAATGCTGTGGAGGGCAACGTGGAGGAGGTGGTGGGGAACCTGCAGCGAGCAAACACGATGCTCCTGGAGGCCCAGGGAGCCATCAGGGGCTCTGGCTCTTCCCTACGCTTCATCCGGGAGCGCGTTGATGAGGTAAGTGATGCCTCCCAGTAACGCTCCTGTGCCCTGCTCACCACTCCTTTGCAACTGCAGAGTCCTTGTAGAGGCCACTCTTAGAGCCCTGAGCCAGAGCAGCAGGGAAGTGGGATCTGGGGAAGCTTTGGCTGTAGAAGTGTGCCTCGCTGGTGTGCTTCTGCAGACGCCAGTTATGGTCCCTGCTGGATTCTTGGCTGCACGGGGAGCGCAGCACAGACAGAATGCAAGGCCTGGTTCATGTTTCCACTGTCGCCATCCCGAGACAGAGCCAGGCAAGGTGGTTAAGGTCGCTGTAGGTGACCTAAAGTGGAACCAAATACACCAGAGCCATCCAGCACCAACCCTTGCTGGACAGAAATCGCTGGTGCCACACCAGCTTTGCAGGGGAATGCTGCAGTTTGAACCAGTGAACCTCCACGGCTGCGCTGTGCCCGTCACAGCCGCTCCCTGCACCGAGGAAAACCCACGAGGAGCAGGGGGCTCAATGTGGCTTCCTTGTTACCTTCTAGATCGAGGCTGTCCTTGGTCCAGCCCAGAAGAACGTGGCTGCCATCGGGGCGCAGCTGGACGGGCTGGGGGAACGGCTCGAGCGGCTGCAGCGCGGCGCCGACCAGAACCGCCTGCGGGCCACGGACACGCGGCACACGGCCGAGACAGCGGGGCAGCAGGCCAGGAGTGCCCAGCAGGTACCACCCCGGGCCGCCACAGCTGTGCTCCCCTCCCCAGCCAGCCCAGCCAGCTGCGGCTTTAGATGAGACGAGCGAGTTTTCCTGCTCAGGGCACGGCTCATGTGCTGGCGCGCCGCTTCTCGTTAATCAGCTGCAGTATCTATCCCACTGCGGAGTTTTTCCAGGATCTGTCTCAATCCCGATGCCCTTTGCTGGAAACTTATTTCTGCTGTATGACCTACCTGAGGTAGAGCAGCTTCTTGAGCTGTCAGTCAGTCTATGAGTACGTCACAAATGGAGTTTTTTGGAGCCTGTAGTAGGTCTGACTTACATTTGTCTCTTCTGTTAATCCTGTGTCTGTTAATCCCAGTCCTGTTCCTACAATCTCATCAGTAGAGACTGTGACACGTTTGCCTGATATCAGGGGCAAAGCTCCAGTGCAGTATCCATTTAACATTTAAACAGGATTGAACATTGGAAGAAGCCCTTCTCCACAGCCTGTTTGAGTGATCCTGCTTCACTGTTTATTTGCTTTGCCACAGGCTTTTGAACAAGTGAAGCAGATGTACTCTGAGCTGAAGAGCAGGATGGAGCAGAGCCCGGCACTGGGAGAGCAAGGCAGCAGAGTGCAGAGCATAGGCCAGGAGGCACGGGATCTGTTTGAGGAAACCTTGGGCATCATGCTCAGGATGGAAAGTAAGATTTCTGAATTCAATGTAACAATCTCGTGTGCTGGGGAAGAGCTTTTGGACTTCCACGGTGTGAGGGAAAGAAATTATAAGGAAGACAACGTACTTTTGGCAGTGAGATGGCGGGATTTGGGCTGTATCTGACGGTGCTGTGCCTGTAAATCTGGAGTTTTCCAGGAGACCACCACGGAAGGGAATCCCTACCTGCAGTGCCACTGTGGCCCTGTTTTCCTCCACACACTCACTTCCCTTTTTAAGCATTCCAAACCGATGGCTTTGTTGGGAGCAATCATGTTGTGGGGTTGTTTGGAGGGAGAGAAGAGGGAATCCAGGATGTCGGGTTTTCTCACCCCACTGGAGCTGTGCAGGAGGGAGGCTCAGCCCAACCACCACCACATAACCCTTCCCTGCCCTCTCTCCTCAGCTTTAGAGACAGAAATCCAGGAGAGCAACAAGGCTTTGATGTCCAAGTGGTCCAGGCTGTCGGGGCTGGAGGAGCAGGTGGGAAAGATCCGAGATGCCATCAAAAAGAAAGTCGCCTACTACGACAGCTGCTCCTGAGAGAGCCACCACACTCGAGAGGCACTGCCTGCCTCCTCTGCACACACTGACTGCTGTATTTATTCCCATTTTCCGGCTCACTATCTCTATTTTTAGCAAATTAAGTTTCTGTACCTCTGGAGAAGAGCTGCACTGAACCAAAGGAGCAACCCCATGGAGAAGGTTGGACTGGCCCAAGCTGCCCAGTGATTGGAAGCGAAAAAAGGGGAGAGACATCAGTCTCCTGTGGCAAATAAAAACATCCCCAAGTTGTTATTTCCAGAGGGGTTTATAAACCAAGAAATGTTTTTTCTTGTTTTAGCCAATTCAAGCTGTTTAAGCTAAATTTCGTTGTTCAAATTAAAACTGCCATGTGGGGTCTTTTTAAAGCTTTTTTTTTTTTTTTTAAATCCTTCAAGCCTTCCGTGGCTCCAGTGCTTCCATCAGAGATCTTTCTTCAAATAACCAGATTGCAAAAATGGAGAATTTTATCTCCCTCTGCACGACTCAAATGTCTTGTTTGATTTTCTGTCACAATCTGCCCGTGTTGCCAGAAAACACCAGCAGGAGCAGGTCTGTGGATACACAGGGAATGCTTTAGGAGGGACTTGACAGACCATTTCCACATCAGGTTTCTATGAATAACCAAGAGGCACTTTACAAAACAAAAACTCAGCTTTATTAAGCAAGTATTTATTGTGCAATTACAGGCTCAGAAGCAGGGGATTCAGACCTTGCTGTGTTATTTTCAGACACGTGGAGGTTCCTAGCAGGTTGTCTCTCCTTTTGTAGCTGCGGTGGGAGCTGAGCAGCCTGAGTGGGCAGCTGGGGGATGCTGAACTCCAGCGTGCCAAAGCCTGGGACTAACCAAACCCCAAGGAGTGGAGAGGGTGATGACTGTAAAAATAACTGACCTGCCACTGGGTAAAGCTCTGCATGGCTTTGGTTTGGAGGGTTGAAGTCGTGCAGTGCACTTATGCCTTGGACAACTAAACAGGAAAACAAAAGCCTGTAGCATGAGCGATGCCATATGGATAATATACACTGGATATGCCAGCAGGACCCTCAGCCTTGCCCTTGCCTTCTCCCAGCTCTAATGATCCAGAAACACCCCGAGGTCACTGCAGTGGTGGATTCCTGGGACTCGTGTGCTGCTGTCCCCAGCTGGTCACTGCTCTGTGAGAGCTGCTGGTGGGACACAGCCTCCTTTCTTGCTTGCACTGGTGATGTCTGGCTTTGAAGTGCAGAAAAGAGTAAAACAGCCCTTCTGTTTCTGCAAGAGAGAGAGAATCTCAGTCGAGGATTGAACTTTGTTTCACTAGACTGCTGCCTGCAGACCGTGCTGTTAATGAGCGGTAGCACGGGGGTTAGGAGCAGCTTAGATCCCTTTGTGTGCTTAGTTATAAAGGGTTATTACATGACTGATCATTGGAATGAACCTTCTTGGAGCCTACAGTGGATCTGACATGCATTTGTCTCTGCTGTTAATCCTTTGTACCTTGCAGTCCTGCTCATACAATCTTATCAGCAGAGACTGTCACAGGAGATGAGAAGGGGGAGCTCACTTGATGTAGCTTTTGAGGAGAGCTCTGCCAGCAGGGGCTCACCTTTGGGGAACATTCTTTAGAGCAGGATCTAATAGCACTGCTTCTTACTGCTCACATACAATGTGATAACAGAATTTATCCAAGCTATGGTCAAACAGGATGAAACTTTCATTATTTTACGCTGCTCGCCTACAAACTGAGCGTTTCCATGCTCTGCTAACAAAGACACTTAGACCTGCCTGGGCCAAATCTGGGAAAGGGAACGGCCCCTCAGGCCACAGAGCCATCCTGCCTCTGCCCAGCCCTGGACCAGCAGCCTCCTGTCAGCCCTTTGCTCATGGTCACAGCTGAAAAACCCTAATCCCAGCTGCCAGAGCTGTTTGGATCAGTGTGTTTCCCAGTAAGTAGCTTGGAATAATTGTAGAGTTTGATATGACAAGCCCATGCTTGGCTTCCTCTCCCACGTTCCTGGGCAACCCTGTTGTGATGCAGAAGTGGGATTCAGAGTCACTGGACTGGCCTTAATGGAAGGTGAGAGATGATTCATTCCGTGAAAGGTGCTTTAGTGAAAGGCTTTTTCTGTTGCAAAAAAATGGTGAGTTCATTTATTTCATGTACAATCACTTTGCTGTTTGTGCCTTTCCCTTTTTTATGCCCTAATGGGATTAATTAAAAGCAGCTGGTTGATTGGATTGCAGAGCACTTACCACTGGTGATGTGGAGAGCCCAGCAGCTGCCTCCATCACATGATCAAACAAACTCCAGTTTGCCCAGTGCCACAGTGAGAGGAGTGTTTACTGGTCTTCATTGGAACAAGAACTTCTGTTTTGAAATGACTGCTTGGGAATGGGACAATTGGAACAGAAAGAGGAAAAGAGAGAAACAGCAACATTTACAATCATTCTGGAGGGGAATTGAAATAGTGTTGTTAATATACAGAACATCAGTGCCAGGAGCAAAGAGTGGAGTCACTGCCGCAAAGGCAGGGTCTGGTCACTCAGACCAGCCCAGTAAGTGGCACCAGCAGCTTTAATCACTTGGCATTTTGGTTTCTGGAGAACAAATGTGCTCCAGTCCGTGGTGTGAGGCAGCAGAGCCTTGGCTCAGAGCGAGCTGTGCCCCACAGCCCTGGCACCTGCCTCACCCCGTGCTCATACACACACACAGAAGGCACTTGGCTGGGCACAGCTTCCAGCCAGCCAAAGCATTTGCTTATTTCCTCCCTTTCCACCTCCACCTGGCAACCCACGTGCCAGGCGACCCCTTCCAAGAGGTGGCTATTCCCATGTAATTTTTTTGGAAGTTCTATCTAACGGCTTGGATACCTACTGAGGCTTTGAAGGTTTCTTAAGCAGCACTGGCTCGGAGCAGAAGGATGTCTTTGTCTTCTCGTGCCCCACGCAGGCCGGGCTGCAGCCACAGGAGGTTCTGCTTGGAGGGCTGTGGTTGTTGTCCGGCAGCACCAGGCTGCTGCCCGTGGGCAACGCTCCGTTCTCCGGGTGGCTTTCCAGCTCCTCCTCTCCCATTCCCGTGTCTTCCTCCGGCTGAGCGGGAGGGTTTGCACAGCCCTGCGTGGGGACCTGAGGCAGTGGTGTGTCCTTGTCTTCACTGGGAGCTGCTGGCTGGGTGGCCACCGAGGGCGTGCTGGGCGTGGAGGCGTCCGGGGCTGGCGGGACGGGGCTGGGGCTCTCGGCCGCCGCGTGGCCGTTCATGTGGAGCTTCTTCATGTGGTGCACAACGGCTGCAGCATTGAAGGCTTGCTGGGGAAGGAGACAAACCCACCCTGGTGAGCCCCTGGTGGTGCCAGGCTGGGTGGGACAGACAGACTGTCCCCCCGAAGGTGATGACTGTGCGGCACTGGGTGGGTCAGCGCTGTTGGCACAACGTGTGGCAAGTGGGATGTGCATAAACACCACGTTTTCCACAAAATGCTGGTGCTTTTGGAGTTTACAACTGCTTCCACACGAGGAGGGTGGGGGAACAGCTGTAAATTACCCTGCGGTGTGAAACGCAGACCAGAGCTGAACTGTGAATGTAGCTGTTTAAAATGCTGTCGTGCACGTGGTGCCTACGGCATCCCTCTCTCCAGATAAATTGGCTAAAACTCTTGATATAAACTGAAGTACCAATTTATCTTCAAGGCTGAAATGAGGGAAAGCTGGATTAAGCTCCCAAAAAGATCTGCTGATGGAGCACCAGTTTCACTGCCTTGGTATAAAGGCAGTAAGCGAGGGGACAAGGAGAAATGGGTTCAGACTGAAAGAGGGTGAATTTAGGTTAGATATTGGGAAGAAATTCCTCCCTGTGATGGTGAGGAGGCCCTGGCACAGGTTGCCCAGAGAAGCTGTGGCTGCCCCATCCCTGGAAGTGTCCAAGGCCAGGAGCAACCTGGGCTAGTGGAAGGTATCCCTGTCCACGGCAGGGAGTGGAACAAGATGAGATCTAAGTTCCCTTCCAACCCAAACCATTCTATGACTTTATGATCCTTTCCCCCTCCACTTTGCTCTCTTGGTGAGGCCACTGCAGCACAGTGTTTGTGGTGAACCCACCAGCACTTATTGCAACAGGGAATATTGCTCCAAACACCCAATAAACAATAACTGCACACAATTTAAACTTTGGAGGATAAAGTCGTGGAGGATCCCAGTTTTTGGGCGCTTACCCAGCTGAAGCCTTGCTTATTGCTGCACAACAGCAACTGGGATTTGTTAGGGAAATGGCTCTGGGCTCCCAGCAGCAATGACTTACCCTCCATTTGCTCTTTGCAAAGTTTTTCTGAATCTGAGCACTGACAGATGGGTAGATGTCACGGTGAAGGGCTGTATTTCCATTAATCCTGCAGATGGGGAGAGAAGAAAACGGGCTCGTAGGCAGATGGCACTTGTAAGGCATTCCACACTCTGGAAGCAACTCACTGCTTTGTACGTTCAATCAGCAATAATTAAACCCAAAGGAAAAACAGCAACAGAAATGCAATGCAAACACACGGCTTCAAAGACTGGAAAAGCTCAGGGTGGGATTTCGTCTTTGCCGCTGTTTACGGAGGCAAATATGCACAAATCGCGCCTTTAATTATTCATCATTTTCTTTCTTTGCACACACAAAAAAAAAAGCAACACCCAGGGCCACGTGGAGGCAGATGGTGACGTTAATAATGGGGGTGGGGAGACACCCCTGTGCTCAGCTTCCATGGAGCACGGGGAGAGGGGACACGGGGCCGGTGGATCCCCATGGCCACGTCCACTCACCACGGGTGCCTCAGCGCTTCTTCACAGGTAAACCTCACGGCTGGGTTCTTCTCCAGCAAATGTCTGATGAAATCCTTGGCTGTTTGGGAGAGGGCAAGGGGAAAAAGCAGAGGGAAAAGGTTATTTTCTCCTTCTTCTGAGGCGTGGTCCTTAATGGGACGTGGGAAACACGGTGGATAAACGTCATAGAGGTCAGCCCTGAGGAGGAGGTGTTCGTTGCACCAGGGGAGGTTCAGGTTGGATGTAAGGAAAAAAATTCTTCACTGAAAGAGTGGTCAAGCATTGGAACAGGCTGTGCAGGGAAGTGGTGGAGTCACCATCCCAGGAAGTGTTCAAAAACTGAGTAGTTGTGGCACTTTGCAATGTGGTTTAGTGCGCACGGTGGGATTCGGTCGAAGGTTGGACTTGATGACCTTGGAGGTCTTTTCCGACCTTAACAATTCTATGATAACTCCATCAGAGGGAGATGTTTGTAGTGAAGGGCTCCAGATGAAAGAAATATCAACTGGGGATGTACCAAAAACTCAGATTATGTGAATTGAGTTGAACTATTCAGCTAGAAAAAATAACTCTAAAAACCAGTAAGAGTAAACTGAGCAGATTTAGGAGTTGCCCTAAAGAGCACTTGCATCAGTCCCATTTTTTTTCCTTTTTTTTTTTTTTAGCAGGAAGGATTGCAGTGTTTGTTATTAAATCCTTACAAACCCCCTGCTAGTTTTGTTTGTGTATAAAAGATTGATGTTTAAAATATGCTGTGAAGACGCTGGATGTAGGGAGCTGTGTACAGATGAGCTCCATGAGCAGGTTGGTCTGGGGGAAGGACCCAGTGGTGGCTGACTCTTGATGGGAAAGAAAGAAAGGGGAAAAAAAAAAAAGAAAAATAAGGGAAAACCCCCTGGAATTCCCCTTCTTACAGAATCATAGAATGGTTTGGGTTGGAAGGGGCCTTAAAGATCACCTAATTCCATTCCTCTGACACAGGCAGGGACACCTCCCACTAAACCAGGTTGATCCAAACCCTGTCCAACCTGGCCTTGGACACTTCCAGGGATGGGGCAGCCACAGCTTCTCTGGGCAACTTGTGCCAGGGCCTCCCCACCCTCACAAGGAGGGATTTCTTCTGGCCTTGAACACTCCCAAGGGAAATCTAAGCTCACTTGGAGCTCACTAATCCACTTGTGCAAATCAGGGTGACTCAGTTCATTGCTTCATCCTTCCCCATCCCTCCCAAGTGAAGCCCAGGGTGTCTGGGAGGTGAGTGGGACCTTGGCTGGTGCAGGCTCACGGTCACAGGGTTTGGGATTGAAGTTTGTGGGAGGGAACACGGAGATTCCCAGCGCCAGAGCTTTACCTGACTCAGAGATATCGTCCCAAAACGGAGACTCAAACTCGTAGTAGCCCTCCTTAATCTTTTCGAACAGTTTGGATTCAGTCTCTTCATAGAAAGGGGGATACCCACAGAGCCTGGAACAGAGCAGAAAGCCAGAGGTCCTCCAGTGCCACCACCCACATCAGCACAGGCTCCTCCAGCAACACAAGTGAGGAGTGACAGAGGAGGCTGCTCTATCCATCCACCTGTCCCTCACTGCTGAGTGTATCAGTAAAGCTGCAGAAAAGAGTTAAAAACTTCACTGCAGCAGCGAGAGGACAAAGCCACAGCTGGTACAGAGCTGAGTGGTGTGGGAGGAAATGAAACAAAAAGTACCAGGGGAGATTGAATGGTATTTGTAGGCAACTGAAAAAAAAAAGCAACACAAAAAACAAAGCATAGGATGAGGCACATTATGGAGAAAATGTGATTCTTTTCATCTCCACTCCTGTACTTGATTACCCACAAGCCTTTAATTTCTGTGCCTGGTGAACCTGTGCTCCACACGAGAATGGGAGGTCTGGCATCGCCCCCGCTCACACGCTGCTGCTCCTCAGAGGTGGGTGAGCAGTGAGGAGCTGGGAAACTCAGGGAATAACAAGTGGGATGCTGCTTGCTGCTACTCACAGGATGTAAGTGATGACTCCGATGGACCAGCAGTCCACGGCTTTGCTGTAGGGCTTCTGGGCGAGGACCTCGGGGGCTGCGGAACAGCAAAACCACATGGGAATTCTGAGCCATAGTGAATTATCCAATACTGGGAAAAGCAGCAGTTCCTGGTACACTCGGCCTCTGAGGTGCCAGCGCAGAGATCAGCTGCTAACAGCAGCATTTACCAGCTAAATTTGTCTGTGCTATTTGTATCTATTTTATGCCATTAAATAGAAAGAACCGTGGACAAGCTCTGCCTGCATCCTGGAGCTGTGGATCCAGGCAGTGAAGTCTGGTGGCCGTTTGACAGAATCCCATTGCATTTAAATTATTTTTATAATATCTCAATAAACATAGAGCTCTTAAAATTATCCTTTTCTTTGCATTTTTAAGTGTGCTGAGATTTTTCAGTCTCTACACTCGCTTTTAATCCCATCTTTATGTGGTCCATGCAGTGCATTTGTTGTTATTACCATAATTATGTTTTTGGTTTTTTTTTCCTTTCTTCTAGGCAATGTACTGTTCATGAACAGCCTTTTTTTTTCCAGACAATCCACCAGCACAAGCCCATTCCTGATTCTTGGCTTACCCACATATCCTGGAGTCCCACAGGCCGTGGACATGATGCCGTTCTGCTCCATTTTAGACAAGCCGAAATCCGTGATCATGATTTTGGAGTTCTCTTCGGGAGTCAGGTAGAGAAGGTTTTCAGGCTGTGGAAGAGCGGCCAGAGGTTGAAATTTATGGCAGAAGAATGGCAAGGGAGAGCAGGAACTCCTGGCGCAGAGCAGGGGAGATTTGGCAGCCAGGGCAGCTCCATGAGGTGCTGCTGAGGGCCGGGTCTCACCTTCAGGTCTCGGTGAACTATTCCGTTCTCATGCAGGTACTTCACTGCTGTCAGCACCTGGTGGATCACCAGACTTGCGTCTTTCTCGGTGTAAACACCTCGCTCCAAAATTCGATCGAACAGCTCTCCCCCGGACACCCTGTGGGAAGGGCAATTCAGAAAGAAAACGACTGGAAACCAAAATCTGAACAAAATGAATCACGCTTTTGTGTTAGGCAGGCTGACTTTCTGGTCCTTTCACAACTCCACCTACAGCAGAACCATTCCTTGGGCAGCAGTTTTCGTCAGGCTGAGCTGATGGATGCTCCTGTAAGGAGTGCTGGTAAACCAGGGGAATTTGGGCAAGGTTATGAGGCAAGACCTGGTAGGACTGAGCCACAGGCATCCAGCCCTACTTCCAGGCTCCACTACACAAGTGGATGTAGTGTTTTGCTTCCTTCAGCTAAATTTGCTCAGATTTGGGTGCTCCCAGTACTTTCTCTGCTGCTGAGACGGTGCCCATTTTCATTTCTAGAAACCCTGCTCAGCTTTAATTAGAAATACTTCTGTCTCTGCCCTGCTAAACTGTGATGAATTAATTTGCATAAATAGCTCCAAAACGTGGTTTAGAAAACTTGCTGCTCAAATGAGGGTGGGCCAAGCCAGCAGAAGTGCCCAGGTTGGCTCCAACCATGCAGCCCTGGCAGTGAGGGGGGTTTTAATGGTCCCTGTGAGGGGCTCCAGTGGGAAATAGGATGCATCACCCTGGTCCTGCCACTCCTGTTCCTCCTTGGCCCACAAACAAGTGGCTCTGCTCATACTTACAGCTGCATGACCAGGTAGAAGTGGGTTGTGCTCTCATAAATATCTTCTAAAGTCACGATGTTTTCGTGCTTTATTCTGCAAAGACAAAGGTGG
This sequence comes from Cephalopterus ornatus, assembly GCA_013396775.1. Lineage (NCBI taxonomy): Eukaryota > Metazoa > Chordata > Aves > Passeriformes > Cotingidae > Cephalopterus > Cephalopterus ornatus. The sequence goes on along the minus strand of VZRE01015312.1, from coordinate 301,050 downwards.
GTCAGAAACGAACCTGGCAAGGACAGAAGTGGCTTTTGAAGTGAAAAACCCAGCAGTCATCCTGCTTTAATCACCAGTGAAAGTCCACGGGGGTGTTTCATGGCTGGTCTCCCTTGCCCTGAGAGGCAGAGGACCATTTATGCCCCTACCAATTCTGAGTACCAGGCACCAACAGTTGGGGACCAGACCCTTTGTTTTCAAACACCTACATCAGGAGATTTCCTTGGACTGCAAAAGCATCTGCTCTGGTTCCCCTTTCCCCATCTGCTGCTTTGCTTCATTTATTTCTATAATCCCCCATCCCTGGAAGTGTCCCAGGCCAGGTTGGACAGGGCTTGGAGCAACCTGGGCTAGTGGAAGGTGTCCCTGCCCATGGCAGGGGGTGGAATGAGATGAGCTTTAAGGTCCCTTCCCAACCCCAACCACCCTGTAATTTCCTCCCCCAGCTCTGGGGCAGTGTGGCTGTATTGGGGTTACAAGCCCAGGCAAGGAATGAGAGAAGAAAATTTACCAATTTAATAATTCACAATAATATTTATATATTCTTTAAAAATAAATACTAACATTCTCGTATTATTCTTGCTGTAGAGCCACACTTCTTTTCGGGGGTTGGACTAGATGCTCTCCAGAGGTCCCTTCCGACCCTAAATATTCTGTGATCTTGGGAAAGGACATTTGCTCCACTTTACACTACAACACTACTCACTTTTTCAGCACTGCTATTTCGTTCTCCAAGCTGCTGTCCCTGGTGAGGGGAGACTTCTTGATGCATTTCAGAGCAAAGAGCTTGCCAGTGCTTTTCTGCTTCACTAGGAAAACTTCTGAGAAGGCACCTCTGCAGAGAGGAGGAGAAGCTGTATTTCAGTAGAGGCTGCTGCTGTGAATTGGAAGGGGACTTAAAGAGAGAAGAAATAGCAAGAAAAAACAACGTGGGAGTAACTTAACTCCAAGTGGATGCTGATTATAAAGCTACAACTGTATCTCCAACAGCCTCAAACTCAGGATATCAAGGCAAGATTATGAAATATGGAGATAAACCCCCAAGTTTTTTCAGCAGAGAAAAGGTTATTTTTGCATAGTTCACCATGAAGCTGTGGGCAAAAAAGCTGAAATTAAAGCAGCTTCTTCAGGACTGTCTGTGAAGATGTTGAGGTGTTTTACTCCTGCAGAGTGCGGGGGAACTTCAGCTCCAGGGAGGCAGAGGGCAAACAGAGTTTCCAGCACATCCCTGGGCTCACAGCTCTCTGCCTTTCAAGGAGCCTTTGCACCGGAATCCCTTGGCACTGGGGGGATTTTTCCAGGCTAAGCACAAGCTCAGGGAGGGGCTGTATCCATAACCTTCCTGAGAATGGAGCAGTCTGCAGCTCGGGGGCTCGCCGGGGTTAAACCCCTGTGGGAAGATCTCAACAGCCTCTGCTCTAATGGGGCCAAATCCCATGATATAAATCATGTTTCTTCAAAACCCACATAGTCTTTGGGTATTTCCCTGCTCAGCACTGCCCTGAGAAAGCTGAGCTGCAGCCCAGTGATGTTGCAGTTTGGGTGTTATCACCCAACCCTCTGTATGTCTAAAATGCAAAATAGTAGGGTAACCTCAGTTCATATTTTACTTCAGCATCTGCTGTGTTTTCCTGCCTGCAAAGACTGCAAATACCTGTGTACCCTGAGTGACAAAGTGACAGTGAGTGTCCTGTACGCTCCTGCTCAGGGGTCAGCCCAGTGCAGCCCTGAGCAGGTATTTATAACATGCCTAAAGCTCCCAATCCTGTTAAAGGTTTGTCTTAGGGAGCTGAGCACGTGGCTCGGGGTAGTGACAGCGCACATTTTGCCAGGTCAGTCCTCAGTAATCCTCGTCAAATGAGCAACAGATTAATTGATGGCCATTAAATGGATCTTGCCCCTGAGTCTGTAAAGCTCTGCAGGGAGCTGAGGGCAGGGAGAGGGAGGTGAGTGCTGTGGAAGCACGTTTGGGTGGGGATGCTGTTGTAGCAAACCCAATAAACCAGGGCACAAGTCCGGTGTCCCCTGTAATCCATTAACAAGGAATGGCTGTGCAAGACCCTGAGGTACTGGGCTGTGCCAGAACTGGTCCCTAGCAAGGGAAAAAAAACCCCAAACCACCCAACAAAACACCCCCCAACCCAAAAAAAAAAAACCCATAGATTTTTGGGAAGCCATCCCAACAGATGAACTCTTAATTTCACTTAGTGAATTATATGTAACTGTCTTCTCTCTTCTGGCCCAAAAAGCAGGTGGTGTTGGGACTTTCGTCTCGTTTTACACACTTTTGCCCTTTTTTAGCCACATAAACTGTGCAGGCTGTTTCATGGATATGCCTTTCACATTCCTGAGAGCTCCTGGGGGACAGGCAGGGACATCCTTGTAGGGTCCCTAACGCAGCTGGGCGTGCTGGTGGAAGGTGATAACAAGTTTTGAGGTAGTTCTAGGCCCCAGATCTTCATTTCAATTCTTCAGGGAGTTGAAGCAGTGCATGTGGAAAAATCTCAATTTCTAATGCTAAATTTTCCCTTCAATGTAAGAATAGGAAACGAACAACCTACAAATCAGCTGCCGGGGCATCTGTTCTGTGTATCTGTCCCAAACAGTTTATAATAATTATGCCCCTTATTAAAAAATGATGAATCAACAAGTTGGCTAGGAGAGAACAAAGCTCTTTGTAACCTCATTCCTTTAGTGAAAGCTGCTGGGTAATTTAACTAATTTCTGGGGCTGATGAGGGACATAATTAAAACGTCACCCAGCTCCGGTGGAGCTGTTTTTTGGGAGCTTTGTTGCGGGCTCTGAAGTCACAGAACATTTTTCCATGACAGAACTCTCTGGTGGAGGTAATTCAATTCCTCCTCCACCACCTTGGAAATGTTTTCTTGTGTCATCCCCATGAATAGGCAAATTAAGCTGTGAACTCACAGGGAAGGATTGTACGACTCAAACATCCTTGTTTTTGTTTCATCCCCCAACTGAGTCAGGGTTTCTGAGCTAAATATACGACTTGTTGTGATATTCCTCTCTTGGAGCCATCCCTCGGCCTTGGAGAAGCAGGAATGGAGCTAGAACTTATTCAACTCAGGTTTCATGCAGGCTTAGAGGGGATGGAGGGAAGGGCAGAGTGGAATTGGAGCTGTGCCTGGGGCTGAGGGGGGAAGGAGCTGTTTTGGTGCTCCATGGCACACACGAGCCATGAAGCAGAGCACCAGCGGCATCCCTGCAGCAGGATGGGCACCTACCCTGACCTGAGACTGTTCTCAGAGGGAGCCAGTGCCAGGCAGGGAGTCGCTGCCCTGGGCTGGGCAGGTGGGATCTGGAGGATTCCCTGCCCCGAGAGCAGCTGTGGTACTTACGATCCCAGGGCCTCCATGAAAATGAAGGTTTTTCGGATGTTGCTCGTCTGCTTCTTCCAGGAGCTGCTGTCATCCTCTTCCTTGCGACCCATCTCCTCCAGAGTGGAAGCAGGGAACGCTGTGAGGAAGAGGAGGAGGAGGAGAGGTGACTGACACAGCTTGTGCTCACGTGAAGAACAGGCTGGATTCAGGGTGCTGTGAGTGGTGGTTGCTGGGCCAGAGGAGTCCGACTTTTCCAGCACGAGAAATTTTACGCTGCTCTTGCTGTTCACAGCTTGCCCCAGCCCTGGAAGTGTCCAAGGCCAGGTTGGAGCAACCTGGTCTGGTAAAAGGTGTCCCTGCCCATGGCAGGGGGTGGAACAAAATGATCTTTAAGGTCTCTTCCAACCCAAAACATCCTGTGATTCTATGAACTGCTTGTGCTCCCCATGTCCCTGATGTTATGTCCCACTCCAAGGGATGTGATAGTGGATCAGCTGGGGAGGAGCTGGTGCCCATATGGTAGTTCTCTCTTGTCACTGTACTCATTTAGAGCATGTTGGCAAATACAAATGTTTATATTGTGCTTCATATTTAGTGGCTAAAAAAGCCCTGCTGAACAGTGGCTAATTTTAACTAAAACATCCCCAACTTGATGGATTACGAGTTACGTACAGCCAGTGATGGGGGTGGAGGATGGCTGAACTGTGTTATTGCTCAAAGAATAAATACTTTAAAGAGATCACGACGGCACGGAGGGGATTTGGTAGAAAACATTTTTGTTGATGTGTCTTGCACAGTTTGTGCTGCTGACATCTTTGATTTTTGTTCTCTGACAGATTGCCTTTGCTCTGAGTCATAACCTTCCCCTCGCCTTCGTGTTGCAGGGCTGTGATGCCCCGAAGGGCAGCCCAGCTCTGAGTGCCCTGAGAGCGGCGGTGGGAGCAAGCCCCCCAAAAATGCAGCTTCCTGGAGGCACCCCAGCTCTGCAAGAGGTGGCTGGGTGTGTGCTCCCAGCGTCGGAGGGTGTAACTGCAGCAAACCTGGGTGAATGCGGGCTCTGGGTGATCCCCACGCCTGAAACACGCGCTGCTGCTCGTGGCAGCGTGACCTTGGTGATGTCCCAGTCCCTCCCAGCACATCCCCCCCAGCTCTAATCTCTTTAGGGCCGGGCCAGGCAGCTCTGCTGGAACCCAGGGGAGCTGTGGGCATGGGGAGCACCGGGAGAATTAGAGCTTGCACAAGGTCTGGGAGGTGTGAAACGTTACACAGACCTCTAAGCACCCCTAATAAGATCAGGGCTAAGGACTGGGAGGTGAGAAAGAAGCCCTTGAGACTAGAAAAAAAGTCCATATTAGAGTGGCTTGTCCACACTATCAGCATGTTAAAGAAATGCACTGAAAATATCCCCAGGCAGCAGGGGCTTGGGGGCTGCCAGCAGCACCCTGGGCATGGGGAGCATCCCTTGGGACATGGAGCATCCCTTGGGACACGGAGCATCCCTTGGGACACGGAGCATCCCTTGGGACACAGAGCATCACACTTCCCAGAGCAGGAAGGGCTGCCCAAAAGCTGCGGGACACAGCTGAGCCTTCAGAAGACAAAGCAGAAGCTTTCAGGGATAAATAAGCGTTTGGGAAAGGCAGAAGTATTAAAGCAGAGAAAAAGCTGAAGGATCTTTTGTCGTGACAGGCAGCTTAGATATTGAATCCCTCCTGAACCTACTTTATCTCCTTAATTAGCACGTTTTCAGGGTTTTCAGCTCCTTGACACAATTTTTAAAGGTTAATTTAACGTTATTGAAAACAAAATTGACTCAATTGTAAACAGTTGAAGGCTTCAGTCCATAAAATCACCAAAGGCCACATGCACTTGGCCTTTATTTACCTTCTGGTTTCTGATGCATGTGTAACTCCTAGAAATACAACTCCCCTTAAAAACCAGCCTTATCTTGTTGTTTGGAACCAGTAAAGGTCAAAAGTCTTTCATGACAATGCTGATTAATTAGTAGAAACCTTTCTGCCAATTATTTTGAGCCCCTAAATGATGTTTTCTTTGCAGTCATCCACCCATCTCTAGTCTATAGATCTGGAATATCACCAAAAAAAAGAGAATTTCTTGGCAGAGACACTCAGCTGGTGATGGAAGGTGAGTTTTATCCACTTGAAATAAGTATCAAATGCGTGATGGCAGTGTGGTGCTGAGTGACAGGTACAATTGAGATGACCTCTCCATTTCTCTCCCAGCCTACTGCCAAACAAAGAATATGAAGTAAAAAAAAAAAAAAAAAAGAAAAAAACCCAAGTAGGTCAGCCTGGCCCCCGGGGACAAGTGGCATTTTGGGCTCTGTTCCTGTGCAGCCTCTGCATGGAAGCACATCCCGGTTGGCACAAGCTCTGTGGGGCAGCCCAGGAGGGGCACAGAGCAGAAAAACCCCTGGTGGGGAGGCTGGGCTGGGCAGAGGTGACTGTCTCCCCGCCATGGGAGGTGACAGGGCAGCCATGTCCAGTGGAGCCTCTATAAATTCATGCCCAAGTGTCAAATTTGCCCAATATTTCCTCATTTAAGCGCCACTCCCTCTTTTTAATTCCTTGTGAGATCAACAAGTTTCTCATTTTCGAACGGATTTTGGTTCTGAAGGAAGGTAGTAGCATGTTTTCCTTAGTCTCCTGTGAATCATCTGCTCATCTTATAGTTCCTCCTGCTGTCACTCCGTGTGTGGCATTTGCTGGGGCCGGGCTGGATGAGCAGCTCTGACTCCCAACACGTGGAGCTGATTTCCTGCTCTCTCAGTTTTTCTGTGCCATCATCAGCAAGTCATTTCCTGCCTCCCCTCGCCTTTCTGCGGGGAAGGGGAGTAAGTGCTGCTATTTTGAGAGCAAAATAATGGAAAGTTTGAATTACCTAAACTGTAAAGCTGCATATGCAAGGGGAGTGGGAGAGGGGGTGGGAGTGGAGGATGTTTAAGGTCCCTTGCAACCCAAACCATCCTGTGATTCCATATGTGCTCAGGTGATGAACACTTGCCCACCTTCCTCCTTGCACTGGATCACATCCTTTTCAATGTTTTTTTCCTCTTTTGATACAAGGGAAAGTATTTGCAAAGGGATTTGGGGCAGGACACAGCAACCTCTCAATCCAGCTGCGATTATATGGGATTAAAAGACCTGTGACTTCCCTGATGCTCCAGGAGCTTTGTCTTTGTCTCTCAGTCTGGTGAAGTCACCTGTTGCACTTCATAGAAGTCGGTGAGAATGCAATGTTTGATATATTTGTTGTCTGGGTTTTGTTATTTATTCAACCTCTGGCCCAACAACCACAGAATCCCAGAATGGTTTGGGGTGGAAGGAAACTTAAAGCTCATATCACTCCACCCCCTGCCATGGGCAGGGACACCTTCCACTAGCCCAGGTTGCTCCAAGCCCTGTCCAGCCTGGCCTTGGACACTTCCAGGGACGGGGCAGCCACAGCTTCTCTGGGCAACCTGTGCCAGGAACTCACCTTTCCAATCCCTTTCTTGCTGTTGGGACACAGCACAGGGTTAAATGGGGTTTATCATATTTACTCTCTTACTTGAAGGAACTTTACTTCCCACGGGAATAGAAAACAAAACAACAGTTGGGCAAACAGCCTTTGTGCTGGCACTGGCAGGTTTTCCTGCCAGGTGAGGAGTCCATCCTGCTCCTGCCCTCCTTCACTCAGCTCCATCCTGACACCCCCTCCATGTGCACCTCACCCCCAGCTCAGGGGCCATTCCAGCCCCAAAAGTGGGATTGCACACACAAAGTGCACCCAAAATACACGTTATTTTAACCACCTGCTCTAAACAAGGCTCTGTGTTGCCCCTTTTGCCCCTTCACCTCTGGGCAGTGCAATCACACCAGGGTGTTAAGCTTGCATAATAAGATTGCAAAGCTCATTAACTAATGCAGGTGAAGACTTTTAGAGCTGAAAATGAAGTAAATAACATTGCTTTCATTTGTTTAGCTTCCGTCTTCCCCAGCATAACAAATTAAGCAGCATATGGGCTTCAATCTGATGAGTTTTTATCTATATATAAAGTAATAAACAGTATTTATATTAATGCCTAACCTTTGGGCTCTTCTACAGCCAAAGTCAACAAACGTGGCTGCTGCTCCACTCTGCCTGATCCAGCACGACACATCAGAGTGTAATGAATGTTATTATGACCTTGCTTAAATATTTCCTGAAGAAATTTGTTCTGCTTCCACAGTAGCAAATCCATCTGCAGGCAGACACTGCTCCTGAATGGATGCACTGCATTAGCAAAATTATTGTAAGGCATGATTAACGGTCTCGTGACAAAGTTACATGTGGAGGGGGGAGAGACATGCAGCTTTCATGGGTTTGCCTTTAGAATTAGAAAGAAGTTTACAGGGAAAAAAAAAAGGAGAATACAAACTCAAAGGGCTTTGATTTAAAAAAAAAAAATTCACCAAAGCAAGCAATCTGCATGTGAATGAATGAAGTGCCAGGGCAGCCTCTGTGTTCAGGGACAAAAGAACAAGAAATTGGAAACACGAGCTCGCCATTAAAAACAAACCCACCTCAAACATCTTCTATTCCCCCCTCCCACACACTCCATCGATTCAAAAGCGGTGCTTTAACTTAGTAGTTAAAGATGGACACTTGCAAAAGCTCGATTTTAATTAGAAATATTCCAGATTCCATAAAACACTTCGGAAGTAAAATGCCAGAGGCAGCTTTCTATGAAACTGCCGAACACAACACGAGTGCCGGAGGATTCTGCCTGCACAGAGAACTCCCCGTTACCCGAGAAAATTCATCCTTGAAAAGGCAGGGTAGCAGGAATCCCCCACCTGCTCCAGCGCACGGAGCAGGCAAAGGGAAAGCAAATGGCTCTCAAGGAAAGAATATATTTGCTTACCCAAGTCAGCACCAACAAAGCAACTCCTGTTGGCCGCCGCTGCCGCCCGGCTCCGTCTGCGGGGATTAGAGCCCGCTCAGGGGCTCAGCGGCAGGAGGAGGAGGAGGAGATGATGGAGCTGCTGAGATGGTAACCAGGCAGCACCTCACGGCGAGGAAACCACCACGGGCACGAGGTGCTGGGGGTGTGAGCGGCGGCAGCGGGACCTGGGAACCCCAAGAGCTTCCCACCAGGAATTCGCTCCTGCCGCCGGGAGAGGCGGTGCAGCAGCAGCAGCTCCTCGGCGCTGCCCAAGCTTGGTGGTGGAATATCCCCCGGCTGGAACGCGAATTTAATTCGCCTTAATCAAAGAGATGACTCTCAGTGTTTAGAAAACACGCCACTTTCCTCGGTGTGGCATCGGGAGTTCTGTGGGGCCAGCGGGACTGGAGCAGGATGGGGTTTCCCACCAGGATGCTCCAGCACTGGCAAAGTGATGCTCCTCACCATTTTTAAATGGCACAAACCCACAGAGAAAAATCATCACAGCGGAGGTTAATCTCCATCCCTATAGGGCTATTTTCACCCCTACAATGGCCCTGTTTTGACTTTCAAGCCCTCCCCGTGTGTGCCTCCTCAGGCACAGCACACATAAATATAGGAAATATTAATAATTCTTTGAATCTCTTCTATAGTGGAGGATTTTTAGAGCTGGCAATAACAACTTTACTGACTGCATTCTCGGTTGATTTACACTGCCATCTAGAATAATGCATGAAAAAAGTACATATCACTGCGAAGTTTAGTTTTATATCAGGAATAAATCAGCTCTGAGGCAATACTAGAAAATCACATCCCTTTTCTTAATATGTTTTTCTTCAGTAGCTTCATTCCCAGGCAAAGGCAGTTTGATATTCTTCTCTTCTTTTTTTGGCCAGGCTCCAACTCTGTGAACTCCACAAAGTCAGGGGATTTGGTCAGAATTTCTGGGTGTGGGTTTGAACGTGCAGGTTGTCTTTAGCGCTACATTTTGGTGGGATTTGCATTGGTTTTGCCTTGAAATCCGTTGTGTGGCCTCAGCTGTACCTCTGGAGTGAGGGGGAACCAGTTCCACTGCTGGGACAAACCCAGAGAGCCATGAGGTGGTTTATTGGGGGCATATCTACCCCATTCATACCGATATGTGCCCTACATGTGAGGAGGTATAAACATGGACGTGCAGGTCAAGCCATTCTGTGATTTTGGAACAGGCTGCCCAGGGAAGTGGTGGATTCCCCATCCCTGGAAGTGTTCAAAAAACCAGCAGATGTGGCACCTGGTGCTATGGTTTAGTTGACAAGGTGATGTTTGGTCGAAGGTTGGACTTGATGATCTTGGAGGTCTTTTCCAACCTTAACGATTTTATGATATTTCCTTTACTTATTAATTTATTTTGCTTTTCCCACAAGTTGTATCCTAACTAGAAATTCAACAGCCACAGTTTAATCTTGTGTTGTGAGATAGGACACCCTGGACCAGGGGGGGTTTTTTAGGATATATTCAGTGGAAGGAGCCCACGTTCCCACAGCCGAGCTGGGTGCTGCCCACAGCTCCTGGGGAGGTGGTGGGACGTGAGCTCAGGGAAGGCAGAGGAGGGGAGCAACAAGTCCTTTACTGAAACAGGTTCATTATGATCTAATTCCAAACAGAATGCCCATAAGGAACTCAAACTGGCAGGGACACATGAGCATCCATCTTCCCTGTGGCGCTGTGTCTGACCCCAGGTTCTGTTTGTCTGTCGTGGGGCAGCACTTGCTGCTGGGGGCACTGAGGGGTGATTGAGGGGAAATGAAATGAAAAAATGACATGATTTGTGATCCTGTGGTTGCTCTGGAGAAGTTTAAAGCCGAGATAATGAGAAGAAAAGGGAAGCATTGACTCCTCTCCAGTCCTTGGAGCTGAGCTGTGCTGAAGAGGAGGTGGCTGTGATAAACTGAAGTGGGTGCCCATGTCTTGTCTTGCTCCTGTAGAATTTGCTGTAAATATGTTATAAATCTCACAGAAAGAGCATGACTGCAGCAGGGCAGTGCTGGGGGCGACCGGCAGTCAGAGCAGGAAGAAACCTGCCTGGAAAAAAAAGGAAGGAGGACAGGGCTCTTCAGCATGTGAGAGCTGCAACATCACCAGTGTTCAGCGTGGCCTTCAAAAACACACTGAGAAAAACACCAACAACCAGCAGGAGCAAGAGGGAAAGGCTCTGCTGTGGGAAGAATCGATGGAGATGGTGGCTCTCGACCTTGCCTGGTGGAAATCTGGGACAGCAGCAATTCAGTTCAGGGACTTGTGGTGAGCTCTCCGTGGGCTTGAGTTAAAATAGCAGTTATTAACCAAAGGCACTCAGAGCGAGCAGCGATCCAGGATTTAATGGCATGAATCAGAGTGAGGAGGTGGGATGGAAACAACAGCACAATGTGCAGATCACAGCAGCCCCTTCACAGAGGGGTTTGGAAGGCGCTGCTTTTCCCCCATCCCTAGGAAGAAGGAACCCTGAACACTTCTGGGAGGTTTGGCAAAGAATAAGAGAAGAAAATATCTCCTGAATATTAAAAAAAGAAAATGGAGAGTGACTTTTGACACAGTTAGCTAGTGATAGGACAAGGAGAAATGGTTTTAAACTAACAGAGTGGAGATTTAGATTAGATGCTGGGAGGAAATTCTTCCCTGTGAGGGTGGGGAGGCCCTGGCACAGGTTGCCCAGAGAAGCTGTGGCTGCCTCATCCTTGGAAGTGTCCAAGGCCAGGTTGGATGGGGCTTGGAGCAACCTGGGCTAGTGGGAGGTGTCCCTGACCACGGCAGGGGGCAGAAATAGATGATTTTTAATATCCCTTCCAACCCAAACCATTGGGTGACTCTGTGATTATCAGTGAGAGGGCAAACCGGGCAGCAGGGCCATTTGGGCAGGAGGGTTTTCAAGCACAGGGGATTTCTGAACAGAGGACTTCTGAGACACAACACCCCGAATGTAAATACAAACTCAGAAGGCAAATAGAAAGCACCAGTGTTGATAATCCCTGGGTTTTCCAGGAGCCTGACTCATGGGTTGTAAACCTCTGAGCCTGGCAGCAGCAGAAGGGCAATCCCAGCTGGCACCTGGGGATGTGGTTTGTTGGTGGACTTGGCAGCGCTGGCTTAGTGGTTGGACTTGATTTTCCTAAAGGTCTTTTCCAACCTAAAGGATTCTGTGATTCTGTGACTCTGTGACGGGGAGGTAGGACAGCCTTTGCTCAGCTGGAGCATCCCAGGAACTCCCAGGCTGGTGCCAGCAGAGAGCACTGCAGCACAGCCAATGGATCAACCTGGCCTCTGGAGCACGGAGAAAGGAGTAAGGGAAAGTCCTTATTTAGAGAAAAGTCATAAAAGTATGAGCAATGCAGCTGGGATTCTGAGTGCTTGGTCAGGGGAAGGTGTTATTCTAGATGAACTCCTTGAAATAATGTGCAATTCAATAACACACTCCTCCCAAGGGGAATCTGGAAGCATTATTTCATTTTCTTTGTTGCCTTAAACCAGGGATGTTGTAAAGCAAGGAGGATCCTTCATTTATAGTGTGATTGGGAATAAGTTGATGTGGATCTAGATGCTGGTTCTTTCCATCTATATTATCTCAATTGGAAAGAATTGCTCTTCTTTTCAGGCTTTATTTTTAAAAATCAAGTAGTTAAGTTGGTTACTGAGTTATCCAAAGAATTGAGTCACAGGTTTTGTGCTTTCCTGTCAACCTGGTCGTGATGATCCTGGGAACTACGTGGTAACCATTCCTTTTAAAATGGTAAAGAATCAGGAAATTAGCTCCTGATGGGCATGTACTGTTAATTAGGCTGTACAGTGGTATATTTACTGCACAGCTTGATTATCTGTCCCTAAACAATTCCAGCTTGCACATCTCTTGTACTGACATTGTTTTCATGGAAAACTGTCTTTCCAGGCCATGTCCCGACCCACCGTACAAACATCCATCCCAAAAAACCTACAGCCACCCCACGACCTAAAGGTAAAACTTGGAGGGTTTGGGTTTGGGATTGAATGTCTTCAACCTGAATCACATTTAATCTGTGTTGCACAAATCCACACGAGGTGTGTGTGATCCTGCAGCCAGATCCTTGGCCTCCCTGCATTCCAGCCTTGCATTCCCAGTCCACACAGTTCCTGCCACACGGAGCATTTCCCATGCTGATAGTTCGTGCTCAGAGTTGACTAATAGGAAGCAGCAGCCAATTAGGAACCTAAAAAAGGAACCTTTCATCAGCCTTTTTTGAAAAATTAAGTAGTGATTATACAGGTTTGAATAGATGTTTACTCAGGGGGTTAATTATGTATCTGTAAAGAGCAAAACTTCATTTGGTGCATCTGGGGAGGCTCGGGAAATGATGGGGAATTGTGAATGGGGAATCTGTGGTGCAGGGGAAGCCCTGGGAAGTTCATCCCCTCCAACTGCTGCTGTGACTGCTCATCCCTGTGGAGAACCACGGAGGGAGTGACCATTCCTTGCTGGAAGGGTGGAGAGAACTGGTGCAAAGCACAGGCAAGGACAGCCCAGGTCTGGGTGTCCCTTTATTTTCCATGTCCCTGCCACCGGAATGCTGTGGCTGCATCAGGGGCTGCTCCCACCACCATCCTCAGGCTTTGGGATGCTCTGGAATGTTCATCTGGCACAGGGCCAGGGATCACAGACCACAGTGGAAACAGGGCTTCAGCATCCTCTAGAAGTCATCAGTGAAGTGCCTGTCCCAAATGGGAAACTGGGCACTTCCCTGCTCCATAATCCCAACAGAAAGAAGGTTAAATACATCAGTTATTACAGAGGGGAAAAAAAGCTTACAGGACCACTAGAATTCAGAATTTCCATAACCATTATTCTTACATCATGTGATGGCTGTTAAAACCCAAACCTGTTGAAGCATTTCCAGCAAAAGAAATCTTTCAAGATGCTGAAATCTGCCTGGAAGACTTTACCAGGAGCAATTTTTCTTTGTCTGCTTGTTACTTGTGTGCAGTAAATAATCAAAGAGATAATGGTATTGTGGAATTTAGCTTAAGAAAGAATTCAATTAGATTCTTCTGGGCTTGTCTCATATGGGATTATTCATGTTTCTGCTCAGATTTTTTTTTCCTCTCGGGCCAGATAGCAACTTCAAATCTCTTTTTCTGTTTTATCTGTGATTACAGGCTCAGGAACATGAGGAAAAAAAACCCCTCTGGTAAGTGATACACCAACACTCTCTTCTTGATCTGGTCAGATTCCCTGGGTTTTTATTCCTTCCCTTGCTGCTGCCAGTTGTACTCCGGCTTTCTGCAAGTCTGGGGAACACAGTAAAACACTTGGAAGGGCAGCTAAGGGTGGTTAAACACCAGGAAGGACAGATAAGGAGAAGCAGAAGATGCTGAAAAACTTGCATATGTGACTTCTGGAATCGTTAAGGTTGAAAAAGAACTCCAAGATCAGCAAGTCCAACCTTCAATCAATTCCCACCATGCCCCCCAAACCACACCACCGAGTGCAACATCTTGTATTTTTTAACACTTCCAGGGCTGGTGACTCCACCTGTTCCAGTGCCTGAGCACTCTTTCAGTGAGGAATTATGGGGAATTCCTGCCAAACCAGCCCCACGTTTGCCCACGAAAAATACCTTGGAAGTCTGAAAACCAATAAATCAGTAATAAACTGGTAAATCCTGGCTGCTTTGGTGTGATCTGCAGTTTGTAGGTGGTTTGGCTGGAAAATCCCCGTTGCGAGGCAGATGAATTCACACAGTGAAAACACTGACAACCACACTGGGCACGGAGCAGTGTTTAGGAGGTTGTTTTTCCTGGCACTCTCAGGTACAGGATGATGGCATTCTAGATACCTTTAATATGAGTGATATCTTTTACAGAAGCGATATCTGCAGCGTGGTTGCCACACAGGCTGATTTACTCCATTTCCCGGGCTCGCTGTGGCTGCTCTTCTGGTGCTTCCCAGCAGTTTTTGTAGAATCTGGGACAAGGACTGAAAGGAACATCCCTGGGGAAAGCGGAGTGAGCACACAGAGCAGTGGGACACCAGGGCTAATTTTTGCAGGAGCAGGAGTGTTTGTTTTGCTTTCTGAGTGATGACAAGCGAGCAGACAAGAGCTGAATTTCACATCTGCTCCAAAGACTTCTCTTACTCTCTGCAAGTAGCCAAAACATATCAGGACTTGGTAAGACAACATGTCTGATGGATTTGTGCTTTTTTTTCATCAGCTTGCTGAAAAGTGGAAGTGAGATGACAAAACATTTCACGAGCAGTCACAGAGTCCATCTCCCGGCGTGTGGGAGTACTGATAGAAGATGGATCTGCCTGACATCGTAAACTGCACTTCATTAGCCCGGATTGGAGCTCTGGGACACCATCCTCATGTTTCCCACAAGACCTGGCTGCCCATCAGCACGTGGAAGCGTTCACTTTACTCACTTACACGTAAGAGGATCAGAGATACGGAGAAGAGAAGGTTGCACGGAGAACACGGAGAGCGCTTTCCAGTACCTGAAGGAGCTACGAGGAAGCTGGAGAGGGACTGTTCATCAGGAACTGGAGTGATAGGACAAGGGTTCAAACTGAAAGAGGGGAAATTTCAGTTGGATATTGGGGAGAAATTCTTCCCTGTGAGGGTGGGGAGGCCCTGGCACAGGTTGCCCAGAGAAGCTGTGGCTGCCCCATCCCTGGAAGTGTCCAAGGCCAGGTTGGAGCTACCTGGGCTAGTGGGAGGTGTCCCTGCCTGTGGCAGGGGGTTAGAACAGTATGATCTTTAAATTCCCTTCCCACCCAAACCATTCTATGATCCTCTGTGTTTAGGATCACCTCCCGAGGGGTTGTTATTCATAACATTTACCCCAGTTTGGTGACACTGGGAGCAATCATCTTCTGCCTGGATCCTGCTCGATGTAATTACTCAGAATATGTTCTCTGACCATCTGAAAATCGCCGTGGGATGGCTGCTGGCAGCTCACATGTCTGCTGTGACAGAGGGAATACATCCAACCCTATTTAAATAACCTTTTCTCTTCTCTGTTTTAAAGAGATGGCAGTTCTCCTTATGGGGAAACAGACTCCCTTCCAGGTACTCTGTCAGCTCCAGACACACCACGCAGATCGTTACAGCAGCGCTAAATCAAAGCCACTTCTTGTCAGAAAGAGCCTTCTCACCTCCTTCCTGTGAAATGTGACAATGGACGTGGCAGGGAATGTTTTATTCCTGCTCAGGTGGACCTGTTGGTCCCTCTCAGCTGCTCTATTTATGTGGGTGATAGAGATGGTGGGATGATATAGGATCTCTTTTTATCTTTCCCCCTGGGAAAAAAAAAAGGTTTCTAAACACATTACAGTTTAAGGCCAGAAGAGCTGAGTAGAGAAAGGGATTATTTATTATTAAGGTCTAAAAACAAGTCAAGCTATGGAGGCGGTGAAGTGGAAGAAGGTGATTTTCAGGTGTGTTTTTCTCACTCCCAAATATCCACATTTTTTTTTTCGTGAAATTGGCAGCAAAACAGTTGTTTACTTATCAATGACAAGGTCAGGTTGGATGGGGATTGGAGCAACCTGGGCTAGTGGGACGTGTCCCTGCCCATGGCAAGGGGTGGAACTGGATGAGCTTTAAGGTCCCTTCCAAGCCAAACCATCCTGGAATTCTGGGACATGGTGATGAACAACCCCTAAAATCAGAGTGGTGCAGGTGTGATCCTTAGCCCAGCCCTTCTCCAAGGGTTTTTCATATAAAACCAGAATTATGACAACGCTTAAACCCAGCATGAAGGAATGAGAGTTTCAAACATCTGAGCTTTATATTGATGGGGTTTGTGCCAGAGCCACCTCCCTCCTCACAAAGCTGCACATCGGCTCTGAGATGCCAGACAAGAGACCACCTGCCTTTCTCTGATTTATTAGGAGCGTCATCTGGTGCCATTTGATTCCTCCCACTATGAAGCCATTCATTATTTATATGGTGAAGAACTAGGAATAGCTGTCAGGTGTCTGTTTGCAGGTTTGGCACTGGCAGAGGGGGAAGCGGGGTGTTCTGAGCATCCCTACCAACGTGCACGATGTGGGAGAGAGACCGCCCTGAGGCTGCCTTAGGGGGAGCAAAACGAGGCCTGGGAGTGTTATTTCTGTGTGAGGTGCTGCTCAGGACTCCGGTGCTGCCATGGAGAGCACCAACAGGCTGTGGGAGATGCAAGCTGCGCTCACAGACAGCTCCAGACAGCACGGGGAGGACTTTGGGCTTTTCTTCTTCCTGCTTAAACCAATCTGCATGTTCTGAGCCCCATTTGGTCTTTGAGGTTCTCCTGAGTTCAAACAGCTGGTTTGGTTCCCCTCAGTAAATGGGTTTCTTGGCTGTGATCCTTGTTGTTTTGCATCTTAAAGTTTCATTTCATGCTTCTGCCTCCTGATAATCTCGAGGCTCAAATGGCAATAAAAGCTCTGAGCGTCTCTCACGAGGATATGGGGGACATCACAAGAATAGTTTGAGGTGGTCACAGCACACCAGACAAGGAGAAGGTGGATTTAAAATGAGAACTTGGCGGTTACAGCATCAAATTTTTTATTTCCTGTGTGCACGTGGGTGATTTGCTCAGTGCTGCCTTGTCTTGAGCTACAGCGTAGAACCAGATTCGGAAAGGAAGAAAGGTGAAAGGACAGGCAGAGTGGGAGCTGGAAGGAGGGGTGGGATTCACAGCCAGGAAAACCAGGCAAAATCTGAGGAAGCAGTGGCCCTTCTGGAAGAGAAAGGCCTCTGTAGATGCAAATGCAGGCTTGAAACCATTCTCACGTGGTGTTTTACTGGGTTAAAACCTTCATGTTTTCTGCAGATAATTAACAGAGGAGCAGATGAACTGCAAAGATCAGTTTACCAGATCCTTCCCAGCACAGCATTTTTTCCTGATTATTTTCTATTGCCTTCCTACTCCTCTTACAAAAAAAAAAATGTATCTCCAGTCACATATGATATATGGGTTCAGATCTGTGTCAGAGTAAGGAGCCAAACAATGAGTATCCTGGAGGATGTGGATGCCAACTCCTCAGGGGACAAGAGAGACACCGGCCAAAAAGAAGACAGTTTCCAGAACTTACTAATGAATTAGTGGCAGGTGTCTCTGGGGTTGGAATGAGATGATCTTTAAGGTCCCTTCCAGCCCAAACCATTCTGTGATTCCATAAATCTGCAGAGACATCCCCAAATGAGACATCCAGGCATCCCTCCAGCACAAAAACTATTTATTCGTCGTGTTTTTACTCTGTTCAGCACAAACCACTTCATAACTCAGTTTATAAAACCCGAGTGAACAGTTCTGTCAGCACTGGGGTGTCCCAGGACCCGGGATGTTGGGATTTTCCAGTGCTGGGGTCCTGCTGAGCAGCTGCAGGATGGAACAGTTCCTGTGTCACCCTTTTAGATGACCTTTAATTGCTGCCCTCTCCTCTTCAGTGTCCTTTTACGGGTTTTGGATGTGACAGATTCAGTGATGACTGTCTGCAAACTGCTCTCTGGGTACCTCTGGTGTGCAGGGTAATGCTGCTCCCTGCCTCTTCCCACGGGAATAGGAATTCCACAGGGGACTGTGTGCTCTGCTGCAGCAACAGTAGCCTTTATAGCCCACAAACATCCTGTTGGTTTGCCAAATATTTATTCCTTGAGCAAAGTTCTTGCCACTTTTGCTTCCAGGAGAGAGCAGAATATGGGGGAGTTTCCTGGGGTTCTGTGGGAATGGGATTTCAACCTGCTGCTTGCTGGGAGCAGGGAAAATGCAGCAGGCAGGGCTGGCCCTGTCTTCATGTCACAGCCCCCCGTGCATCACATTTTGCCAATGAAATCGTGCTTATCAGCAAAAGTTCATTTGAACATTATTAATCTTCGAGGCTGAGTGTTTGTTTGCCTCCCTCCCTGTACTGCAGAAAACCCACACTCACTCTCTTCCCTTAGGAAAAATGAATTAAAAGAGAAGGAAGAGAAAATCAGCCCATTTTCCCGAGGCCACAGAATTTCTCAGATATCCATTTCAAGGTGTTTATTACAGCCTTTCATCCCCTCCCCTGACTGTTGAGACTGAATTCCCTGCCTGGCAACAGATGGGATGCCAATTTATTTTTAGCCATTTGTTTGCTTTGATTGAACCCTTAAACACCATCCTGCTTTTAAGTCCTTGAATTACCTTGGGGGCTGACAAAGTAGGCTGAACTCTGCACAAGGAAATTCAGGAGAGAAACTGCCTGTGATGAAGAACTATCCCAGCTCCATGAAAACAATGTTTAACTCCTCATCTAAAGGACTTGGAGTATGTTACAACTATTCACTGGCGTGGTGAGCGCTGAGTTATTAATTTTATTTTATAGGAGAGATTAATGTCACCTCGGGAAGGGCTGGAGGAGTGCGTGAGGTGATCCTTAGTCTCAGTTCTCCACAAATCTGACAAAAGACATGGAAATGCCTCAAATAGCCTCAAGTCAGGCACATCCCCCCTGTTTGCACAAATCCCCTCACACAGTTTTTTCTGGGAGAGCAGCAGTTGTATACGAACTTTTGTTACTTCTTTTGGGTGAGGAGAGGTGTAGGCACCAAGAACTCGCTGGAGGGGGGATTTTTGCAAGGGCATGGAAGTGATGGGACAAGGGGGAATGGCTTCAAACTGGAAGAGAGAAGGTTTAGATCATCTCATCCCTGGGCAGGGATACCTTCTACCATCCCAGGTTATTCCAGCCTGGCCTTGGACACTTCCAGGGATGGGGCAGCCACAGCTTCTCTGGGCAACCTGTGCCAGGGCCTCCCCAGGGAAGGATTTCTCCCTAATATCCAAGCTAAACCTTCCCTCCTTCAGCTTGAGGCCTTTCCCCCTTGTGCTATCTCTAGTTGCCCTTGTGAGAATTAAAATTAAACCTATTATTACATTATTTGATTGCAGTATTGCCCCCTGCCTCATGAATTGGTGAGAAGCTAAAGCAGAGTGAGGACAGAGGGAGCCAGGCTCTGCCCGGCTGGGGGGAAATCCCGCTCCTCTGAGCTGCTTCCCTGCCTTTGGCTCTGGGGAAAGGTTCCTCCCCAAGCTCCAGGTATCCAGGGATCAGCTCTGGGCTCAACAAAGCCCCGTCCCATTTTAGTTTGGATGGAGGAAAAGGAACCGAGTCCAAAGGAATACATTTTGTAATTTATTTAGAAAAACCTAATCAACCACCTGAGTGAGGAATCCAATCGAAGCTTCTCCAGGCGTTGCTCTGGCTCCCCGGGCTGGGAGCGCACATAGGGATGCCCAAAATCCATGGAAAAACTCTTCAAGAGGACTTTTTAAAAGGTTTTTGTAACGAGAAGAACAGGGACCTTTTCTTTTCACGGGCCAAGGTCTCTGCAATCTCTCAGCCACAGGACAAAGCCTCCCTCTTGGCTGCCTCTGACAAGGTCTTAAAAAAGCTCTGCCTGTTCCTAGGAATCCTAAAAATCCTCGTGCTCATTCCAGCCAGGAGCTGCATCCAAAACACCAGAATTCCCACCTCACACTCCTCTGGCCTGGCTAGAAAATTAATAGATTTTATGAAAACTGTTTTAATTCTGATTTCCTGTCACCAATTTGTTCAGTTCTTTGCTAAAATTATCCTTGGAGTCACAGACAGCTGGTTTAGATCCCTCCTTTTGGTTTTTTTCCTCCCCCTAACTGGCTTTTAATAATTAAGTGTAATGGAGAAGCTTTGATTGGATTCCTCACTCAGATGGTTAATTAGGTATATCTAAATAAGTTACAAAATGTATTCCTTTGGACTCAATTCCTTTTCCCTTTATCCAAACTAAAATACACTGTTCTCCAGAGAGTTCTTGTTTGAGAACTGACTGAAGATAATTATTTGAGATAATTAAGATCACTAAGCAAAGTAATTTAATTTTCTTCCCTGCGTCTCCCTCCCTCCAAGAAATGTAAATGTCTGTGGAACACTGGATCGATTAAAAAAACCCTTTTCAAATGTTAATTTGGGAGAGACCAGCATGAAGTGAAATCCTGTAGAGATGTTTGGGAAAGTAATGAAATTTCTGAGGGTTTTTTTGGGTGGGTTCATTTTTTTGGTGGTGGTTTGGGCTTGGGGTTTTTTAGGGGGTAGGTTTGGTCTTTTTGTTTTGTTTCATTTAGGGTTTTTTGTTTTGCTGGGTTTTTTTTGTTTGTTTGTTTTTTGGCGGTTTGTTTTGTTTTTGTTGGTTGGGGGTTTGGTGTTTGTTTGTTTGTTTTGGGGGTTTTTTTGTTGGTTTGGGGTTTTGGTGTTTGTTTGTTTTGGGGGTTTTTTTGTTAGTTTGATTTTTTGGTTTTTGGGGTTTTTTGGGGGGTTTTTGCTTGGTTTGGTTTTTTTTTTTTAATTCTTCATCTTTGCCAAGGGCAGAGCAGGGACTGAAAGGACGAAGGCGTGAACCTCTCTGGCCAAATGATTTTATTGCAATCAGCTGCTCTGGGCAGGTGAAAGATGTTCAGAATCATGACAGAAAGGTGAATTCTGGTGCAAAGGTTCATGAGTGATACCTGCAGCAAACCCTATTTAGGGTCTGTGGGGGGACAGTAACAGAGAAATGAAAGTTCAGGGCCAGGGAGGACTGCAAAAGCTGAGCAAGGAAAAATATGTGGGGGTTTTATGTCCGTTTTCTTCCTTGTTTTCTTGCTTTTCCATTTTCTCTGGATACCTGATGGAATGTGTGGTTGGGGAAGCCTGGAAGAGATTTGCTCCAACCTTTTTGCTGGGGTGAATAAGCAGATGAAGAGAGGATTGGGCTTTAATTTTTCAAGTTTACTGACTTTTCAGTTTGAAGCTGGAGATGGGATGGAGTTGGGAATTTTTTCCTGTGGTGTTTGATCTTAGGGCCGTGGCATGGGGACTCATTTCCCAAAACTGCTTTATGTGACCACAGAAACTGCAAAGCAATGAGGTTTGTCTTTGTTCAGTGGGATCCTGAGTCCTTCCCCTTTCTGCCAGTTCAACCCTTTACTTATTTCTCTTGTCTCTATAAATATTCCCTCTTGTCTTTGCTGTATCCTATCAGTATCCCAAGATGTTTGTGCAGGGAGTTGGTGATTTTTATACAGGAAAAAGCATCTTTTATAGTTCCTTTTCCCTGTAAATGCGGCTCTCAAACTTCAAGAGGAGAAAGTGCTTTAGTCTCTGCTCAGTGCAGGATGTCTGGGTGCAGACAAGCGAAAAATAGCACTACTAAGTCTTAAGCAGCTTTCGGGATTTAAACTTGACTCAATCCTGTATCCCAGGCTGTGCCTTAAGCTCAAACCTCATCTCCAGCTGGGTCAAACCTTCCTGACCTGGTTAGTGCTGCCTGAATCCAAAAGCTTGGGCTGTTTTGGAGCAGTTGAGCTGCTGCTGGTGCAGTTTTGCTCAGGTGGGTGGGTGAGGAGGGGTCACGGGGGGAGGAGGTGGAGCTGCTTGGAGCAGAGAAATGTCTCCCTGTTGCAAAAGTCTGCGAGAAATGAGCTTGGTACTAAAACACTGGGGCTGCGTCTCTGTGCAATCCTCCTGAAAACCCCTTCAGCTCTGGAAAAGCAAACTCCCTGCTCCTCAAACGGCTTTGGCTTCTCTTCTCAGGCTCTGCTGGAAGTCACTGCTGCTTTTAAGGTTGTTTGTAATATGAGGCCCACTTGGGAGAAGGAAAAGGCCTGGGGCATTTAAATGTGGCTCTGTAGAAAGGACAGATCCTGGACAGTGTCCCAGGGGCTGCTTCCCATAGCACAGACCTCCCCACCTGGGAATTTCCTAAAGCTGAGCTCAGGGGTTTTTTTAGCCCCAAATCACTTCCTAATGGCTGATCACTTTTTATTAAAGCCTCCTGTGGCATGTTCATTATAATTTCTGTTTTACAAGGGCCACTCACTGAAAAGCACAACCACTTCAGTGACCTGTCAGTGCTGGGCTTTGAAGCCAGTGCAGAGGTGAATACCAAAGATCTGGTATCTTAATTAGTACAAGAGGTTACAGAGATGTTAATACCTGATCTTGCAGGGCTGACAGAAAGGATTAAAGGTTGTGGAATCAGATGCCTGTAAAACAGAGGGTTCTGGGTGCTGTGGTTTTTTTTTCTCCTCACATTAGGAGACTGTGGCTTCACTTGCTTGGGTGAAGGTGCTTGTTGGAGCACACAGAGACTTGTGGCTTTGCTTGGGCTGGGAGCTGCCAGGAAGGTCTTAATTCCATCAAGCTTTGATGGTATCGAATTCTATCAGGAATACTTGAATTAATGCCTACCCCTTGTGGCTATGAAATAGGATTCCTGAGTTCCCGTGATTTCCAAGCAGCCTTGGGAAGCTTTGCAGGGTGCAAGGCACAGGACGTGGATCTTAGCAGCACCTCTTCCTGCAAAATCCTGGGGCCAGCAGGTGCCTGGGGGTGTGAATGCTGCCCCCAGCACCAGCACAAGGTCCCACCAGATAGCAGCCAGCAGCAAGTTTTCCCTCCCTGACAAACTGGAAGGCTTGTTGCTGGAGCGTTGGGATGATGAACAGCTCACATGGGAGGGTCAGCAAGCAGGAAGAGGTGCTTTGGGAATTCTGGGCTGTGTGCAGGGACGTCACACCAGGGAAAGGGTCGCTCCAGCAGGTGTTTATTGCAATCAATATGTTGTGGTTTAACCACAATCCTGCACAGCCACTTGTGTGTCCGGTCTTGGAATACCCCAAGTTGGAAGGGACCCACAAGGACCACGAGGAATCTGTGTTTCAGTGGGGTGTTGGAGCTCTTTGCCCATGTTGCTTCCACAGTCCTTACCCCAAAATATTTCTGGCTTGACCCCAGCTCTGCAGCCAGGTGGTTTTGGCTGAGTCTTCCAGGCTATTTGTGAGTGACAAGTAAAACTCAACCTGTTGAAAGGTGCTAAAAATCGTGCTGCAATTAATTAACTTACTGTATTTTATGATGTTTGCTGTGCCTCCTTGGCACCCAGAGGATCTCAGATCTTTGATCCAGAGGGTGTGATTTATTGGGCAATTATACATCTCCACGCCATCACTCATGCTGGAAAGAGCCTCTGTGATCTCATCAGTCTGGGGGAACGTGACATGGAAGGACTTTTATCCAATGAAGGGGGGCTGATGGATGGAGGAGTCAGGGAAGTATTGATTCAAGCCAATATATTATTTTCTGCATTAATATTGTGCAGACAGTAGCAAATAGAGACCCTGTGCTAGTCTTAGTGGGGGTTTTTTGGTTTTTTTTCATGATGAAGAATTGCCCTTCTGTGAAGTTTCATTGGGATGAGGAATGATGGTTTGGGACATCAAATGATTTCTTAGGAAAACGTTTGTTCTTTCATTATGCAAAGAAACAGGCAAAATGCACACAAGTGGGTTTTTTGTGCCATCAGGAAGGAACAGTGAGAGGAATCCTCTGGGGAATGTGGAGTGGGAGAGAAGAGTTTTGTGTCTGTGCAGCTCTGCCTTGGGGGATGACTTAGAACCTGTGTCAAGTTGTTTTTGTAACATGGGTATGGGACTCTTGGAGTCCGAGTGAGCACAGCCTATGGATCTTCTCTTTCCAGGGGACACCAAGCTTCAGCAGTTGCCATGTTTTCCTACAAGTGCATTAAAAGGAGCAGTGGCTCAGGCCTTCCACTCGAAGATAAACACTTCTGCAGGTCTTAGATCGATGGTGGGCTTTGGAAAGGGGAGATCAGGAGGACATTTTAAATCTGAATTTAGTTTAGTCCTGTTGGCTCTCCTAAATCAGGGCCAGAATATGCATTACATGATGTGGGTTTTCACCCCTCTATCACAGTTCCTTTTTTAATTTGAAGGTCATCCCTGGGAGTTTAACAGAGGCTTTTCTGTTGATGACTGATGTGTTCCCCTGCTATCTGTTCTACCGTGTAACACTGGATTTATTAATGTATCAACAGCGTTCTTCCCATATTCATCAGGGCCAGATGGTGATAAGGACTTGTGCTTTAAAAATTACCTTCCTCCTTTTCTCCCCTGGCCCCCACCAACAAAGGGAAGGGAGGGGATTAATCTTAGACTAAAAGTCTGTGGGTTCTTGGCTGCTCAGAAGTCATTAGAGACATGAGCAGGTGATGAGACTGAGGGAAGGGCCCTTGGCTTGTGCAGACAGAAGAGAGGGTGAACCCTCTGCAGCATTTTGGGGTTTGTTGGGGTTGCACAGCATTGCAAAAATCAGCTGCTGGGGGGGGACGATCTCTGCTCTGGAGACCTCGTAACTCTGGCACAGAAAACCCCTCCCCACTGCAGAGATCTGAGAACTCGCTGTGTCTCTGTGGACTCGTGTTTCTTGAGATACCAACATGTAGGCTGAACCACCTGAGGCTGCTGTATCAGCCTGCACAAGCTGAAGAATTCTGTCAGGAGTTCATCACTGTGGTACAAGTTCAAAGTGCCCCTATTTCCAGTAGATGAATGCCCTGGAGCTGGAAGGAGTTACTGCTCCTTTGCCCCTGGCATCAAGCTCATGTCTCAGGAGCTTTCCACGTGTGTTGGATTCTTGGGGATTCCTCGTGTTTTCTGTGGCCCACAGAGACCTGACCCCAGGCTTGGAGAGCAGCAAGGTCTCCCTGGGATGATTATTTTGCTCTCTTTTATTTTGCTGTCTGAGCAGTGACAGCTTTCACCTGAGTTCTCTGTGTTAGAGGGATGTGAAGCTTGGTTTGAGCTTATTTGGATAAAAAAAAAATGCTGAGAAGAGTGTCTCAGACCCCTTGGCCTGTTTTGTCCATCAGGGAATAGGATGGAGCAGCCTCTGCAGGCACATCCCAGCCCAATTTCCTTCCTCCGGGTTTCGCAGCCCAAATCCTGCTACACCCAGCAGAGGCTGGGTGTAGGATGGTTGTATTTTCCCTGGTCCCCACTGGAGGTCACTGGAACATTGTCTACCATTGTCCCTTAGAACAAAGGAATTGCTCAACTGACGCTTCGTGAAATTAGTGTTTTAAATTTTCGGAGATTTTTATCAGTTTCACGTATGAAAATAAATCTCCAAATTGCTCATAATCCCTGTGTGCAATAGGTATTTTATAAACACTTCTTATGCCCTGAGGAGACATCAACAGAGGCTCTATTTTACAAAAGTATGACTCAACTGCCTGGAATTTTGAGAAAAAGCTCCTGTAATGGGTTCTCTGTGCCCCAGCTTTTTGTCATATGCTGATGGATGTGTCAGAAGTGCAAAAAAAACCACCTTAAATCACCCCGTGTTTGCCAGTAGGAAACCTAAATGTTGCCATGGCCAGTCATGTCATTGCATATATGTTATTATAAATGCTGGAAGGAAGAGGAGCAGTTTGGTGTCTGCAAAGGTCATTTTATCATAATTAGTTCCGATCGTGGAGGCAAAAAATGTCTTTTCCACCCCTCTGTCCTTTTCCCTGCCCACTCGGATTTTCGGCAAGTCTGCTCAGATCCCTTCCTGTGCTCCATTGGAGCCCTCAGCACTCGGTGCTGGAGCAGATGATGAACTAACAGGATCTAATTATCAGCAGTAAGAAAAGTTTGGCAACTCGTCACAGCCTCATCAATGGAAACCAAAGCTGCTCCTCAACCCGTCTATCAAAGTGTGTTGCAGTTGCTGTTAATGACAGACTGAATAATAATTAGTACCAACTAAAAGGATCCCTTTATATTTCCCAGCGATATTTAAAAGCAAGCAGCAGGCTCCTGGCTTGGGGTGAGATCCAGTTTCCATATAGCACTGGGGATTGATATTTTAGGCTTTACATGTGAAGTGCATTCGTGGGATGTACCAGCTTATGGCAAATTTGGTGCCATTTGCTGGCAGTGTCTGACTGTGAGAGTGCAAGCAGTTGATCGGATAGAGCAGTGCCTGGTCTCCTTGGAAAATGTGTGGGAGGAGCTGGGGAATTCCGTTTCAGATGTAGGTACTTCCTTTAAATGTGTTCCCACACACAGCTGACGGATCCAGAAACCCTGCTGGAGCATTTCCCCAACAGACAGACATGGATACAGGGAAAATCCCAGAAAGCAGCACTTGCCACTAATATCTTTGCTAGAGAGACACAATTTCATTGAATCGAAGTCATAGAACGGTTTGGGTTGGAAGGGACCTTAAAGATCATCTAATTCCCATCCCCTGCCGTGGGCAGGGACACCTTCCACTAGCCCAGGTTGCTCCAAGCCCTGTCCAACCTTGGACACCTCCAGGGATGGGGCAGCCACAGCTTCTCTGAGCAACCTGTGCCAGGGCCTCCCCACCCTCACAGGGAAGATTTTTCTTTTAATATGCAATATAATTTTTTTTTAATATCCAATCTAGACCTACTGTCTGTCAGTGTGAAGATATTCCCCCTTGTCCTGTCACTCCATGCTCTTGTAAAGAGCTTTTTTCCATCTTGTGGGCTTCCTTCAGGTACAGGAATTTAAACTGCTTGGATTTGTGGTGAGCAGGGAGCAAGGTCAGTCTGAGCAGGTGCCATGTAGGTCTTTTTGCTGCTGCCTTTTTCTGCTGCCAGCATCAAATACACGAGGTGAAATTAAGATAATGGATCTTTTTTGCTTCTCTTGGGGGGGAAAAAATGGGAAGGCAAAACTCCTCTTGGAGTTCTGCTGAGGATTGGGACAAAAAACTGTGCTCCAGGTGACGTCCCAGCTGCCCTGTGGGAGGGTCACCGCAGCCCGGTGGGGTTTGGAAGGGGCTTCTGGCAGACAGAAAATGCTGGAATGTCTGTGCCCTCCAAGGGAAGAGTCAAACTGGAGTGAGATCAGGTCTCCCTGGTGGCTCTTAGATGCTCACCCTGTCCCTGGGTGCTGCTCCCTGAGCCCTGGAGGCTCTGGAGCAGCTGCGGGATCTGCTGCAGGGGGCCCTTCCCTGTGAAAACACTCCTGTTATAAAGACTTCAGGAAAGTAATGCTTGATTGTGTTTGGTGAGCAATTTTCTGAACCTGAATAATAGGTTCATCTCAAATTGATGATGAATGCAGGGACTTCAGGCCTGAACCACAGAGATTTGATTAACACACTAAAATGGTGAGGTACTTGGTTGGAATAAGAATGTACTTGCCTGTGAGCTCCCTGTGATACCCTGGGCTTGAGAAATCCATGCTGGATTTTTTGTCAACATGAGGGTTTTTTGTAGATTCCAACAGGGCAGGAGATGTTACTGCTGAGTGTTAAATTCCGGGGGTGAAGGTGCTGCCCTTCTTTGAAGCTGTTGACAAACGTGGGGGACAAAAAAAAATCTGGTTTGATATCAGCTGGCAAGAGCATGTTATCCAAAAACAGGGCGAAAAACCATCCCTTTATTTGTTCAAGAGGTTTAAAATGGCCTGGTGGGATGTGCAAGTGTCTGAGCAAGTCCCCAAACCCCGAGCCTGGACTGGGTCTGGAGCAGAATTTCTGCTTTTGCTTCATTTCAAAGCTTATCCTTAAATGTTTGTGCTGAAGCCCTGGAGCCCTAAGAAAGAAGATGCAAATAACTTGACTCTTTTTCCCATGGAAGCAATTAAGGAACTGTGTTAATAAGAAATGAAGTTGTTTGTAAATTTTAATGGTTTAAAAGGTGCCCCAGGGAAATCACAGACAAAAAAAGAGCTGTTTGGTGCAGACGCTTTTTAGCCAAAGCTCCACCTCTGTGCTGGGTGTGATCAATTAAAAGTTATCAGGAGAAAATGACACATTCCTTTAATTTAATGCCTTTGGCCAGAAGGAGTTGTCTAATGGAATGATCCAGGCTGGGAGGGGGAGTGACATCTTGTTTTATTTCCTCTCTATTTAAGGAAAGAGAAACCATCCTGCGCCTTGCCATGGGCTGGTTGGGAATGCTGGGAGGAAAAAGTGGGAAGGTGTGTAAATATTGCATGTCATGACCAGAAAATGGCTTTGACAGGGAGTTGGGAGCAAAAATTGGGTTGATTTGAGTATCAGGGCCTGTGCCTGGCAGAGGTTTGATATTTGGGGGCAACCCCTGGCGTTAATCCAGGCTGGGGGATGAAGGATTGAAGAGCCCTGCCAAAAGGGGCTCCAGGAGAGCTGGAGAGGGACTTGGGACAAGGACATGGAGTGACAGGACACAGGGAATGGCTTCCCACTGCCAGAGGGCAGGGTTAGATGGGATATTGGGGAGAAATTCTTCCCTGTGAGGGTGGGGAGGCCCTGGCACAGGTTGCCCAGAGAAGCTGTGGCTGCCCCAGGCCTGGAAGGGGCAGCTGGAGCAGTGGGTTTCATGTGCCAAGGGCTGGGATTGGCACTGTCCCACTGTGCTCCCTGTGTTTGGGGCTTGGTTTGTCCTCTCAAAAAAGATGTCAAAACCCTCAAAGGAAAAAAAAAAAAACAAAACAAAGGATATAAAAAAAAAAGGAAAACTCCAAACAAAAACAAAACAAAAAAAAAGAAAGAAACAAAAAAAAAAAAGAGGAAAAGGTGCCAAACCAGGAAGAGAGGACAAACATCTACCTCAAGGGCAAAGCAAACCTTCAAAGAAAACAAAACAAACACAGAACCCCCCAAACAAACTAAGAAAAAAAACCAAACTTCCCCAAGTCAAAGAAAAACCCCAAAACCCAAAAACAAACAAACAAGAACACCCACCATGAACAAGAAAAAACCAAAAAACTCCCCGCAAAATGTCCACATTTGTTTTGCCTTCCAGTTTTGTTCTCTAAAGCCAAATCTGGGGGCCCAGCCTCCTGCTTTCTGCACTGGGGGAGGGTTGGCAGCATCACTTCTGCTGTGGCTTGGGATGATCCTGCGGAGGATCCTCCTGGATCCCAAGGTGCCGATTCCAGCAGGAGCTGTGGGTTCTCTCCGGCCTCGGTGGCCGAGGGAAACCTTCATGGGAGAGGAATAAAGGCTGGTGTTTGAGGCAGGTGAGAAACGGTGAGTGTGGCACCAACGGGTCTCCATGGGGCTGAACTGTGATTTAGGAGGAATTCCTGGATCCGGTTCATTCCATGCAACGTGGTGTCTCCACGTACACGAAAATCAGGAGCCGGTTCCAGCGTTGCCCCGACACGTCCCTTCTGCTCGCTCCTGTGATTATGGCAATTTGTTTCTCCCGGAATTCCTGTAAGGCATGACATGACACCAAAGTTCCGGAGACTTACACAAAGGGGCTCCTTTGCATATTAAAGACTTTGTGTTGTCACTCGACTAAATTTGGGAGAAACATCCACCACTGTGAGTGTCATTAGAGCAGAGATGAATTCCAGTGCTCATTATGGGGTGCTGTGACAAATAGGGGGAGGAAGGACTATAAAGTGGCAGTGTGCTTTATTCCCCGAGCCTTGTCGAGGCTCATTTTCCCTCTTTCCATCTCCAGCACTCTCAATCCCTTGATAATAAATGCAGCTTGCATAGGAACAACCCCCCGGACTGATTCCTTTCCACTGCAAGAAGTGATTTAAAAGAAGACTAAAAAAGACATTGAATGTGTTCATTATTGATAATCTTAAAGATTTACTGCGGGCTTTCAGAAAAGCTGCTGCCTTAAAGCAAACTGCTTTTATCTCCTTTTTGTTTGCTTAGTTGGCTTTTGTGGGTTTTGTGTCTTTTTCCTTCAGCAGCTCACGGAGGTAAAAGCTTGAGTTCTTTATTTTTTCTTTCCTGAGGGGGAATTCGCCAGCCCCTGCTGGCACTTGGAAAGCTCAGTGGGAACTGGATGAGGATGTGTCCTGCTAGAGAGTGGTTTGTGAGCTACATTAGACCTCGTTTTAGGTGCCTGTGGCCACTGAAAGCAGCAGGTTTTGGGAATATCACTGTTACCAGCACAGCAGCTGCCTGTCTGGGTCTCTGGGAGAGAGCTCAGCTTCTTCTCTTAGGCACAGGGGTTCTTTTTAAAGCATTTTGAAATAGAAATTAAATATAAATATATTAAAAAATAATAAAAAGAACTCCCCACCTTGACAAAATAATGGGAAAAAACCTGCTCAGCAACTGAAGTGTTCCCAGTCTCTCCCTTCCCAGCCTGGTCCCTGCTCTTGCTTTGCATTTCAGAGCACCTGTCTTGGGCCTGGGGTGAAAATGTTCCTCGTGTGGAACATAATTGCTTTGGAGCGCAAGGAAAGGAGGCGGGAGAAGAGCAAGGGGGAGCTGAATCCTGCCGAATCCCCACCCTCTCCTCCGTGCCAGCTCCGGGGAAGGTGTCGACAAGGTGACGATCACTGCGGTTTGTGCTGGGCTGGAGGTGGGATGGCAGAGGGGAGGAGGCAGGTGGGCACCGGCTGAGCCAGCACACAGCAAACCAGGACGGTGGGGATCCATACTAAAGAGCCCAAGAACTGTGGGTTTCTCCCCTGGGTCCTGCCCTTTCTCAGTGCACATCAAAGGGCACAGCAGCGACCCCGTACCAGGGATGTTCAAAGCACAAGGCATCGAGTGGGAGGCAAGGACCAGATGTGCTCGCTCACCTCTTGGCCCCCTTCGGCCTCCAGAAGTTCTGGAATCTCTAATTAAAGCCAGAAATAGGTTCAGGGAGGAGCAGATGGCATTAGGAATCAGGAGGTGTGAATGACTTGCCACAGGGATGTGATCTTGTTCTGAGCACTCAACCTCCTGATGGGCCCTGTGAGAGCTCCTGAAACTGCATCTGTAAAATAATTTGCTACCAGAGCCAGACCAGGAGGTGGGACACAGGGACACAGGTGGGCCACAAGCTTCACCTTGGTGCTGTTATTTCAGGGTGATTTGATTTATCAGGCAATCCCAGAATGGTTTGGATTGGAAGGGATATTAAAGCTCATCCCATTCCACCCCCTGCCATGGGCAGGGACACCTTCCACTGTCCCAGGTTGCTCCAAGCCCCATCCAACCTGACCTTGGACACTTCCAGGGATGGGGCAGCCACAGCTTCTCTGGGCAACCTGTGCCAGGGTCCCACCAGCCTCAAAGGGAAGGATTTTTTCCTAAGATCTAAGCTAAATTTGTCCTCTTCCAGTTTGAACCCATTACTCCTTGTCCTGTCATTACAGTCCCTTTGTGTTTCCTGTATGGAGGACTTTAGGTTTGTGCTCTCACTTGCCAAAAAATCCACGAAACTGAGAGAAGCAGCAGGTGCCCAATACCTTAAAAACGCAGCACCTCCAGTAGAAGATTTTTCACCTTTTTTTTTCCTCCCTCTGGAGATGAGCAGCTCTGACCTTGAGTGTTTGCAGTCAAACACAGACTTCTCTGGAACTTAAATCCCAAAATAAAAGGGGAGGGTCCAAACTGTTGTGTGCGGTGGGGAAGGAACAAAGTCCACCTGGGAATATCTTAGTTCAGGCGAGGTGGACGAGTGGACACTCTAAAAGCAGAGCAGGGAGAACTTTACCCTGACGCTGGAGCAAGGAAATCATTTTGTTCGCTGCTTGTCTGGGGGCTCCAGCCACGTCATATTTTCCCTGTTTATGTTTTCCTTGGGAATTCAGTGCAGGATGCTGGGAGGAAAGTGCCCATGTAACAGCTTTTTGGCTCAGAAGGCTGGTTGAACTCATGAACGTTTAGAGGCCTGATGGCTAAAAGGGCTTTGCAGTGTTCAAACAAATGAGCCAAAAAGTTGTATAACCTTTATCATGATCTAATAGGAAATACAGAGAATTTGCTGTGTTTACAGTGCCTGAAGCTGACAAGAATCTTTGTCACGAGTCCCTCTGGTTTAGGATTTTCCTGTACATATAAATAAAAACTCATCAAACACGTGTAAATCTGGTGGCATGTTGGGATAAAAGCAGAACTGGATGAACTGTGGGTTTTTTTCCAAAGCCACGTGTTCCTGTGCAGCAGTTGGTCAGTGTGTGCTCACATCCCCAGTTACCTCGACTGCCTCTGCCTTCACATCGTGGCATTTGCTTCTGAAGCAAGAGATATTTCCCCAAGGTCCTGAGCTGTATTTCATCCTCGTCGTTAATTCAACAAAGAATAGCAGAACACGGAGTATCAGAAAACATTTTCTCTGTGTTCAGAAAGCAAAACCATATGTTCAAACCCTGTCATCAGCTCGGAGGCCTTTAATAACCTCATACTTCACCAATCAGAATAATTAAACAGTCTCGTTATTTTAAATATTCATCGAGTCCAGATTCCATGTTTTGGCTTTCTTGGTCAATTTGGTTCTTGCTAATCTGGGGGAAGGAAAGAATGTTCTCTAGTGCTTAATTTGCATGAAAAACACTAGAATTTGTAAGTAAATTGGAAAGCTTTTAAGTGAAGAGGGAACATCAGTGACTTGACAGTCAAAGCTCTCCTTTGTTTTTTCAAGCACAATGTTCTAGAAAGATGCTCTTCTTTTCTTGGAATTACACTGTGGGAAGAATGAAGCCTTGTAATTGTTCCTTAATCCCTGGTCATTAGGAGCCGGTGGAAGGAGGCATCGGCAAAGAAAAACAAACCCAGAGCTGCAGGGTGTTACTAGAAAAGTGATTTTTTTTTAAATTTCCTACGTTATTTAAGGGAGGGTCAATTGTCCCAAGAGCTGTTGTTGGTCTGCGAGGTGGAGGAATGGTGCAAAGGGCAGGAAAACCTCTCCCTGCCTGTTCCTGTGCTGTTGGATCTGAGTTTGTCCTTCCCAATTCTCCCAGTTGTGCCAGACTTCCTCTTACTGGGGAGCTGGGAAGAGTGGCCCACAAGGAATAATAACTGAAACTTGGCCAAAGATTAAAAGATGGGCAGGTAGTGGAGATGATGTAGGGGAGATGTAGAGGAGAGGGAGGGGATATAGGTAGTGATAATGTGGCTTAACGGTGAGGAGAAAAAGGTTTTTCCAACTGATTTGACCAACCTGACATTGTCTTAATTGGTTTGATTTTTAAGAAGTGCCCCAACAACCAGGCTCTACTTTTCTTCCTTTTTTTGGTCTATCTGATTGCATGGATATTTCTTTAAAAAAACCCCCTCTTTATTGTATTAAAGGTGTTGCTTCTTTTGTTGCTTCCACCTCTTTATTTAGGAGGAGGAGAAGGAGGGAGAAATGCAGCAGAGGAGCTGATTTCACTGAAAACCTGTTGTTGATAATTGCAGTTTTAAAATCTTCTCAACCTTCAGCTGAACAATGATAAAAGAATAACGGCTGTGAATTATTAGCTGTCCCCCTTACTTTCAAAATAGTTCTTACTTTGTTGAGATACTTGAATATTTTTATTTCTGTACATCTTTATTTCCTTTTTTAATGAGCTTGTGGCTCCTGTAGTCTTAAATAAAATTAAAGTCTCTAATAATTGGGCATCTGTATTTTTGTTGTGGATATGTAGGGCTAAAATCAGTTAAAAGTCTCTATTGTCTTCCATGCTTCCAAAGTAATTAGATCCATTTTTCCATTATTCTGTTTCTAGGCCTGCCTGGATAATGCACCAAATATTAATACAAAAATGAAGGAATGTGGGGAAGTCAAGTTGGGATAGTTTTGTATTGCTTTGAGTCATTGAAATCCAAATTTCTGCCAGTTGTGGCACTGGCTCAGTGAGTACAGTTATAAATGGAGTTGGGGCAGAGTTTTACACCCATTATGCGTTTGAGGTTTTTTTCCTACATAAAAATATCCTCCAGTTTCAGGGAGTAGGGAATCCAACCCCAGGTATTCTCACCTTATGCCTGCAAATGTCAGAGAGTCAGGATAAACTCACAGAGCAGAGGGTAATTCCTCATTTTTATTTGATTTTATTTTTGTTTCTTGGTAATTTGTGGGTTTTTTTTTTTGGAAGCATTTAGAGATTTAAAGGCAGCCGCCAAAAACTCTCAGAAGAAAAGGCGGAGAAGATTTGACCCGCAGCAAATAAAGCCAAGGCTCCTAAATATGATTAAAACCTCAAAGCTGCAGGCTTTGCTTTCTTGCAGGCTTAGTGTTAAACACCTTTCCCTCGGAATCCTGGAGTCAGAGCAGGCAGGTGTTGGAAGGGATGATTGTATTTATGTGCTGTGGCAAAAGAGTGGCAAATCGAGATGGATTTGTCCCCACCCATCTGAACTGACAATTTATCACCCTAATTCCTAACGGATCGAGCGTTTGCTAGAAGAGGGGAAATGTCCGGATGTGAAACTTGGCTTTGTGCGATGTGAGGGATTTGTGACATGTCGGGTTGGGGATGCAAAGTGTGACACCTTTTTATTCTAATTCTCGCCGTGGTTATTCACGTCCCGTGAGAGCGTAAGAAAACGTGACTTTCTAAGGTGTAAAAGCAGCAAGTGTCTCTGAAATTAGGGGATGGCCACGGCTAATTCAGAGGGTGAGTCACACAGACACATTCTGCAAGCAGAAGAACCAAGTTAAAGGAATTAATTAACTGAGGTGGAGCACGAGGTAATTCTACATACAGATAGTTGTTGGTATGGTAAAGCCAAGGAGTGACTTGGAGTTACTCCATGGAAGCCATGGAGTTCTTGCACAGGATATTTGGTGCTGTCTGGTTCACGTGTGGAAATTATCTGTTCTCCCCCAGAAAAAAGGGATTGTGGATCTTTTCTGGAAGTACAATATGAGAAGAAGGTGGTGCTCTCCTTAGCAAGAGGCACTTGGGAGAGGAACACCAAAGGTCTTGAGAATGGCATTAAGGACAGAGGCATGGCATTAATGAGTTGTTAATGACATTAATGACTTCAGGATGACATTAAGGACAGAGCTAATAACAGATGAAGGGAGTCCTGCCTTGCTGAGGTGGCTTTCACCACTTGTTAAACCAGCACAGAAACGTGTGGTCACCAGGGAGAAGGCAGGACCAGGCTGCTGATGGAGGAGGAGGAGGAGGGAGGTGATTTATCACTTTGTGCAGCAGAATTATCTTCTGAAACCCCGTGGTTCAGCTCGTTCTCCTCACTGAGGCTTTTAATCGGCCGTCTGGATGGGTTAGACTGGGCTGGGAGGGTAAGAAAAGCCTGGCTTATCCTGGAGGGAGGACACTACACCCGTAAAATCCGTGCACCTTGGATTGGAAGCTGCTGCTGGCATATGTTATCCGTGGCTGTTGAACACACGTTTGATTCCAAGGACAAACACGGAGTTGTCAAGGATTTGATTGCTTTTCTTCAGCTGCCTGAGCAGTGTTGGACACTATTGTTTTTGACAATGCACCTCAATTAGGTCTTAAAAATAAAATTGGTGCTACATGCTCTGTGGAACTGGAGGAGCTGCGGTGGATTCCTCAGAGAACTGAGCCGCTTGATTTAGGCTTAAGGATGATGTTTCTCCACAAGGGAGTCACCAGTCACAATAATTACATTGCTGTCTTCTCATAATATGATTTATTTAGATGTTGCCGTGTGAATTAATTCTCTCTAATTGCTGCTCTTCTCACTGTAAATCAAGGTTTCTTGCTTTCTGGAGAGTAGTGAACATGATCCTACACTGAAGTAATTAGTCCAATTAGAAAGGAAAGCAGATGTGGAAAAGCAATTACTTTCAGGAATATGTCTGCTCCTATGTAGTCCAAATGCTATTCAATCAAAATGTAATAGTAGTTTAATAAAACATTGTTTTGTTTGTAAACTCTATTTAGTGTTAAGCCTACACCTGCTCTTTTGGAGGAGCCAGCCTGGGGGGAGCTTTGAGGCTGGGGAGCTTTCTTCAGACTTACTCCTGGTTGACACAGCTCCAGTGAGGGAACAAACTGGTCAGCAAAAGCCCACCAGCACCCAGATGGTGTCCTGACCCAGGTAATTTGAGATTCTGTTAAAAAGGGAACAACAAAAGAACAACAGTTGTTAATGCTGGTGATGTGACATCCCACAATCCCTGCAAAGATCCTCCTGGAAAGCTTTCAGGGGAACCTTTGGTGGTGTGGTGCAGCTCAGACTTGCTTGGCTCTCAGTGGGGTTGCAGTGGTTGATGTTGGTGGAGAATTTAAACCTCGGAAGCTCAAAGACAGTTCCCAAAGTGAAATAAATCTGGAGGAGGAGAAATGCAGGTACCCAAGGGAGAGGCAGCTGGCGTTCAGCAGACGTTTGAAAGGGAATTGAGGGCTGACAACAGCAATGCAGGAGTTTGAAGATGAACTGTGCTGGTCTGGTGAGAGGACTGAGCTTGGAAGGGTGTGAGGAAAAGGGAAAGCACAGAAAATCCTAATGCTCGTTGCAGAACTGGAAATGTGAGGAAAACCTACTGGTCTTTACACACACAGTGTGTTCATTTGCTGCTGCTGGAGCAGGATGAGCCCAGAAATCAGTTTGCACTCAGCAGCAGCAGTGCTGCATGTGAGGCTGGAGCATCTGAGTTCTGCTGGGTATCAGCAGGGATTTTTTCCCATTTCCAAGCAGCAGCAGCAGCATCAAGGTTCCCTCAGTCTCTTCTGCTCAATGTAGTTGTGAAATCAGCACTTGTGCCCAGCCTGAAGCAGCAGTAAGAACTTATCTCTGGGAGAGATTGGCCTCCAGACTGCAGCCACCACTTGTAATTGCATTTAATCACAGCAATTCTGCAAAGCTTTTATTCTAACAAACCTATCCACTAGGCAGGCAGGAGCTGGTGTGGTTGGAAGAAGTGGTTCTGTGTTTTCCCCCCTCGTGCCTCTCCCAGTTTGGAAACAGGGTTTAGTTTACAAAGGACTCGCTTTGTTTAGCACGCAGAAGTGATCGATAAAACATCAAGTGCAAGACGTGGAGGGAGGGAACTGCTCAGCACTTTTCCCTGTAATTAATTTTGCAGTGCTGTTCTCAGAGTGGCTGTGACAGCCCCGTGCCAGGAAGGGCATGGCCAGAGCCAACACAGCTCCTCTGTCACCCTGGGAGCCAAAAAAAATCACAAGGGCCTCTTTGGGGTCTGTTTTAGAAGCTCTTTGTTAAAATACCTGCACAAGAGTTCTGCACCGGGGAGTCACCCATCTATTTTCTCCTATCTACTGCTCGGAAGACAAGTGTTCTCATAATTGGGCCATTAAAGGAGGTGTTGAAATGTTACTAATTGTCAAAGGCAATTAAGTGTAGCAACATGTCACAGGTAAATTAACGAGGCTCCAGGTGTTTTGAGCAAATTGCATTTCTGTGCGTGTAAGACAATCCCAGTCTTCTCTGCTGGCTGGCTGTACAGTTTTGGTGTGCTGTGTTTTTTGGGGTTTGTTTTAGAGGAATGTAGCTGTGGATCAACAGCTGAGCTGGCTGGATTTATAGGGACTCTGTCACGTTGTATAGCCCTGATTTTGGAGGTGCTGACAGTCCATAGCTCCTATTTCTGGAAGATGTTCCCTTTTCCAAGCCAGGCCTGTGTATTTGGACTGTTTCAAACTTGCTCTGACCCAACAGAAGCAGAGATTGTGCCACTTGCTGTCTCTTTTCCAGAGGAAGAGGTGCTTCAGAGGCAGAGCTACTGAGGCAGGAACTCACAACCAGTGCTGCGATGAGTTTAATCTTCTCTCTCTCTTCCTCTCCACATCTTTTGAAGTTGGCAGTCTTTAATTCCTAGAGAGTTTTGGTGCCTCTGTCATGGCCTTGAACGAGATGTGTGAGGTGGGCGTGAGGAGCGGATTCCAAGGCAGGAAACCAGATTTCAGCAGCACTGCAGCCTCTGCCCTGTGCTTTGCCATGGACATTGTTGCCTTTTCATCCCAATTGCCATCATTCAGCTCCCCTTCGATTTTCACATCTCAGTGCTTTATTGCCTCTCGCTGATACCCTGCAGCCTTGTGGCACTTGGGGACATGGTTGTGCTGGATTTCTGGTTGAACTTGATTATTTTAGAGTTCTTTTCCAACCTTAGCAATTCCGTGATTATTTTTATTTTTTCAATTGACTGACACATCTACGTAATAAGAAGATTTTGTAATTGTGACTTTATTGGTAAAAATACTGTAAGGAAAAACTGCACACATCCAGATTAGTCTCTGCTTATTTGTACATCTTATGTGCTACACAGACAAGCCATTGCAGCTTGGGTTTGAGTTTTGCATTCACTAACATAGTAATTTGCCTGTTGAGAAGTATGAGAACAACAATCCCAAAGTTCCTGCGGACACTTCTCATCCCAAACAGTGGCAATGCTGTTATCTCTGCTCCTATTTTCACCAAGCCCCGAAATCGCCGCTGAGATTATTCAGAGCTTTAACCTCTGAAACAAGTAACGAGGGATAAAACCCGAGATACGATTTCACCAGCCAAGTGTGGAGTTACTAAATCGAGAGCGGCCAGCAGCTGTAGAGCTCCTGCCAAAACCCATGGCACGCTGCCCTCCCCCTGCAGCTCCCAACACTGGGGATATTAGGAGGGACCACAAAGGGGTGGAACTGTCACATGGTCCCATAATTACCACTCTTTGTTCCTCTTCTCTTCCCCACGTATCAGATGCCCTCCCTGCGAGGAGATTTGTGATTGTGTGTGTGCGCACACCAATGGTGGAGGGTGGGTGAAACCCTAATTGTATATCATTAAAATATTATGATTTTTTTTCCCCTCCCCTTTTCCAAGCTGTGGCAATGTGCAGAGCACCTCCCCGATGCCTCGTGCAGCTGGCTGTGACTGGCACTTGCAAGGTTGTCCTCCAGGTGCTGCATCAGAAATCTTTTGACACAGTGTCAGTAATGAAGTGTACAATTAAGAGAATGTCTGCAATTAAGTTCAATCAGCCAGTCAATCAAATCTACATTTGTAAAGGGTTTCTAAAGGGCCTCTTATCCGAACCTCCCCTCGCTTCCCAGCAAAGTTATCACCACGCAAGGCAACGTTTATCTGGAGCAACTCAAAGGGGGCTGGAAGGCTTGTGCTGAAATGGGATTTGAGGCCTAGCTGGCTACTGAATAAAAACTGACCCTAGGTGAGGAATTTAGGCACAATGCTGAACTAGAACTATTAAAAAGGTTGAAAACTTCTGTTTTTTTCTAGCTAGCTGTCTCCCTGGCCGTTCAGCTCAGTAGCATTATTCCTCATCTTCTTTCCTATGGGAAATAATCAAAAGGACGTATTTGTTTTCTGACAGAAGCTTGCCTGGTTTTGTGCCATTTCAGGGATCTTGTAGCTCGTGCCAGTTTAATTTTTGCCGGGGAAGTTGGGGTGGGTGTGCATTTATTGCTTCTGTGCTGCCCAGCAAGTGAATTTTTGAGGGCAAGTGAATTTTTGAGGGATTTGTAATAATTATCCTCAAGTCTACCAGTTAGAGCCTGAACTGTTCCTGAGGGTTTTAATGTGCCTCAACACAGTAAATGACCTTCACAGGCAACATTTCAAATAAATATGGCCCAAATTGACCCCTTTCAATGGGGTTCTCCACCTCCCCTTCACCAAGTTGCAGTGACAGACCCTATTCCGGGCCTGGTGTTCCCAAATAACAGCAGGAGAGGGCACTGGGCTTTAAGTTTTATGCATGTCACCTTTGTGAGGAAGCCTGCAGAGAATGAAGTGCAAATAGAGAAGGGCTGGGTTCTTTTTCTATATGGATGTTCCTGGTGCCAGTAAGGTCAATAAGTCTCGTTTTAACACAACCTGCTCCAGTGGAAGGTGTCCCTGCCCTTGGGAGGGGGTTAGAACTAGAGAATCTTTAAGGTCCCCACCAACCCAAACCATTCTATGATTCCATAATGCCCCAAGTACCAGAGCTGGCGGCACCAAGGAGCTCCCAAATGCACGAGCAAACACCGGTGGCTGGTACTTATATGATCGTTCTGCTTCCACCTCGTTCCTTTTCCCTGCAGATAAACTTCTCCTGTCTGAGTCGCCAGATCTACATCACCAATTGCTTTCGAAGCTCTGGAAATATTCACTCTTTAGACTGCGCTTACTACTCCAAAGAGTAACTTGAGGTTTGTTTTCTTTTTTTACTTGTCGGTGGTGCTACGTCAGTGTGAGCAACGAGCTGCGGTTCCTTTGATAGCGAGCTGGCATTTACATAGCACCTGTCAGCCCTCGAAGGAGTTCTGCTCCCTGCAGGCTCTGCTGCCAGGGGCTTGTCCACAGCAGTGCCACATCCCTGGCACTTCGTCTGCTGTCTCGTTACATCCCTTGCTTTTAATGTATGGAAAGCTGTTAGCCAAAATGTCCTTCGTACGGGGGAGGGAAAGAAAAAAAGAACAAACGGCTGAGTAATGTGTTACTCAGTGCTGTAAATATTCCTTAGCATGTCATTAATACCCAGCTGGATTTCTGTCCTCAGCCTCAGACCTCCAAGTGAAGGTCTGGGAGGCTGAAGCCAGGCAGGGAGGGAAGGGTGAGAAGCCAAAACTGGGCTCCGGTGGGTCTTGAGCAGAACCAGGTGGTTTCCCAGCACAGGGTTCTGCCCTCTGGACCTTTGGCAAGGCAGGTCGCCTTGATTTATTATATTTATTTACACAAACTTGTGTGGTTTTCACCCACTTATTTGACAGATGATACTCACCCCTGTGCACTTTGACTCTTTGTTTTGCTAAAAGCATAACAAAGGAGAAAAAAACCCCCCAATGTTCTTGTTACCCTTCACCAGTGATCACCAGCAGAACTCTTGCTAAGGACTCAGAGGTTCTGAGATACCTTGAGGAAAAATACTTCAGGAAAAGGAAGTGTTCAGCGCCAGGTTGGACAGGTGTCTGAACAACCTGCTCTAGTCCCTGCCCATGGAGATGGGTTGGAATGAGATGAGCTTCAAGGTCTCTTCCAACCCAAACCATTCAATGAAAAGCTACCCAAGAGTTGGTTTTGGTGGTGATGTATTTCAAGATACCTACAGAGATGAATAAGAAAGCTCAGAAAACTCAAACAGTGTAGGGTTGGCCAGATCCTCATTTGAAAATGTGCTATTGTAATGATTTGCTTTGAACTAGAGAGTAAGTGTAAGCCAGGAAATCAGTTTTTGTGAGGTCTCCAGCCCAGAGCATGTGTTGGACTTCAGAGGGAGCCTGGAAGTAAATCTCAGAAGCTTTGGCAACTCGCAGTGCTGCCTGGAAAAGCTCAGAGCACCACTGGACGTGGAAGCTGGCTCATGGTTTTCCACCTTCAGTGGCCTGAGTTCGTAGGAAAAGCCTTCAGCAAGTACTTTTTGAATGCTTTTAAAAATCAGTCAAAGAGAAGGGGCATAGGGAAGAAGGATTAGGCAGCAGCTGAGAAATAACACAGGACAATAAATTCTTGAGATCTGGTACTAAATCTATCAGAGCAAACAATACATCCTGATGGGAGGAAGACATTATTTGTTTTTTTGTTTTAAATTTGCCAGACCTCATTTTTTGGGGCATTTGTCTCAGGGAGGTGAGGACTTGGAAAAGGCAATTACAACTGGTGAATGATTAGTGTTAGATGTGACACTTTGATGCATCAAATATGTTTAACTGCATTAACCTTCGAGGAATTTACACTGACACCTTGAAAGATCTATCCTGTGCTCAGCCTGAAAAATCTGAATTCTCCCTCGACTTCCATCTTATTTACATTAATTTTATTACAAAATAAATGGGTCTAAAATATTAATGGAGTTTTCCCAGGTTCTGAAGGCAGTGTGGCAGGAAGGTTGGAAGGAAGGAGGCATGGCTGGGGTGATTCTTTTTAGGGAAAGCAGAGGTGCATGTGCACTGAAACACGGCTCCATTCTGGTTTCTTGCCTGGATTTACCATCCTAGAGGGAAGATGACTGAAAGGGATGAGGTTACACGTCTAATTTATCCACATCAGG
Organism: Cephalopterus ornatus; assembly: GCA_013396775.1. Classification (NCBI taxonomy): domain Eukaryota; kingdom Metazoa; phylum Chordata; class Aves; order Passeriformes; family Cotingidae; genus Cephalopterus; species Cephalopterus ornatus. The sequence continues at coordinate 259,321 of VZRE01015312.1, read as the reverse complement.
GTTTAATTTCCTGCTAATAAGGTATTTAAGCCTTCCAGAAAGCAGCTTGTGGTCTTTGTAGACTTTTAATCTTTACATATTATGCAGCAAGTAAGTACATTCTCAGAAAAGGTTCTTACTGGAGATTTCCAAGGAATATTCAGGTTATTAAAACACTCTGTGTGCTGCTCCTCTCCACTTCCCAGCATCTTGAGCTCTGCCTGGTGTATCCAAATTAATTTCCACGTGGTTTCCCTTCTCTGTCAGTGGGAAGCAGCTCCTCTGGTTGCTGATTCATCTCCATGTCTCTTGTGCTTCACTCCACTGAAATCTGGTTTAGGTATGAGACAGACTCCGGTGGAATGAAGGACAACAGAACCCATGGATGGTCCTCATTTCACTGGGAAAATGCAGCAGAGTTTATTGTGTGTTCACATACTTTTCAGGGAAGCGCAGCTGGGATGTTTGGATCGTGTGTAGGAGGTGTGAAACTCTGCAGTCGGTGCTTAAAGGGATGCTGTGGCCTGAAATTTTGCCCTTTCCCCCCCCCTCACCCCGCATCCCTGTTTTTCGTGCTTTGTATTTTTAGCCTGTAACAAAGCAGCCAGGTACACTTCATCCTGTTAAGTGTGGGAACAACTTACCAAAGGCTATGGCAACTCTCCACCTTTTGAAGGTCTTAAACTACCGGGAGTTTCTNGCTATGGCACCCCCCCCCCTTTTGAAGGTCTTAAACTGCCGGGGGGTTCTCCAAATTAAATGCTCAAGGCATTTTTTTTGGGGGGGGGGGGTTTATGGCTTTTTACAAGGGTAGTGCAACAAGATAATGGCCACAGTCCCTTCTGGCCTTAAACCCCCGAATTTACAAATCCAAGGAATGGCTGGAGGCAATTTTTTGGTCCCTTTTTTAAAGACCTTGGGCCATAACAGGGAATGTGTTAAGGTACAGCTTTCCTTCAGCCTGGAGAGGGGAGAAATCACCTCATTTAGTCTCAGCCCCACATGATGGGGTAATTGTTGTCTGCTCCCTCCAGGGGCCTTGTGGGCAGAGCAAGGAACTCATCCCTTATCCCCACATGGCACTGCCACTGCTCCTGAACACACCTTGGAAGGGATCGGGGATATTATGGGATTGCCCTGTGGCACTATAAAGGTTTAAATAGTTAAGCTAAGCACTGTCCAAACCCTCTAAAAGGTGTGGAGCCACTTCCAGAGAGCTTCCAATCTGTGAAGGAGACAAAAAGAATGAAAATTAAGACTGTTAGGAATATTCCCTCCCTCATAAACCAACCCAACCCATCCCTGCATCTGTGTGGGAAAGATGTTTCTGAGATTATTGTAAAGGAATGTGCTTATAGATTGAAGTATATTACTTTTTTAGATTCAGGTTTTAGGTACTTTTTTAGATACATCCTGGTTTTACCTGCAAAAGCAATATTGAAGTCTGACTATAATGCATGTACTTGGCATTGCATTTTGCTTCTCCTCTAAAGAGCTGAAAATATTAATTAAAAAATCTACCCTGAAATGCATAAATCCCATGATTGAAATTTCACCACATCCAACAAGGAATGGCAAATGCTATTTCCAATTTAGGTGGCTTTGCTTCACGGGGGGGGGCACGAACCCAAATTAGGGGACCCAGGTTCCCAGCTCCTGCCTCTGTGATGCCTGGGAAAACTGGGGCTTTCCAAGTGCCTGGTGAAATGAAAGGTCCAGGTCTGAGCAGTAACATATTTTGAACCAAGTCTCGATGCACTTGGATAACTCAAAATTTGAAGTTTCAAATTCCCCTGTACTTTGCAGCTTGGGAAAAGGTAGTTTAGGATGCAAAACTTGGCTTGAAGGTGAACTGTAATGCTTGCTTGAACTTAAAAAAAAACCCCTAAAACCTAAAACCAACCCCAACCTCCCCCCACCGTGGAGGTGCTGATGGGGGATTTAACAGAACAAACAGTTCAGGGTGGTTTCTCCCTCACTTTTGCTTTTAAATATAAACCTGCTCCTGCCTTGAAGCCTCTCCCTTCATTTTTGTCAAGACATGTTAAAAGCTTCTGGGTAAGCCCTGAGAAAGGGTGGCCTAGGCAGGAACCCATCAAGTGAAATTCCTCTGTGCAATCCTGGCTTATTTGAAATGCCTTTTATCAGGCAAGTTACAACAGGGCTTTAGCACCGTCGGTGCCTAATGCACGGCTCCCAGCTATTAACCCCTTCCTGCCTAGAATCCGCCGAGCCCAGCAGAGGGGAAAAAACAGCTGCAGGCTGGTTTTTGGCTCCAGCTTCCTTTTAGGAGCAGCTCAGATTATTAAATCCCAAGAGGTGCTTATCAACGCAATCTTACATTAAAACAATGCTAATGAAAACTTGAAATTCAAGCCCCGGGAACGGCTCCCCCTCGATCTCGAACACCCAATTTCAAGTGTAAAGGTTGGGTTTGGTTTTTTCCCCCCCAACATTTTAATGAGATTCCACTCGGTTTTTGCTTCTGCCTGGGGAAAAGTGTTGAGAGTCTGGTTGCAGCCAAGAAGCTGCTGCATCCTCAGAAGTGCCAAACCTTTAACTAAAGGTCAGATTAAAATTGTGCTGGACTTCTCTGAACTTTAACGTGAGCAAATGTTGCTCTGTTTCTTTGTCTGTAGGGGAACTAAGAGAAAAAGACGGGTGCTCTGAGCCAGAGCTCGTTGCATTTGTTACATTAAGAGGGTTTTGCTTTAGTCCCAGGGATTGCAAACCCTTGAAATCCAGTGCCGTGCCCTGGGTGCTCTCCAAACTGCCCGTAACTCACTATCCTGGTTAGAAAATACACAGTCACTTCTTTCACTGTAACACAGGCTTGCATTTAAATAAAGTCTAAGTCGATGCTGCTTTCCAAAAGCTCAGATTGGATGCTCTGTGGCTTCCACGGGCAAATCCTGCCTGATCCGGGTGTTCTGTCCCAAAAGAACCTTTGCTGGTGCCTCTCCTAGGAAGGTTTCTGCTCAAAGCTGCTGGTTCAGGAGGTTCCATTTCTGTGCCTTGCTCAGAACACTCATTTTTTCCTCACGATTTTCTGAAGACTCCGCGTGAAATTGGCTGCTCTTGATTTTTAAAGGGAAAATTTCTCTTGGTTTTGGGCACCAACACGCGCTAATAAGTTACATTTGAAATTGGCTTTACCCCTATGTGTTGCACCGGGAGAGCATCCTGACTGAAGTCGTTTACAAAGCTCACGATTTCCTCGTTTAAAAGTGAATTAGAAGGCCTCTGGAGGCTTTTGCTGGTACACAACAACCAGCACAAACAAGACCCCGCAGAAAGGGGGAAAAATGCAACCCGAGCCCACTGGCTCCTCTGATCCCAGAGATAAGCTCTGTCTCATCAGGACAGGGCTCACCTAAGCTAAGCTTAAGCATCCATAACACCACATAGCAACGACTTCTGGACTTCACAGACCTTGGCAAACTCAAACTGAAGCAAGTTAAAACTTCCTCTCTAAGGAAAAATAAGAAATACGGCTTTTTTTCTTAAATATATAACTTTTTATGATACCACTGGATAGGTAAGAAAACATTTTTCAAGTGATTCGCGTGGAAAATCAAGAGAAGAATAAATCAGGTTATATTCCTACAACTGGTGGCCTCAAATCTGGTATTTGTTGCACCAAGTCCAGAGCAACTCCCTGGGTTCTGATCGAACTTAAGCAGCGATAACCTCCAAATTATTGCCAGTTTAAGAAATCTCTCTCCATGTTCCACCAACTGCTGTTTTGGATAACTTTGCCATTATTTATGACTTAAAATACCCGTAAGAACTACTTGAGGAGTTTGCCTTTTTCCTTTTAAAAGCAGTTTAGAAGCTGAGGCCACGTGTTTGTAGGGAATGAGCTGCACTTCTGCCATATGAATGAATTATTAATTAATACCCCTGGTTAGAGCATCCTGCATCTTCTCTGCACGGCAGCAACCTTCCAAAATCCCCTTCCAAAGCGACCCCCAGCCACGACACTCGCTTAGTTTTACACAGCACAGAAGAACAAGTGGTTGCATCATTCACTCACCTGGTTGGGTCTGGCCCCATCCCGTCCCGCAGCCGCTTCCCCGAGCTTTAAACCAAAATCAAACAAAAATTAAAAAAAAAAAAAAAAAAAAAGAACTAGAGACGGGAAATTAAAATAAAACAGCGGGTGACAAAGAAACTCGGGGGGTTATTTCTTTGCCTTTTTTTGGTTTGTGTTGTTGTTGTTGTTGTTGTTTTTTGGTGTTTCTTTGGAGCAGAATCCCAGAGGCGGTGGCCCAGGAGCGGCGCGGCCCCGGCCCCTCCCGGCCGCAGGTGGGTCTTTATCCCCGCGCTCACCTGCGGGAGCAGCCAATGGAGAGGGGATCGCATCCCGGCTCCTCCCTGCACGGCCCGACCCGCACCGGCCCCGCCGCCTCTCCCCCGTCACGTAAAAAGCCCTGAAATAAACCCCAAAAAGTTCATTTTGCTCTGCTGTTGCATCCCCCAAAGGAGCGTTTCTTCTGCGCCCAAAGGTCTTTGTTTGCTTAAACTTTGCTTATAAACCCGACATCAACGCAGTCTCAAAGAGCACATTTTTTTGCCCAATCAAAAGGCCTTTTTTTCCTTGCTTTTCCACGTCAGAAATGTTTGATTTTGCTTCTCCAGAGCTGCTAAAGAAAGGGAAAATGTATTTGAGGGCTGGCATTTGGGTACACCACGAGATGTGAGACAGGGACTATAATGGAATCACTGTAAACTGGTGATTCAGGCAGCAAGAATTTGCTGTGGAGTTGTCTCCTGGTAAAGAATTTGGAGAGGAGAACTTTGGGAAGCGTCAGGATGCTCTGTCAAAGGGCCTTCACCACGTTTTAACTCCAGCTCTAAAGGAATTCCGTTTACAGCAAGACTCGTGGGGCTGCGCCGTGTGTTATGCGAATCCCTCGAGTCCTTTGTGCTTCTCACACCTTTATTTTTTCCCTCCTTTTCCATGGGGTGCAGGGGTGGAAGGTGCCCACCCCCTGCCTGGCACTGGTGGTGCCATGAGGCCGTGGGCACAGCCCTGCTGGAGCAGGGTTTGTCTTTCACCCTCCCAAACCACGGCCGTGGAAGAGCTTGGCAGCCCAGGCTTGATGTGCTTGTGCTTTGCATTCAGCACGAATATCCCGGAAGGCAGATCTACTCCTGGCTGTTTTAAGTCTACTCATCTGCACAAATCAAAATGTTTCAATTACTTTGTCTCTCCGCTGGAGTGGGGTGTACATAACGAACTAAACAAAAAATACCAAATTTAACTCATCTTTTTTTTTTTCTTTTTATACTGCTAACAACTTGCTGCCGTTCTTCCACACTGTGAGGACTTGCGCACAAAATCTGCTTTTCCTTTCCTTTATTGGGGGAACCAGAGGTTCTAAATCCAGGCTGCTTTGGTTGCGACACAGGTCACAAGGTTTGCTGTTTAATTTTGGCTGTGCTGAATTGCACTGAGCAGCAGTTTCCATCACAACTGCCCACGATTAGGAATTAAAATCTCTGATTTTTTTGCCACACATTTTGAACACAGAGGGTGAACACATCAATCTATAGACGTCTATGGAACACCTTTAGAGAAAAGGAAGTTTTTCAGCTGAGAAATATGTACTGAAGGTTATCACTATGCATTCATTGCTTGCTTTTATTTTCTTAGAGCTGCGGGAAAAAATGAGCCAAACTCTCCCCAATTTGCACAGTTTGAAGCCAGAGCCGCTGTTCTTTTAGATACAAATCTGTTCTTTTATTTGTTTTATTTGCTACTGCGGACTAACAAAATACCTTTAAAGTTTACAACAGCTTCTGTCAAGGGCAGATAGGGTGGGACTGGCTGTGACTGGAGAACTGGGAGGAATGTCGTGTTGTTCCCTAATATCCAATCGTGTCAACTATCCCTTGCCTTCAACTTTCAACACGTACCCGTTAGGTGGAAAAAGCTGCCAACACATCCGAAAATTGCTGCTGCAAACTCAACCCCTGCTGATGGAAATGTGTCAGGGGATGGAGGCTCTTCCCTGCAGCGGCCCGAAAGGCACATTCCACCCTTTGGCTTCCGAGGAGGGAAAAAAACCTGTGTGGTCTTGAAGGCTTGTCAGCTTTGACCTCTAAATTTGTCCAATAAATGGGATCAAAATTATTTACCTGGTCTGCAGGTTTGAGACATCAAACACGGCCCGGGGAAGCTCAGGGCCGCGGCTCCTCAAACTGCCCGCTGTAAATTCAGTCCGCAAGCAGGTGGAGGATAATTACTGGGGTTTGGGGGTTTTTTTCCACTGTTTGCCTCCAAAGTTTGGGATTGTGAAAAATGCATTTAGAAAGCAACTGCTTCTATAGGAGTGAGGATTAAATGGAGCCCTCAGACTACACATTCCTGATGTTTCCCATCCCAGAAGGAGGAACCACAGCTGTGTTTCAGGGTTATTTTGCCTGGTTTCTCTGACTGTGCTGCAGCACAACCAGCCTTCCTGCACCCTCTCCCTGTGCAGATCTTACTCTCCCACACGCATTAAAGGAAAACCGTCTTGTAACCCGTCTGAAGTGAAGCCAAAAAACTCCTCGTTTGATCCTGGGGAGTCATCCTTCCCGCTCGGTGCTCCTGCAATCTCCTCAAAGCAGAGCTGTGGTGAGACCTGCAGTGTTTTAGGTCGTCTGTGGGAGCACAGTTGGGTTTAGCTCAACACTGGGGCATTATCCACTCAGTCCTTTCCCTCAGCTGCTCTTTTTCCTCTGGAAATATGCTGAGGCTTAGTGCTGTGAGGAGCCGCAAACGCTCGTTGCAAAATTCAGACTTAAAGCTCGTAAGAAAGTCTTTGTGTTCCAGAACAATAGAGAAAAGGAGAAAGGTTGAGACTTGCTTAGGTTTGCTGGAGATTTCTTCCTGTTTGGGACTGCAGGTTTATCACTGGATTACTAACTCCTGTCACTGCTCTTTAAATCCTGCTTTTACAGGGCATTCTGGTTTTCTGATAGCAGCTTGTTTGCATCTCAGCAAAGCAGGAATCACGTGGAGTGTCACCCGTCGGATGAGTCCTGCTCACCCCTGACGAGCAGATGATGGCACAGGGCACCTAGGACTGCTTTAAGACTGCAACTACTGGAACTTGCAAGGCAGAAGAGCAGGCCAAAATGTTTCCAGGGCACTTGTCCTGATGAATTCTCATCTGCACTAAACGGTGTTTAGATCCTTAATGGCCTGATAGAGTCAAGTCTCTAATCCTATACTTGTCATTCAACGAGACATCTACACAGAGGTCACTCGACTGATGGCAGGTTCCAGTAATTTTATTTCAAATATCCTCAGCCATAATTGCTCATTTGCAACTGGCAGAGGAAAGAAAACCGACTCTGCCAACCTCTGCTGTCACCTGCCCCCCGCCCTCCCCAGGCTCCGCGCAGGTTTACTTTCTCCCTCTCCTTTCCGAATGGAAAAGGAAACAGTGCCTGTGTTCTGCTCCCGCTCCCCCCCCTTGGCAGTGGGAGTTGGCAGGAGCCAGCACACCTGGTTCTGCAGCCTGCTTTGGTACCTGGCTCTTCCACATTCATCCTTTTGGCTCTTCCTTCAGAGGCTGCTCCTTCCACTGCAGCCTGGATCCTTGGCAGCCTCCGGCATCTCTCCTGGGAGCTCCGTGTGGCTGAGCCCGGAGCGGGGCAGGAAGGCTCCCAGCTGCTCCCTGCTGGGATCTCACAGCTGCAGGAATAATTCCACGCTCAAACTTGCAACCCTCTGGCTGGGGGGAGCGTGGCCAAGCAGGACGCAGTGAGGAGGGTCAGCAGCTGCTTCGAGGGAAGTTCAAGGGTTTCGCACCTCCAGAGATGGTGACTCCACCTCTGTTCCAACACTTTGACAACCCTTTCCATGAAACAATTTTCCCTGCTATCTGATCTAAACCTCTCCTGGTGCTTCTCAATAGCTGCAAGAGAATGTGAGTCTGAAACAGCAAAATGAAAGGACCGGTGAGGCAAATAGGTCATGCTTCCAAAGCAAAGTTATAAAAAAGGTGCCAGTGGGGCACTAGGGCAGGAAAACTCCTGGAATCTGTGCTCCCTGCACAGAGATTCAGCTCCTGCCCTGGTGTTTTCAGCAGAGCTCCTCTCAAGCTCAACCAATGTGCAAATAAATCCATGATAACATAGCAGAACACTGGATTTTTCATTTGGTAAAGACCTCTGGGAAAAAAAAATGAAAAAAAACCCTAGAGACTTTAGAATCTTTTTGTCCAGGTTTAGTTTTGCTACTTTCCATTTGTTGGAGAATTATAAACATGGTTTATGTTGGAAGGGACCTTAAAGATCTTCTAGTTCCAACCCCCCTGCCGTGGACAGGGAACCACTTGTTCTTTTTCATCACTAATAAAGTAAAACAAACCAAAAACAAAAGCAGTAAAACTATGGGATACAGAAAAACAGAGGAAGACGAGGTTTTTTCAGGAGATTTAAATCTGCCTTTGCAGCAGGGAGGCGTGTGCATGAAAATATTTCCCTCAAAGAAGGAAGTTTTTGAAATAAAATTCTTCATACATGTTTTTTTTTGCTCGGCTTCACTCGATTGCTCCAGAAGGTCCCTTAAGACACCTCTGAAAAGGGCCAACAAGCTGCAACCTGCTCTCGTGCTCTGTTATTTGGAGATGTCCACGTTTCAACACAGTGCTCAGGGCTTCTAAAAGGACCCTGGTGACACATCACATCAGCTCTGTCACTTCCCATGAGTCTTTCTGGGATGGCAAACTAAGGCTGAGTTTAAGAACCTGCCTGTGGGTGCTGGGAGGTTTTTGCTTTTCCAGTAAAGTAAAAGCTTGAAAGCTTCACCATTTCTTTCATTTTGCTGTTTCAGATTCACATATTTCTTGGAGCTACTGAGAATCACCAGGGGAGGTTTAGATCATGGAAAATTGTTTAATGGAAAGGGTCGTCAAGCATTGGAACAGAAGTGGAGTCCGTCCCTGGAAGTGTTAAAAAACCTGTGGATGCGGCACTTGGGGATGTGGTTTAGTGGTGAGATAACAGTTGGACTTGTTGATCTTAAAGGTCTTTCCCGGCCTTAACAATTCCACGATTCCTTCTGTGATCCACCAGCTAAATCCTGATGACATAAACCAAGGAAAAGAATAAAGCACAGACTTTAACTGTGGATAAAATGGGTTCTTCTGCTGCTTCAGTGACTGGAAAAACAACAGCCCCCAAACAGTGTTTATGTGATGCAGGTTTGGGGGGTGGGGGGGGAATTACTTTTTTTTTGAACAACTGAAAAAGTGCTTAAATTGGAGCATTAAGGAACTGTTGCTGGTGCAGGTGGCAGGATGCAGTTGTGCTGCTCGAAGGAGGGAATTCTGGATATTCTTCTCCTTGAGGAGACAACGAGGCCCCTCTGTGCCAACTTCCCTCACTGGGTGATGTGCTGGTGGTTATTAATTCCTGTGGAAAAACTGAACTTCCTGCTGCACCAGCACAAGGTCTGAGCAGGGACCCTGCACAGCTCCTGCTGCCTCTCCAGAGCACCTTTGTGGGGAGGAGGAGGCTCAGCAGCTGCTGCCCCGTCCCTGCTAAAGCTTTCCAAGGGAAGGGCTTCAATAACCTTCAAACGAAATAATTAGAGATTGATTTATACCTTAATTGTACAAGAGTATCCCAAGGCTCTAAAGGTAACCTGGCCTTTTCTGCTCTGCCTTTGAAGATCAGGCAGGGGGGCTGTGTTTTAATTGCTTGTATTTTCTGTGTCTGCAAGAGGTCAAGAACTGAAATTTATAGTAATTTCTGCTTTAGAATGTAACTTCAGAAGGCAACTTCCACCAAGCATTGATCAGTCCAACAATCTGAAGTGTTTTGGGGTAGCTCGGGCTCATTCTGTCAGTGAGTTCCACCTGTAAAATCTGTCTAAATCTTATTAACAAAGGTATTTGTGCTGAAATGCCTGTTCTAGACCCAGGCAAAATAAACTCTGCCGTCACCAGTCACTGCAGAATTAAAACTCTCTGTGCACACAACTTGGTTTGAGAGTGAGGAGGCAGCATGAATCATCCTGCTGCCAAAACTAATGCAACAGTAATTTAAAAATAAACCTTTTAAGCTGATGTATGTGGTCTGAAGCCACTAGAGCATTGCTAAGGAGTGTATTTTTCAGTTTAATGTTTGCAAAAAAAAAAAAAAAAGAAAAGAAAAAGCAAGAGAAAAGTATCTGGCATCTACTCTCCCAGGGAATGAACTTTTAAGCAGAAAAGATGAAAATTCTGACTTCTCTGTGAATTTTAATGCCCTGAAAGAAACATTTAGCATTGCTTTAGCGTGGAGGTCTCTGCCTCTGTGCACAGCTGTGTTTTAGGAGCCCTCTTTGCCTCTTCCCAGGCTGGAATTTTGCTTGCTGTGTTCTCCCAACTAAACAACTGATGGCAGAAGTTCAGGGCTGTGTGAGGAAGCTGATATCAGTGAATCCCAGACACAGATCCACGTCTAGAGAGATCTGTGTTGTTTCTGCTGCAAAAAATGCACAGAGAAACACAGCACAGGATGGAAAATTAAATGACACAAAAACCTGTTTCGTGGAAAATATGGTGGTAATATTCCTCCCTCTGTTCTGCAGTTCAGAGCGATGCTAAAAAATCACATTCTGCAATAACAGGCTTTTTAAAGAATAACTGATAACTCCTATGGGCGGGAAGGACAGAGGAGAGCGTGCTTTCCAAGGAATCTGTGGACTTGGATTGGGGGGGAATCATAAGCTTGGCTCTGCCCACTGTGCAAAGGGCTTTGGTGAAAAACTCCCTGCACTGGTGAAAAACGTTCATCCTTCTGTTTGCAGGGACAAATCATTAGACAAAGCATTAGGGTTAGTATTTGTGCCACCTTGGTTGTTTTTGGGAGAGTTCAGGTTTCTTGTGAAATGGTGTGTGCTGGGATTACACAACCCCGGTGTATGAGCACAAATGTGTTCACAGAGCAAAATCACCAGCAGTGAGTGGTTCTGGCTCAGTCCTTATAAAACCACAAGTGCTGACAAAGCTGAGTTTCAGAATGTTTCAAAATGTAGTAGTGAAAAGCCCGAGCTTAGTTTGGATAAGTGTCCTTGGCTTCTGGAGGCTTTTTCGTAGTGTTCTACCTTTTCTGATGTTTCTTTCTGAATCTGTTACTGATAATGTGAAGAAACTGGGATGGGTTTGTTTCTGGTGGTGTTATTTTTTTTTTTTAATGATGAGTGAAGCTGAAAATACTGAGAGCTTTATTTTCTGGTTTGGGTTCTTTTTGCATGTTTTTTTTCTGACTTAGAAGAGTTAAAAACCACTTCAAAGTTTCTGCAGCACACCTTGTGCCTGTGTGCTGGGGAAAGGCTCTCCCTGAGCGTCTGACATGAGATCCTTGGAGAAGGGACCGTGGCAAGGAGAGGCGTAGCCATGAGGAAGGAATTCTTTCCTATAGGAATGGTGAGGCCCTGGCATGGGGTTGCCCAGAGAGGTTGTGGACTCCTCATCCCTGGAAGTGCTCAAGGCCAAGTTGGATGAGACCTGGAGCAACCCGGGCTAGCGGAAGGTGTCCCTGCCCAAGGCAGGGGGTGGAACGAGATGAGCTTTAAGGTGCCTTCCAACCCAAACCATTCTATAAAACAGCTTCACCCCGCTCCCCCTTTGACCCCTTCCCCGTGGTCTTTGTGCCCATCCCAGTACCAGCTCCCTGCCAAGCTGCTTTGGGGATGTGCAGGTCCTGTGCTGGCTGCCCGGTGGCTCAGACAGACCTTCCTGTAAGCGGCTGCCGGGAGCTGTTCCAGCACGTTGGCGCTGCCAGGCTTTGTCAACTCATTCCTGGCCTTTTGTCTGCAGCTCCCAGTGCAGTTTGGGAGTAACCCGAGCCCTTCCCTTCCCCCGGCATGAAGGCACTTGCTGGCTTATCTGAGCGGCAATTCCAGCCCAGGCCAAGGACACGCCTTTGGGAACGCTCCTTTCTTTAGCCTTATTCAGCTTTGCGTTGTCTCGACTTGTTGTGCGATGCTCTCTAGGCTGACAGCGCCTCTGGGAGCTGTTCCCGCTCAAATCCAAAGAAAACAACTTAATATCTGAGTGTAGCCACGCTTGGGTCAGTTGGTGCCACGTCTGGTGGCTTCTGAGAAGTTGGGGCTATGAGACACTGCCGTGGATAATATTGCGTACCTGGCTCTGGTGGGGCGTGTTAAAGGAACACCCACATTCTTTTAGATGTTTAGATTTAGGTGTTCAAATAAATAATTTCGGATTTGGGGCTTCATTCTTCTGACCAAGTGAGCCCTGGCAGAGTTCAGGCTGAAATTCAAAGCTTGTTGCATTGAAGGGGGGAAAAAAAAAAAAACCCTGTAGCTTCTATTTCTGTGTCTGTGAGCGACATCTCCAAAGGCAAAATCACCTTCTTTGGGGGTGTCTTTGAAGCTCTAAGTCAAAGAGGGGCCTCATGCAAAGCCTGTGCCATGTCCCACCCGAAATATCCCACCTGGAGATGCAGGGAGGAGGTGAAGCACAGCCCGGGGCTGTTCCCCAGGGTCAGAGGCAGCGGTTCAGGAGGGGCTGGGGGTGAACTCCCAGGTTGGGGCTGTCAAGGGGAGCCCCCTCAGCTCCCTCCCGCCTTCCTGCTGTGGGAACCATTGCACCTTTCTCTTCAGAGCCGTCTATTCAAATAAGAGATGGATAATTTTAATCATTCTGCATAATAGCTGCTTTTCTGATCTTTATGCAGATCGGGGGGAGAAGAGGAGTTATTCGTGTATGTGTGGCTTTAGTGGAGCAGGAGATGAAAGGGTTCAGAGAAGTATTTAAAGTATATGCTCCAGTTTGCTGGAAGTCCCAGGGACTGAGGCCTGGCCAACACTGATCTTACGAATTTAATTATTTTGGTTAGAAGGCTGATGTTTTTACCAGGGCAGTTATTTAGATGCATCCCCACAGGTGGCGGGTTCGAAACCTGCCCCACTCCCCGAGGAGCTCCGGGGTGACAAAAACGTGTCAGAAATAACATCGGCGTCCCACCAAACCCACCCAGGCTTCGCTGCTTTCAGACTGGGGTAATTGGGGCAGTAAAAAACCCTCTGTTGGCAAGGTGTGAAGCACGTGGTTGGAGCTGGAAGTGTCTGGGAGTGCTTTGCTGGGATAGGTGTCAGCAGCAAGGCGCAGAGGTGCTGCCTCTGCGGGCTTGTGGCTCCTGTTTCAGCCTTTCCCCTCTGTCCTCGCTCTCCCAGCGTGGAATACATAACTCCAGGGCACGTTCACTCCACAAGCCACCTCAACCTCAGTAACTTCAACCACACCTTGGGGAAAAAAAAATTAAGGACTGCAAGGTCCTGTGCTTGCAAATGATGGGCTGTTATTTTACCTCCCAGCACCACGCCAGCCAAAGGCATAAACCAGCTGCTGTGCACTGATATTCTCCTCCTGCATTATTTACTGTTGCAATGTGTATTCCCGTGCTCTCCTGTCTGAGGTGCCACCTCAGCTCTGGGGTTTTGATGATGCCAATTAAAATGAGATGGAGGAAGGGAGGCAGCTCAATTTTGATTTGGATCCCTCCGCCTTTTTAAAAATTGAAGATTTCTAACTCTCACCAAAATCCCTGACACGGGAGACCTTGTTTTACATTCTGTCTCTTTTTGCAGATCTGATATATAGGGGCTTTATGCAGAATCCCAGTCTGGCATTGTTGTGGTAATGATTGAGTGAGGAGGCGTTAACTTGCCTTTCCTGATGTTATCTTGTATTTTCTTGTTCTGAGAGGGCATTTTTGGATGTGTAAGAAACCAGTGTTAAATATAAACGCCGATGCTACTTTAGGGAATCTATCTCGTTCAGCCAAGAGTGAAAGTGGTTTCACAGTTAGGAAGTAAGTTTTGTTGACTTTAGTTCACGAACAGTGAAAAAACCTGCACTAACCGCTATAAAGATACAAATGATTTATCTTGACTTAGAGTGGACAGAAGGTGATTTTGCAGACATTGTAGTTGTTCCCGGAAAAAAAGCCAAAATAAGACTCACTTTTGATCCATTGAGAAAAACACAGACGTTTTTCTTTGCCCACAAGAAGTCAAACCAGAGCACTCAGGGGCTCAGTTTGCCTGGCCCTGTCTTGCTTTTCAGGGTGTCTGTCCTCAAGGCACTTCTTGGAAAACAGAGTTCAGAGAAAATCTCTCTGTTGTGACTCGCAGAGGGGTTGGAATGAGGTGATCTTTAGGGTGCCTTTCAACCCAAGCCATGCAGTGATTCTGTGATTCCATGACTGTGAGGGGCTGTTTAGACAGGATAAGCACAAGTTCTCTCCTTGTCTTCGTGTGCTGGGACCAGAAGAGCTGCAGAGCTTTATCTGACACCACTCTGCCCTATTTAAGCTCCTTTATCTGAATCCATTTTGAGGGAGTTATTCCAGATCTCTACCACAACAGAAGTACAGAAAGTCAAGCTGAAACTCTGCAGGTATTTCCATACCCGGCCCCTGCCTGAGGCTTCTCCTGGTGTTAGTTGGAGTGTGTCAAGTGGCATCTTTGTCTGACACTGGAGGAAGTCGAGGCAGGATCAGGGTGGGGTGTGGTCCCTGCTGGGAAACGGCTTAGACCTGACCAAGGAGGTGTTTGCAGCAGGACCTGGCTGTGCCCCCTCCCTGGGTCACACTGTGCCACCCACGAGCTCTTGGGTGGAGCAGTGGCTCTGCTACTGCTCATCTCACCTGACCTGAACAAACGATGCTCTTGCCTTGGGAGGTGTCTGCCTGCCTGTCTGCCTGCCTCGGGGGGCTCAGATCAAAAGCCTCCCCAGCGCCTCCTGTCCTGGCACCAGGCAGTCTGTCACCCGCCCCCGAGCCAGGCCAGTGACTCCAGACCTGCGGTACCCTTGTGTTCCCAAGTGACATCACGGGCTCCTGGGCTGGTCCATCACTTCCTTACAGTCACAGAGCATCTGCCACAGGTTTCACAAGTCTAACCCTTTTCAAACAAACCTGAGCACAAGTGCAGCACTTCGAGGCAGCTGCCCTGCACTGGGCACCAGCAACACTCAATAAACACCACAGCTCCATTCTCATCTGCTGGGAATTAACTTCTTTTTTATCTGGGCAGCAAACATGAAGCAACTTGCTTCATCAGTGTGTTGCTCTGGAATTACTGTAGCAAGGGGCATCAAGCAGCCAGGGGAGTCTGACATCAGTCACTGTCTTACAGGTATATTCAGTTTCTCAATCACATGCAAACCGTTCTTTGTCTGTACTTGCAAAACCTTGCCAAGCTCCTGCCTTTGAGAAGCTGGTATTCCCTCCTGCTGCAAAGCTAAAATAAACTAGATTTGCTGGATGCCACATTTGTTATTTACAGGGTGTTTTTTTTTTTCCATGCTTTGTGTGGTGCTGTATCTGAGTTTGGTTTTTTTTCCTGTTTTGTGTGGTGCTGCGTCTGCCCACGGTGTGCAGTGAGCTGGTCCCACCGAGGAGCCCTGCACTGGGGTGGTAGAGACCCAGGGAGGGTGGAGAGGTGTTTGCCAGCACTACCTGGGCTCAGGTGACTGCTGTGACAGAGCAGAGCCTTCCACAGCACTGCAGGAAGGGGTGTAGGTGATGTGCAGGTGACAGGTTGGAGATAAACAAGGGGAGGTCTCTGCCCTTGTTTGCTCCCTGGTGACTCCCTGAGGAGCATCCCGTGAGTTATGGAGGAGCAGTGGTTTCACCTTCGCTCTGGGTCTATTCTGAGGAGTCTGGTGAGGGAATGAGAGAGATTTGTGCCTCAGCTGCTCATTTATTCCTGTTGCTGGAGTGCAGAGTGTGCAAACGACGTACAGAACATTCAGTGTGTGAGCCCCTCTTCGGAGGTAGCAGGTTCCCAAGACTAAGAGCAGGCACACAGACCCGATGGAAATGTAGTTTTGCATATCACAGAGTGATTTGGGTTGGAAAGGACCTTAAAGATCACCTAGTTCCAACCCCCCGTTGTGGGCAGTGACACCTTCCACTAAAAGTAAAACATTGGTTCAATACACGTAAGTGAAGGAATAAAAAATCAATGCTCAAAACTCCACCAACCAAAAAAACACACCCCCCCCCCAAGTATTTTCAGGTTTAAATATATACTTAAAAAAAAAAAACCAATGGATACTGTCATCCATTAGCCCAAAGACAGCACAAGCTGTGGGGTGGTTGGAGGTAGCCAGGGAAGTCTGTTTTTCCTCCTGAGCTCTAGGAGTGGAGAATATTTTAAGGGGTTCGTGCTCATTTGTATTTTAAAGCTTCTTCCTCTGAAGTGCAAGACCAGGGGCTACATCTTCAGCTGGCATAAATCTGCCTGGCAGCACGGAGATAAACTGATTTACGCTGGCTGAAGATCTGGCCGTGGATGTGAAGAAATGGAAGCAGGTGGATGTAATTTCTCTGAATTTCCACTCAAGCTGCACACGCCTGGAGCACCAGGAATTGAACAGCACTTTCCCTAAGAGTGTAAAAGTTATTAGCTTCATATTTGTCTTAGTGCTTCACTGCCCTCCCTCTTGACTTGATCATCACACGTAGCCATGGGCTGTCTCTGGCAGTGACTCTGTCTCCCCAATAAAATTAAAAATCACTTTTGTTTCATATCTTTTTAATAAGATGTGTCCTTTTTAATAAAGGGCTCTGCTCTTTAACGGGTGATGAGCTGATGGAGAGAGCTGGGAGATTATTGCATTCCCCTGATTTGAATTTCTCTTTCTGCATTTCAGCTGTAACAATAAAGCTAAATAAAAATCCCCAAAGCCTCTGCACGTGCAGCACAAGCAGAGTTTTGGTACCTACCCCCTCTGGGTTGGTACTGATGCCCAGTGCAACTGGCTGTGCAGTAACGTGTAAGCAATAGATTTTATTCTTGAATGTCCAATATAGGAAAGAAGAGAGGCGCAGGAAAGAAGACAAAGGTTAAATTCCAGGAATTTGCTGAGTATTAATTTTATTCAAATAATTTGTGCAGATTTCCTGCTTCTGGGTTGCTCCAAGTTTGAAGAATCAAACAAAACCAAAACGCCTCTCTATGTTTAGCTTCTTATATCGATTCATTTATTCCTGGGATGGTTTCAAACACAGACCTGAAGTAACTTCATGAGCCAGGGTGTTTTTTTTCAAAAGTGAACAAGCAAGATAATTAAACCTGAGGAATTCAGGAGGCTTTGGAAACAGCTTGTTTCTAATCCTGTCCCACAGTGTGTGTAATCTGGATTTCTGGAGGATGACACTTTCAGGGGGTGGTCATCTACCTCCCTGGAGGTGAATATTCACAGAGACCCAAGGTCTGTATTAAGTTGGGATGTTGTGAGGTGCTCAGCAGACACGAACAGTGTCCCTGCTCCTGAGGGCAAAGCTGAATTGATAGAAAATACCTGGAAATAACTATCCTGTTCCTAGTAGGAATTAGGGCTGAAGGGCGTCTTGGCCTTAGCAGATTACAAAACCAAAGGTAAAGTGGCTCTTTCCTTTCCAAAGCCACGCTCTTGGTTTCAAAGCAGGTTTCAGAGCATCCTCAGGGCAGGGATTCTCCATCTCCAACAGGAGGTTCTGCACGTGGGGAATGGATTTATTCACCTCTTGAGGCAAACGAGGACAAATGACAGCACTGGCAGATGCTGTCTGGGTGTAGGACACTCCAGAGCCTGGTTCCCTTTCCTCTTAAACGGGTGTAAATGGAGATAATTAAGATAACAGAGTGCCAGGCTGTGACATTGTTGAGTTTCTCCTGCATTTGGGTGGATTTTCCAATTGCCCCACTCTGCCTTTTTCCAGCAGGACGGGACAAATGGGACACAGTGGAAGGATTTGTGCAGATTTTAGATTTCTTAATCCTGTAAATTCTACAAATTTTCATTAAAACTACAGTGAGAAAACTCTGTCTGATGCCCTTCTGCTAAAAAAAGTAGATGAGGCAAAGGCTCATCATTTCCCATCCAGGGCATCACCCTCTGCAGGTCAGATGATGTAGCTGGGATGATTTAGCCTGACCACTTGGTTAAACTCCCTCAAGCTTTGAGTCTGGAGGTGCCTGAACCCTTCCAAAAGTGAGCTCTGTGCCTCCCCTGCTCCTCCAACCCGGAGAAGTTTGCAAGTCATAAAAGCTCCCTTTAATTAAAGCAGAACCTCCAGCTCCGCTGCTCCTCGTGCGCTGTGGTTTCTGGGGTTTTCCAGCTCAGAAAGCGTAACTGTGGGCTATGTTTTCAGGGATGGCAGAGCAAAGGCAACACAGTTGCAGTATTTTTGCATGTTTCTGATCCTGAGGCTTTTCTGAGCCGGGTGGTTGCTGCACAAGTCAGAACAGAGCCGGGCTCTGCTCTGCCCAAGTCCGCCCCTGAGCTGCTGAGGTTTGAGGGAAGGTGCTGCTGCTGTGGGGCTGCTGCTTCTGGGGCTCCTTCTGCCTTCCTGGTGCTTTACAAAAGTCTCAAAATCCAGGTGTGCAACAAGTTCAGAATAGAAAATAACCAAAAATAACTATCAGTGGCTTCAACATACTTTCTTACGGGGCTCCTGTGGCAAGTTTGGCAGTGCCACGGGACTGGTCCTGGCAGCACTTTCACCGTTAACTCAAACCAAGTGTGGTACAGGTGGTGTTGACCTGTCACACATTCAAATGGCCACCCTGCACCCAAATCTTAGATCTGAAAAGCTCTTGATAGTCAGACCAACCCAGGTTTTGCAGCACTCCGCCTTTGTTCCAGGCACAAATCTGAACATTTAAGAGGTGAAGCGCCCAAACACCAACACTGTTGGGTTGAAAATGCAGCACAGAAATGTGGGAAACGCTGCCTGTGTGGCTTTAACTCACCATTTACACTTAATGTGTAAATGATCCTAAACTAACCCTTGCAATTGCGAAGCTCTGAACCAAAACACGTTGGTGTTTCAAAGGGGTTGGAGTGTCAGGCTTCCCAGGGCATCGTGAGCAGGGGAAGGGTCGTTTGACATGTTCTCTTGTCCAGGTAAAGCTGTGTGGTCTTGTTTAAGCCCCGTGGACTCAGCTGACCTGGGCTGTGGGCAGAACTTGCTGCCAAAATGAGCTGTACCCCTGGGGTGTTCAGCAGCTCTCCCTCGACTGCACGTGATGGGAGAGCTGGGCAGTAAACGCTCATTTGAGCCCTGGTTGCCAAATCATCTCTTCAGCCAAGCTCCAGAACCTCTGGAGTGTCCCTGAAGCCTCTTTTGTGGAAAAAAATTGTCTTTATCGTGGACTCAGGCAGCTGAGTAGGAAGACAAGTTGCCGTCAAATTTCTGTGCGAGTTTAAAATATTATGGGCATTTATCTTCTGGATTAGCTTATGGTCTTTCTGTTGTGGCTTTTCATGTTCTTCCTCCCACAGTTTTTCGGGGTTGGAGCAGTGGTGGAGAGCAGTGGAGTCCAGGTGTGTGAGCCTTGGACCTTCACTGGTTGAGGCTCAGAAATTCCTACCCTGGGGTGGAGGGGGAAGTTAGAGGGAGGAGAAGAAAAAGAAGAGAAATGAGAAAATAAAGCAGGCTCCACCACCTGCCATGTAATGATCGGTTCTGGAGATAAGGCTGTTTTAAGGTGCATTCCAGACATCTGGGTCCTGCCCAGGCACAGCACAAAAGAAAAGGGAGACTTAAAACAACAGCCAGCTCCTCCTCCCCCCCTCCATCAGGTGTGCACACACATAAGAGAACAACCGACCCTAATAAAACCTCTCTCCTTGCTGATGGTTTCTTACAGTTTTAATTGAAAGCCCCCTTTAAGCACACGTGTATGCACAGCCCCTCTCATCAAGTCGATGCCTGTCACTGGGGCTTAAACCCAGGGGATCCAGAGCCAATCCAAATATAATTCACCCTGGAGAAGCTGCTGGAAAGGGCTGCACGAGGCCTGGAAAATGCCCCATCCCCTTCAGCGATCCTTGCGAAGGAGACTTGTTGTCTTCGTTAAAAAAGAGGAAATTAGAAACAGTTGAACGTTTCTCCCCAGAACTCGAAAGATTCCCTACAAATCTCTGTGTGTGTGTGTGTCTCAAAATTAAACTGGGTTAGGCTTTAATGTTGCAGCGACTGTGACAGCACAGGGACCGATCCTGTTCTGCGCTGAAGTTGTGGGAGATTCCAGTGGTCTCCCAGGGCACGAACCCGGTGTCCTCCACCTCGCTGTAATTATTCTCCCCGTGTTGTCTTTGTGCTCCTGTGGTTGTGAGCCCTTCAGGAAGGAGACAAGGATAAGGCCTTTATATTTTGCCGAGCTTTTTCGGCGCTATAAATACCCATCTTGGGGGTGTACACCTCTCTCCGGTGAGGAGAGCGATAGAATCTTGTTAACTCGCCGGGATTTTGCCCCAGTGAAAACTGAAGGAAGAACAATGGGTAATTGTAGCAGCATCTTAGGAAAATGCCAGAGTGATAAAAGTGGAATCACCAAGTAAAAACGTGTCGTAAAACTCCTAAATTCCAGCCTCACTTGTCAGTGCTATTTCTGCACAAATTTGCTCTCTGTTGGACTGTAAAAATCAAGTGTTAGACGCTGGGTGTTGATGCAAATAGGAACATAACTCTGCAAGACAGAAGTTCTATCTTGAATCTTGGAGTTTTTTTTTTTTGTGTGGGGGGGGTTGGTTTCTTTTGGAAAGGCAGTTATTTCTAGAAAGAAAGAAATGGATGCTCCTGTCTGAAGGGCCCAAAATTTCCTTCCAAATTTCAGCTCTTGTCTCAGTATTCCTTCCCTTTCTCTCCCATGCCCATGTTTCAGTAGATTTTGCCAATAACTGAGTGGTTGAAATTTTATTAGAAATAAAATGTGAAATTTAAATTAAGGTCAAACTGGAAAACAAGTCTATAAATATTTAAAAAGACCTGAGCTGAGACAGTTTTCTTCCCCTTTGGGTCAAAGGCAGTGTTGATGTACAAAGGTGTTTTGGCACTTCTGAGCACACAGATTTAAACAGCCTTTAAAATATATATTCAAATCAATTCAAAATGGGCTAAAGCCCAAAGAAAGGTCAGACTATCTTTTTTAGTCACTTCCCAAATTTTAGTTTCCTTATCTTAATGCACTGTAGAGCTTTCTGCCCGTTCAGTCCATTTGTATTCAACTCGGGGAAGTTTCCTCATAATTACTTATCCCCATCTAATTCCCCAAGGTCCCAAAACGCAAAACAATTCTTCACAAGGCAGAGATTACTTCTTAGAAGCTTTAACAGGACTTAAAAAAAAATCAAAAAAAAGGCATTAAGATGATGTGATCTAAAGCAGAGTTTCAGTGCTGAAGCATTTCCTTCCTTTAGCAGAGAGCAGGAATTAAGTGATTGTGTGAAGAGGAGGGTTTGAGTCTATCCTTGCCCAGCCAAAGCCAAATTACCTCAGACACCAACAGGGCAAAGTCCTGGAGGATGCAAATGGACATTATTTCGCTGAATTCAACAGAATCCATCAAACTGAGCCTCCTTTTAGAACCATATCCTGAACTAGAGGAGAATCAAGTCAAGCCCAGTGGGGGGGTTCTGAATCTTCAGGTGTGAGGAAGAGGCTTTTGTGTTTTACCTGCCGAACATTTGCTCGCCTGACATAACTTTCCCCTCACATATTTGTCATTAGGGCCAGGAACTGCCCCCCATTTTCACCTCTCAGAAAGCTGATGCTCAATTCTGTTGGACAGATGCTCTTCGATTCCCTCCACCCGATCAATAAAAAAACGGTGTTGCAAGTGCAGAACTTTTCAGTGAAAAGCAAGAAAAGGAGGAGACAGCTGATGGCCCAGTCTGTGCTGGCGACATGGCACAACTTGTAAAATCGATGTGTTTATCTCACACCCCGGAGAGCAGCAGGATGGCTGAAGGAAAAATTCCGATTTCTGACCCAGCCCT
This sequence comes from Cephalopterus ornatus, assembly GCA_013396775.1. Lineage (NCBI taxonomy): Eukaryota > Metazoa > Chordata > Aves > Passeriformes > Cotingidae > Cephalopterus > Cephalopterus ornatus. The sequence continues at coordinate 237,551 of VZRE01015312.1, read as the reverse complement.
GGGTTCACACGGGTAAAGGGCTGTGCAGAGGTGCCAGACTGGGAGCCTGGAGCATCTGCAGGAGCGGGAAGGGCTGGGGGGGATTCGCCCGGGGCGGTTATTTACATTTCACTTGTGCTGACAAGCTCCCTGCCAGCCCAGGGCTGAAACAAGAGATCACTTGCTACCGTGAGGGGTGTGCAGGGAAAATGAGATGGACGTGTGGACAACCCCCCAAGACTCTGCAGAGGGTCTGGAAGGCGGCTCTGAGAGCTTCTGTTCCCCTTGAGAAGGGCAGGGCTAAGGGGAGTGGGGCAGGCCTGGCTTTAGGAGAGCCCGAAGGCAAGTTCTGTGGGTATTTGAGTTAAGGTTGTGACCACATTTTGCTGCAGCGGGAGGTGAGAAGGGACAGGAAGTTTGAAGCCGCAATCCCTGAGCCTGTCCCGAGGGTCAGCACCCAAAAGGAGCTCTGGGGGCATCACGAGGGTTCAGCACGTTGTGCACCTCACGTGATGTAACAAAGGGCTCAATCTCCAGCTCCTTCGGTCCTCCAGGATGGTGGGAACCTTCATTTGTCACTGCAGAAAGAAGCCTCAATATTTTATGAAAAAAAGCATTTTACCACAGGACTTTGGCGAATATGAGCATAATTTAACTGTGATTTAACGGAACCTTTCATTGACTTTTTAAATTATGCCTCTCCATCACCTACCCTGTGGGTTTCCTTGCTTTTCATCTTGCAAATCCCATTACTTATTAATTTCCCCATAATACATAATAGAGGCAGAAAAGCATAGAGCATCTCATTCAGCAATGATTTACAAGTCTCTTAGTTCTGAAGCAACATAAGAAAGAGCAGATATTTTATGAGTTTCCTCTGTGCATGTTTTCTTTGGAAAAAAATGTATAAAGTGATGCATATGGACCTGAGGCTTCTTTGGACATGATCTCATAACTACAGCTCTTGCAGCTTTGCAGAAGGTGCAATCTGATGGAGATTAGAGAAGCACAGTCAGGGCAGAATTAGCAAGGAGATGGTGAGCAAGATTTACCTCATCCTCATTATGATAATGGTTGTAATATCCATGGAAATGCTGATGGGCTTTGCTTAGAGAGGAAGAACTGCAGGCAAAGAACAAATACACAAACCAGCATTATTTGCCCACATTCCCAATCAGGTTTTTGCTGGCACGTTAATCTTTCTACAGGGGGCCCGTGAGGAACTTTGATTCCCTTGGTGCTGGAGAAAATGAGTAGCACATACCGTGAATCAGAGGGGCTCATTTCGGAATGAAGAAACTATTACTCATCCTGCTCTGGCATGAATGAGCATCTGGCAGCATATTCTGAAATCTTGTGAAGACAACAGGAGGCAAAAGCACAAAAAAAATCGAGCTGGAGCACACCTCTTGTCAGCTCAGCAGGCAGCAGATGAGAACTGGAAGGAGGTAGCACAGAGACAGATCTGCTGAACTGAGCCTTTCTGCTCTTCCGTTTTCATCCATCTAAACTTTTTCCAGCTTTATTTTATCTTTTGTTTAGTGCAGGCTGGGGCTCCTGAGAGAACTCATGGAGGCAAGCCCACCTGTTAGCCCTGCACCAGGGCGGCCTGGGAAGCTGTGGTGCAGAATTGTGCAGGCAGCTCAAGGACACGACCCTCCTGGCTGGTGCTCTGGGCCCAGGGACCTGGAGCTGGTGGGGTCCTGAGATTAATCAGATTGGTTTATGTGTGCTTAGACCTCTTTGGGACAGATAAGAACGTGCTGGAGAGGGAACCTGCTGTATTCCCAGGATGAGACACAGGATAATGAAGTGCTTGTTAACATTTTTTTCCGAGGGGCAGCCCACACGTGGGTCAGTAGCTGATCAAAAACCGAGCAGTTCCTCACAGCAGAGAAGCAGGGGGGCTCTGAAGCCATGGGGTAGGAAACAAAAGCTTTCTTTTCTCTTGTAATGGTTGTGTTCCGTGACCATGTACAAGGGCTGCGTTGTCTGTGCTTCCTTCTCCCTGTGCAGAGGTGGAACTTTGAGGCCACCACGCACGTGCACATCACTCTTCCTCCTGCAATGGAATGTCCCAAATCAAGGTGACCAGTGCTGGAAGGTCCCTCGAGGGGCCAGGGCACTGTCCCCTCTTGCTCTCCTGCCACGCCCGGGCTGCTCCTCTGCAGAAACCCGAAAATCCCAAGACTCGCTCCTCGAAAATCCAGGATTTCTCAGGAGGCAGGGCTAGGGCCATGTTAGCAGCATACATGGATTTTATGCCTTTGTGAGGAGCAGCAGAGCTGGAAGGGCCGTGCAGGGGCGCTGGAATGTTCCGGGGGCTGCAGGGACTTGCCTTGGCCACAGGAATTCTCACAAGACGCAGCACGTCGCCCGTCTGCTCTCATTCCCCCTCCAGGTGCAGGCAGCTGCTGCTCTCAACATTTAATGTGACATTTTTCTCATTATTATTATTATTATTATTTCTTGCTGGGCTTCTTTTCTCTCTGTCTTTAGTTGGTTTTTTTGTGTTTTTTTTTCCTTTTTTCCCTGCTGCTTTCCTCCGGTCACTTGCCTCCATCATAACTGTCAGGCTTCCCGGGATGGGAAAAAGCATATTGGCAAAACAACCCCATATTTGTATTTTTTCTTGTTTCCTCTCCGTGGAAAAACCTTCTTTTCCAAGGGAGAGTTGTTTTCTCCTGCTCCTCTTCCCCCAGGTATTCTGCAGAATTGATTTCTCCTCTTATTTTACAGATGAGATATTCCAGGAACAATCGAACTAGTATTACTTCTGTCAAACTTAATCTAGGATCCATTAATCTGGAATATAGGGGGGAATCAGACCCAGAAAGCCTTAACATCCTTTTTTTATCACAGAGCTAATAAAGTAGAAGGATGATGACTGGCTACTGAAATTTAAGCAACCAAGAACAGGGAAAGATATTTTATTCAATAGCTGGGATAAAACTTCATGTTCCAGGGAGTTGGAGGAGCACAATCAAAGAGGGAAGATGGAAGAAGACTATCTGATTTTCTTTTTGATAAGTAAATGAACAGGTATAAGGTGGTTTTTTTTTTTTAAGGTTCTGTCTGTTCTTATCACAGGCACATCTACATTCCCTCATCTAAAAGCAGACATTGAGTCAGGAAAAGGGTGACTCCGCAAAACAGCTGAAATTCCAGCCCTTCACTGAGGGCTCTGCAGGGCTGGGTCATCCAGGCTCTGCTTATCCTCACCCGAGATAGAGATGCTTCCAAAGGGCCCTTTGTGGGACCAGTTTAGATGTCTGCCTTGGGATGAGATGAATCACACCTTGCCAGTGCTGATCTCTCTCTCTTATCTCTCAGAGGAGCCTAAGGTGACTAGTTTAGATCCAGACAGATGAATCACACCCTCGAGGCCATGGAGAAAATAATGAAAATTTGCAAGCCCAGGCCCAAATCTTTCTAGTCATCTTGAATAATTGTATTATTTTACTGGATGGAATGATCCAATGATTTTAAATAGCTTCATGCTTTACTGGTAGAAAATGAAGACTTATAAATTCTCTTCCAGAACAAAATCCTTCCTTTTTTTTTTTTTTATCTTCTTTTCCAGCATAAGTGCTCCTTTCAGTGAGTGCTTTCTTTGGTCATCCTCTTGCTTTCCTACACAAACCCAGAGTTTACCTCTGTGTGCAGCCTCCAGAGCTCCTCATGCCTTCCTCTGAGGGGAGATTTCAGAGAGATTACCAGATCAGACCCACTTGGAAACCATCTGGTCTCTTACTTTGTGGCAAAGTTTCCAAGGCACTGATATTTCCAAAGCCTTCCATGGCTTCTTCAAGTTCTTCTGCCCTTTGAATGGGAAATGCAAGTGGGAAGTTCTTACCTGGAAAACCCTTCTCCCTGTGGAATATAGCGATGGAGATAATATCAAGATAGAAAAAGAGTCATGGCTCCAGGAGACAAGCCAAAGAGCGTTGTCCCATGGGAACTAAACTCCACAGGGATGGACTGTCTCCTTAAAATCCCTTCTTAAAAGTAATTCCTGGTGGTGACAGGTCGTTTAAAAAAAAGGGAAAGGGGACTAAAAAACGAGGGTATGGAAAATAGTACTTTGCGATTAGGTCAGGATTGGTGCAGCTCTTATAATTTGCTCTTTGTTTATTCGTTTGCTTGGTACCTGTAACTGAATCTCCCTGGAAATTCCTTTGAATCTCTCTGAGCAGGGACTATCCATTTTATTTCAGTGGGCTGTTTGCACAGGAAGGTCCAGCACTGGCTGCCATAATAATAAGTGAATATTGCTGGAAGCAAGAGACATTTTCTTGTGCATCCCTTTTGCAGAAAGGTATAAACCAAATATTGACTTCAAAGGAGGCATCTTTGTTCTGAAAGTAATGCTCAGAAACGTTTTGCAGTCAATTATTTGCAATTAGAATTAGAAGAGAAACCCCCTTCCCCAAACAGCCTGTAATTACAAACGATCCTTTCATGGAGAACAAATCCAGTCATTAAGTAGTTTGAAAAGTTTTAATTTTTTGTGCAATTAAAAAGAAGAATGTTGAAGAATGTTGGGCGTTGAGGCAGCGAACTGGTGTCTTTGGGGTCTTAAGGTATCCATGGAACTTTTGGCAGAAGGATTTTTCTATCGATCCCCGAGGTTTTAAGAGGTGATCCTCCAGTGTGGGGTCATTAAAGTTCCTAAACCAACATCTCCATGATATTTAAGTAGTGTTTGTTCAAAATACAGATTGAGGTGGTTCCTTATAGTTGTGTTGGTGCCTCCTTCTGACCTTGATCCATAAAACCCCGTTTTTGGTTCAGTGAGTTTTGTCTTTAATGTTGATCCCATGCATAAGGGGTATGGGAAGGTAGTGTTGGTACAAGTTATAGAAATAGAAATACCTTAATTTTATTTATTTTTTTCAGAGAGTTTTCTGATTTTTTAACAGTTTGGAGGAGTTTGAAAATAGGGCCAGAAAAATATGTAATTTTTTTACAGACTTTTAAAGAAAAAATTTATATATTCCTCAATATACCTCCTGGCTGTACAACAATTTAGAATTCCAGTAAAATTATTTGTTTGCTGTTTAATGCTGTATAGGATTTATACACCCCATCTCTGCTGCTCTTCCCATCCCAGTGGGAAGGAAATAAAAAAAAATGAGGAAAGATTGTGAAAGCATCAGGATGAATTAAGTTTCAATAGTCTGTAGCAACTTTTTGGGCATGCTAGAAGAGCAGAAAGGGTGTTTGAAACAGCGGAGGAAGCAAGAAAGAAAATGGATTTAAGATCAGCAAAGATAATCCCAAGTACAGAGCTGTAAAATGCCAATAAAACCTTGGACAAGTTGAACTGGCTGTTGATAGCAAGAGATGTCAACAGATTCGGCCTTTTAAATATATAAAACGTTAATTACTAATAATAACTTGTTGAGGAAAGAAGGTAAAGCAGACTGAGAGCACAGGAATGTCTGCTCTGGCTCTGGCTGGGGTTGTTTGGCTGATGTTGCTGTTACAAAGTCTCACATTTTGTGTTCAAAAATACGAACTATTATCTTGAACGTAGACGATTGGATGAAATCTAGGGTGAGGAATAAAGGAATGATTTATGGGGGCAATTTAAGAGGGGATTAGGGGACAGCCAGATAAATATTTTGGAACACTAAAACCTCTGACTAGCACAGAATGGGTATTTTCAGCAAGAACTGAACTAGGGTGTAAATGAATTAGTGAATGTGCAATCGAATAAGAATTGGAAGTAATTAATTATTATGGAAAAAATACTGGTTGGGTAATACATTTTGGTGTTTTTCTGGATGAAATGATCACATCGAAATCCAGTGGAAATAAAATAACAGTGGACATAAAAGCAAAATAGGTAATTCCAGCTTGTCAATGATTGCTCTGTTGTTCTTTAATCCCAGGGTTTAGACTTTCCCTCCAGGATTACCCTGTTTTAGCTGGGGTGATGTACTAGTTGAGCGACTGAAGAAGGATATTCCGAGCATCATAATATCTCTGTGTTTCCATTAGACAGTCTCAATCCCTTTCCTCACCCTTTTTCCAGTGAGTCCATGCCAAAATCTAAGAGGTGCCTGTAATCCAGACTCCCACGAGGAATTATATCCCCATTTGGACACATCATTAGAATGGACCAGAATGGAACCCATGGATCTTAATCCTCTCTTCCAGTTGGTGAAGTTGGGACGAGGAAGAGAGGTTTTGAAACGTTCCCATTTTGAAATTGGGACTTAAATTTATTGACTTCATTGCTTAAGGGAGGCCTGTTTCCTTCTGGATATTTATTGGTCTTGGGTAATTCCTCACGCGTGAATCCCCTCGGCAGCTGCCCTGAGAGAAGGTGTGAGGTGGATCCATAAGGTTCCCAGATTTTTCCCTTTTCCGTGTGATAGGTGTTTTTCTGTTTGGCTCCAGGGTTCACAATCCTGCCTCCCGAATTCCTGACAGTCTGCTGAGCTGTCTGTGCTGTGCCCTGCATATGTTCCCGGTGGTGGAGGGGGTGGAAGTGCCGCTCGCTCGCAGGGAGCAAACCAGAGAACTGCGTTTCAACACCGTGGATGCCGAAATGTGCTCAGGGAAGGGATGTGGAAAATCAAACCCCATCCAGCATCCACTGGAAATCTGCTTCCACTGGGAGGGAGGGACATCACACCAGTAGGAAAAGGAACCCACAGTCCTTTTCAGGGGCCTCCTTCCTCCTGTGCCGTCGTCAGCGACGGGCTTGGAAAAAAGGCTTGGATGAAAGAGGGAGAACAGAGCTCTTTGGCTGCATTTTAACCACCTGATGGAAACGCTGAACTTGAGTTTTTATTTGGTCCGATCACGGATCAAGTCTGATAAGCCAAATTTGGGGTTACTGGTGTGGCCCTGAAGGAGGAGCTGTAATTTTTCTGCTCTGAGATCATGCTCCTGCACTTTTCTGCAGGCACAACAGTCAAAAATACAGTGTTTTTTTTTTTCCTTGCCATTTCAATGTCATTCAAGGCTTTATTTTTACATGCTCCTTCAACCAGAAAGAGCCACACAGAGTTACCTCAATGGTAACCCCATATTTTTTGTCCCCAGAACAGGGAATATCTGTGTGTCTCCAACACACACAGTGTGTAACTTAGCTCTGAGTGCGAGCACAGCATTAGAATCACTTGGAATCTTATTTTCGGGGCTGCTGAAGAATCCAAGTTCCAGCAACTTCTAATGGAGCTGCACAGTCTCAGTGTATCTGAAAATTAGGAAATACTCGTTTTTCTGCCTTGCCTGCTGTTTAAAATCCAGATGTCTGGTGCTTCCTGACTCTGCCCCTGTGAAAACCTTTCTGAAGGTGCTTGCCTCTGATTTAGAGGAGTCTTTGCCACCCTGCAGAGCCCTGATGAAGCTTTGTGCGAGGAGGGGGTTGAAAGCCAGAGATCCTGTGTAAAATCTCAGGCTTTTCACCGTTCCCCTTTTCGCTAAAGCAGTTTTCTCAGGTGCTTTTTGCCTTTCCACCCTCCCCCACCGCCTCTCCCCTTCCCTGCCATAGGTAACCACACATTTCGATGGAGGTTTAATCTCCTTCCTTCCTTCCTTTGCAAACCCACCTCCTCCCTTGCCCGGGGCAACCTGTCAACTCAAACGCATCGCAAATCAACCTGACAGTGGAGATCTCCCCTCGAGCAACAGCGCTGGGAGTTTGCTCCTGCCGATCCTCAGATAGAGAGGGTGGGGTGCATTTTCCACATAAAACCCAGTCGCAGCTCAATGGAAGTAAATTTCCATTCCCCATTCCCTTTGCTTGGAGCTTCTGCTTTCAACTAAGTGGGTGCCCAAGCTCGGGAGGGTGCACAGGGTGGTTAATGGAGCAGGGTTAGGAGAGCTGTGGCAGTCCTTGTGTTGCTGATCGCATTTGCCACCTGTTAATGCATTTTTCTACTGCAGTGGAGCTCTGGAACTTCTTGGGCTACTTCAAATAGTTGCACAAAACTGCACAGATCAACCATAACTCGAGCACCCGTTGTGCTGGTATGGAATCTGAGCTTATTTCACTCCAACAAAGTGAAAAGCGGGTTCAAGATGACGACCGAAGGAGTCATGTGATTATCTTTTTGACTCCTTTCTCCGGGTTAGAAGCATGGAGAAGTCACACATGTAATGCTGAGACCTGCCAGAAGCACAGACCAGCAAAACTCTCTGGTTCTGCTGGACCTGAGCCAGCAACTGTGCTGACCTGAGACAAAGAGCTCATCATTGATTCAAGATAAAAAACTCACATCTTCCTTAATTTTATGTGTCCAATATTATTACTATTGCAAAGGAAAAAGCTAGAAACTAGCCCTAGCTTGGGTTGCTCTTCCAGGGCTTTTTCAGGTTGCTGGGAGAAGGCAGCTTGTGCATTCTCATGTGAACAGACCAGCTACCCCATGAAAATGTGAGCATCACCTTCCTGTCTTTAAAAGCCTTGCTTTTATCTCTGTGAGTTGATGAGAGGCTTTGCAGACACATTTGCTCACTTAGCTGAAGTCAGGAAAAACCTCTTATTTTGTATTTGGGAACACAAACAGTGGTTTGTTTTCCCAAGCACATCACCACCAATGCACGGCTTCAGGAGAAGTTGCTCCTGTTCTGTATCTACAAAATAACGCCCTCAGAGCCAGAAACGAGAGAGAAAGAAAGGAGAAGGGGCCACTCTTGATCAGCTTCTCATGATCAGCAGTTCTCTGTGAGTCTTTGTACCTCGAACAGCCTGACCAGACATTGCAAAATCTCCTGCTGATTCAATGATTTCGGGAGGCAGAGCTGTTTCAAGTGCATAACCTCACTTGAGATTCAGGGAAGTAAAGCTGCACCTCTTCTCTAGACACAGCCAGAAGTTGGGCACTCACCATGTTTGATTTATTACTTTTATAAAATGCGAAGTCTTTAATGTTCAGTGCTTGGAGCACATTGTAATTTTAGCTCCGTTATTACGGTTGTTGACCAATGTAGGAATTATCTTCAAAGGCTTTGAGTTCCTCTGAGCAAGCTTTCCCATTCCAGCTACTGAGTCAAAGGAATCCAGGAAGGTCTGTTCTTTCAAGGAAATAAGTGTCATAGGTCGAGTGTGCTTGAACGTTCTGGAAGCACAACCAGCAGAAGCCCTGGAGAAAGCACAGGGATTATTTGCTAGGTCAGAAAGGATGATCAGTACGACTCAAAACACTTAATTTTAATGCCTTAGAAATGAGTTAGTAGTCTCAAAAGCCTGGAATAGAAGTTGCTGTAGGAGTTTCCATCAGCCAAATGCTGAATTCACAGGACTGTGTGGGCTGAACTCGCATCTGAGTGCCAGTGTCTCTCTGAGCCGTGTCCCAAGCGGCAGCACAGCAGAAGGACATTTGTGCCCCTTGTGCCTGCTTGGCCTCTCCTCTAGCACCCTTTGCCTTCAGGACCTGTCACAAGGGAAACCATTCCCACCAGAATTACAGGCATTTAAACTCATTTTTGGAAATTGTCTGGGCACAGCCTACTGTAGAAATGAGATGGCACAGAACTGATTAAATAATGTTTATGCAAATACAAAAGCTGTCGGGGCGTTGTTTTCTTAGCCTTCAAGATCCAGCTTGTCAAAGACTTTTGGCCAAGTGTCAGGTTTGTTGAGCTCAACTGAGCTAGCAGGAGCTTGATTTAGGGTGGGCAACTGCCAGAAGAACCCTGCAGAAACTCTTCTCCGGTGCATCTTCTTCCCACCTCCGACCTCAGCGATCCGGGGCCTCCGGACTCTCCACCCATGGATTTCACTGCTGGCTCCTCATTAGTGCCCTGCTGGCACCCTGACTCCCACTTTCCACCTCCTCTTATTCCTTAAAAACCCCATGTTGTTCACACAGGGTTGCCTATTCCACAGTAACAGCTGCCCTGCTTTGGTTTTACAGCGCTTTGGTCCATCCAGTGCTCAGGTTTAGTTGCTGGAGGAATATTGGCATTGCTGGAGCCGTGATATTTAGGAAATTACTGGCAGGTGCTGAGAAGACAGATGTTTGCAACAGCCTTGGGATACACAGATTCCTGCAGAGAGGACTTCAGAGGCTTTTAGATAAATCAGGCGATACGAGGAACAGTTTCCAAAGATATTAAAGTGAATTTCTAATCAGGTGAAAGACGTTGGGTCGAACGGTGGTAGAAATACTAATAAATCCACCTCTCTCAAAGCACAGTGCTTTTACTATTCTGGCTGATTTTCCACGTGGTATATTCTGGACTTTTAGGCAGATGAGTCCCAGGTTCACAAACGGCATGAAAAGCCACTGCTGTCATTAGTCATGGGAGGAAATATTTGCGTAACTGCTCAGATTTGGGCATGTATCTGCCTGTGTTTTTTTGTGATGCTTTGTCTGAATATTCTTTTAAACAACAGCCCTTTTGTGCAAGTGCTCCAGGAGAGGGGACCAGAGACGTTGTGACTCGTGGGTGCCGTCGGAACTAATTCCGAGCTTTCATCTGAACAAATGTTTGCGAATTCTTTGCTGCAGTATTTGCACAGCCCTGGCCTGAGCTTCATTAGCTCAGCAGATTCATTTCTCTGCTCCAATACCCACCTGGCCAGCTGGAACCACGGAATATTTCCGTGTGGCATTTTCAAGGGGGACCCAGGGGAAAGCCAGTTCCTGGCTGATAAGAAATAGAGAGTGGAAAAGTGTCTCCTGGTGTTGCCTCTGCTGCTGAGCCACGTCAGAGGGGGTGACTTCTCATGGTCCTTCTGCCAAGAGCACTTTTGCTCCCTTTTAAAATGCAGTTTGGAGTTGCAAAACTACAGCTTCTGGAGGTTTATATAGATTTTACTTTATGTATAATCTGTTGCTCGTAGTGGAACAGCCTCTGAGTGACATCAGTGTGATCAGACAGACACTGGAAATGTCAAAATGACAAATGTGGTTTTCCGTGCAACTTGGAGGGATGAAAAGCAGCTGCTGCACACGGACAGGTCAGGAGGGTACATCCTCTGGAGCCAGAAAGTGAATTAAAAAGCAATGAGTTCTTCACCCCGCATGGAAATTCATCTTTATTTTGTTTACTGCTTTTGATATTGAGAAACTTTGTCTAGTGAAAGGTGTCCCTGCCCATGGCAGGGGGGTTGAACAGGGTGATCTTTAAGGTCCCTTCCAACCCAAGCCATTCCACGATTCTGTGATTGTGTTTGTACCAGGTTTAGGTCTTTCTGGTGCTACCTGGAAAACACAAATCAGGCGATCATCCGCAGAGCTGCTTTTTGCCACTTTAAAGCCATTTTAAAATGGTTTTAGGTGCTTGCCTGAGACAGTCACTCCTAAGGCAGAGGGGCCCAGGGCTGCAAGCTGAGCTCACCACACTTGCCCTGGCAAAAGTCCATTTTCTCCTGCAGTGCTAATCTTGGGTTTGGCTTTGCCATGCTGGGGATGAGATCAGAATATATTCCTGATGCTACACACCAGACAGTGGTATGGAATGGAACCCGAAAGCTCCGAGGTTCTGGTGGATGGTCTCACCTGCAAAACTTCCAGTGTGTCCTCAGCTAAATTCCAAATATCCTTTGCACAAGTGGACCTTGTGTAAGTCGATCTAGAAGTAGAGAGTAGTGGAATTGGTCTGTTCAATCTTTGTATGTTTTTACTGCTATCGGTTGTACTTCTGTGATGTCAGTAGAGTTTTATCACAAGTTTTCTATGACATGAGGAACACTCCAGGTGAACATTTGAGTTAGTCTAGAAGTGAATAAATCAGCAAAGTGGAACTTGATTTATATTGTTATTTATATTTGCCTTTTTCCTGAATAATTATGCTTTTGGACAGTAGTGGAAAGAGAAAATAATCCCAGAAATAGAAATTAATCTCTGATGTTATTTTATCCAGTTTAAACTTCCTTCTAGGAATGAGACTTCAGAATTTAGCCGAGATAGTGCTGGCTTTGAATTCTCCTGCCGTCTCTTCCCACTAAATAGTTGGTTCAAATTTAAGCTTCCGGCTTTGGCCCTTCTCTGCCTTCTAAAAGCACACTTTAATCTCCTGGAAAACATGAGCCCCATGGCTCCTGGGTGCTTTAATTAAGTGAAATGAAAGACGTTGATTTCCATAAATAGAAGAGCTTCCAAGAGCAGCTCCAGGCTCCAGCCCAGCCACCCACCCCGAGGAACCACCCGGGCCAGATCCCGCTTCCCGGGGGTGGGGAACGAGGAGGGGGGGCTTGAACTTTATCCCCGGAGATGCTGCTGATAACGAGAGACAGAGGAGACTCGGCGCGATAAAGCCCAGGGAGGATGGGAAGCACTTTGATCTGCCCAGATCTGGGAGCTGGGAGCTTCCCCAGCCTGGCTCCGCTGGCTCCCTTGGGCCAGGTCAGGATTTTGAGTGGAGACAGACACCTAGTGGCCACCGAGCTGGAATTTCCCCAAGCTTTGCTCCTTCCCATTTCCTATTTATTTATTTGTTTCTTTTAAAGGAAGGCAAAAAGCACAAGATCTGAACGCTGATTCTTATCTCCCTGCCGCCTTTCCTTTGGTCCTGATTCGCCTCGAGCTGGTCTTGAGCTCCGTCGTGGGAACGCTCCACGGAAATTCAAGGATATTTTCATAGATTCCCTCCTGGAAGCTCGATGTATCTCAGCATTGCCACTGAAATCCAGTTGTGCGAACTCACAGCTTTGTCTGTGCTGAGGAAGGGAGGTTAAAAATCGCTTAGAAAACCCCAAAATTGTTTAAAACAGAAAGGAGGAGACCCCCTCCAGGAGCAATGGGGTCTGTTGTGAGACAATCCAACCCATGAGACGATGCTAGAGGGAGTGCTCACCAAAAATTGCCCCTCTCACGCCAGCAAGAGGCAAGGGGGGCAAACTTCTTGCTCACTCCTACCCAGCACATCTGTCCCTGAAAACGGGACATAAGTGCAAAAATAGGATTTTCCACATTGATTGCTCCGAGCTCTGAAGTCCCAATGTGACGATGGGGGGTTTATTTTGGCAGCCAGCAGAGCATCCTTGGCTACTTTCGAGCTGCAAAATTAAACTGGGCCATCTCTGCTACCTCTGACCCCTCCCCGAGTGTCCTTGGCAGAGCAGAGGACACGTTTGCTCCGAGTCCAGGATCCTTTGTTGATGCTGCTGGAGGCAACAACTGAATTTGGCAAAGGGTGCTCCAGCATCACAATGCAGCAGATCAAAATCCCAAATACTTCCCCCCCCCAAACCCCGTGCTGTAGGATATTCTAAGCTGGCATTTAGTTTGAAGAGGAAAAACTCCCCGATTTTCAGCGATCCACTGAGGCTGAACCAGGGAAAGGGAAAAAAGTGTTAACAGTATGAACTGAGCCCAGCGATGTGAAATCAGGGCCACAATTAAAACACTACGGTAGCATCAAAATTCTAAACTCAAGACAATACCAAACTGGTTGGAAGGACAATTCCAGACCATTTATTTTGTTGCCAGTGGTTATTCCTTTGTGCATTTTCCCTCGGCGAATCGAATCACAACTAATTGCACAATAATCAGCCCAGGCCCCAAGTTCAGATAGTGTTGCCTTCCTAATACTTTGTAGAGATGCAGAATCCATTAACTATCTTCAAATGAGGTTATTTTTGTTTTAATTAGTGGGATCTTAGCAAGTTATTACAGGCATCATTCGTGCTGTCACAGAGAACTCTCCTGTTTGCTCAGCGCTGGAAGGGGAAAATTATTTCCAATCAACTCAGGTGCTGATGGGGTTTACAGTTGGTTTTTAAACTCCGAAAATAAACAGAATTTTTTGATACGTGAGCAAGCCTGTGTTTGTTCGATTTATAATTCCCTTTCTTGTGTCTTCAGAAGGCAACAAGCTCCCTGCTGGTATCTATTGATTCATCTCCACGAGCCTTAAGTGCCGGGAAACTTTTTTACTGCAAATCTGCCTCGGCTTTCAATTGCTGCCTTTTGCCTAAAAGCCAGTGGGGCACCATGCAGCTGCACTGAATTTCCTCCTGAAAAACACCCTCTTTCCGTAATTCTTGATGATCCACGTTAGAATTTCCTTCAGGTAGCACCAAATTGCAGAGCTCAGACTGTCAGCCAGGAAAGGGATGTGAGCCCCTGCCCTTCTCATCCCACTCCAGCCTCTGCATCCAATCTCTACCACACCAGGACCACAGGGAAAGATACTGGAATTTGTCTCTATGGCAACTTCAAAGTGCTGGCAGGGTGGCCAAAAAATAGGGAATGGGGAGCTCCAGGCAAGATGGAATCAAGTGGGGATGAGAAATAAACAAAATATTGCACTGATGCGTTGTAGAAGAATGGATTTATGGGTTATGACATTCCTCAAATATCTTTATTTAATAATGAAAACTTCATTATCCAGCCCTGTGCCAAAGTGTTGCCATGGGCCTGCTGCAACTCCCTGGGAAGATCTTTCATCTTGACAGAAGTTCTAAATTACACAGCATTAGTGCTCTAACGGAGGGGAAGTTATGGCCTATTGTGCCTGTCCAGGGAAATGAGACACACATTACTGGGGAGCAGGTTATTGAAATCTAATCACTGAGAATATTAAAAAAGAAGGACAAAAAAATTTATTTTTTTTTTTTTTCTTTCTGAGCACTGGGGATAAATTAAGTGATAAACCTGGAGTGTTTACCGGAGTTTTATTATTTTATTAAAAAGTAATTCATCTTTATTACGGTTGAGGCTATTATGTTTCACAGCATTAAGAAGAAGCAAAGCACGGAGACCCTAAAGCTCGTTTTCAATGCAACTATCAGAACACATCATGTTTTTATTTTTATCACAGGTATTGCAGCATCCTCTGTGGCTGCGTGTGCTGACCTCCAGAAGGGTTTGAGCCGTGATGTTTCAGAGCTGAGGAGGCAAAACCAGGCTGTGCTCACCAACTGCTCCCCAGCGCTGCTCGGCCTCCTGGTTGGTCTCCACCCCGATGTCCAGGTAAGGAAGCTGCTGTTTGGATTAGAGCCATAATCCCACACTTGGATGTGGGAATCTCAGCTGAGCTCTCCTCTCTAACCACTGCAACCCTGAATGACTGAGAGAGAAATCCCACCTGCGTTGAGGAGACATCCAGGAGCCCCACACGTGCAGCAGCGTGGCTGGGAAAGTCCATCGGCTCTTCAGTTCCTGGGAGCCCTTCTGACACAGGCTGGTTTTTGCTTTGCATTTCGGGTTCAGGCAGAGCCAAACCCTTCAGTTCCACCCAGGTCCCAAGGTGAACACGTGCTGCTTTGCATGGAGCTGCAGGAAAACTTCGCAAGAGGTGCATTTGTGGGTGTGGAGATGAACGAGCTTCTCCTGCCTTTCTCCAGCTGGGGGGCTTCACTTGCCCTCTGTAGCTCCTGGACAGTCATGCTCACCGAGGTTACTCCTCAGTGCAAAGCAGGAGTAGTAGAATTGCAAAGCTGGGTGGGTTTTTCTGTGAACTCTGATTTTAGCCTGCTTGGCTGGGTTAGTGTCCCTGTTGTGGTTTGTGTGCCAGGAGTGTTACAGCAAAGGTGTCCAAGGTGAGAAGGTGTTCAGAGGGTAAAAGCCTTTGCTGAAAGGGCAAGTTTTAGATAAACTTTAGAAGATGTTTGTAAGAAACAAATCTGGTGCTTACAGTTGTAAATAATCCCAGAAAAACCTCCGTGGTTGAGCCTGGATGTGCAGCACTGAGAGAGGGGCTCAGCGTGGCACATCGGCGTGCACGGGCAGAGCAAGGGGCAGAGCAGGAGCTGGGCACACTCAGGGCTGACTGCTCAGGCTCTTTTTCAGACACAGACGTCCACGGGCTGATGAGGAATTCTTTACAGCACTTGTCTGGGCTGTGTTTCCTCGCCCTGGAGTCACCTCTGCCCCCCAGCAGGTCCCACACTCCCCCTCAGCCACGTTCCCTGGGACCAGTTTCAGGCTCTGGGCTCCCTCAGTTTGACTCTGTCGTTGCATGACACGGAGAAGAAGGAGGAAAGTGAGGAAAAGTGTGAATCCAGGGATCCCAGCTGGGGGAAGAGCAGAGGATTAGGCGAGGGCAGAGCACCCTCTCACGCACAGCACTGGTAGGACAGTGCTGGGTGATGGGACACACCTTCTCCATCATCCCCTTCCCCCCGCTGCCTGCCCGGGGAAACACCTTCCATTTGCCCTCTCGAATCAGCCTGTACCCCTCTCATGACTTTTATTAATGGACAGTAAGTTCTCAGCACTTATGGAATTTGTAATTCCCGTCAGCTGGCTGGGTTCAGGGGGATTTCTGCTCTGGAGGGTGGTGCTGGATGCCAACAGGAAAATACCCTTCTCCTGGGGACAAAAGAAAAAGGGCTGCTCTAATTCAGCAGGTCGTGGAGCTGCAGCATGACAAAACTGAGAGGGAAATGGCCATGTATCCTCAGGGGCTGAAAGCAAAGCAGGCAATAGTTTTCTTTGATGCCTATGTTAATAAAAGTAGGAGATTTTAGTTGCGTGTCTGGGGAAGGAGGACAGATGCTGTTCTTAAACAGTGATGATTTAAAAGCAAACCCCTCGTCTCTAGGGCTTGTGTACACTCAGGTAAATGAGCTCCAGCCAATTTGGTTCAAACTATCTGGGTAAAACTATTTGTGTAAATGGCTGAAATTAATTTAATATAACTTAAACATATTAATATAACTTAAACACATTTATATAAATATTAGTACATTAAATAATATAATATATTAACTTTACACCTACAGAGACTGCTTCTTAATGAAAAATAAATGCTTTTTAATCCACTTTGAGAATGTCCAGGCTGAGAACTTAAGCTTTATTAAACACAGCAGCAGGACCGGAGCAAATGCCCATATTGACAAAATCCCAGGATAATTCCATTGACTTTCTTTACTTCTATTAAGTTATTCACATTTATGACAATCCTGTTTAGGAGAGAATTTAGACATCCAACCCCTTCTGGCAGGGAAACAGCAAGGAACTTGTGCAGGACATCATTTGGATGATAATGTGAGTGTGTGTTGTCTGAGATCACTTCTGAGAACAGGGATCTGCAGTTTGAGGTCTCTGAAAGAAAGAAATAAAAGTGGCTGTAGGGGATCAGCCTGAGAATTATCTGCACATTTTATGCAGACCAAAGGGAAGGAATTGCCAGGAATTCCTTGCTTAGGATTTTGAGATGGGTAACAATATCCCTCCAGTAAAACAGAAATGCAGGAAAGAGAACAGACTGCTCCTGGTGCCTGGTTAATTGATGGGCTGTGAAGAGACCGAGGTGATAAACTGGCTATGCTCAGGGCTAATTTTATGCCATATAATATGGTCATAGGATTAGTCTATTTAAAAATAATTTTAATCAAACTTTTTAAAATGCAAAGCCGTTCTGCACCGCTCGTTTTCAATATATGCCTCTAAAACAGATGAGAAAGGCAGAAACAGATCCTTATTATACATGTATAATTTAAACAATACCATCAACCAAGTATTGATTGCTGACTAATGTGCTTATTAATTAATAGATATCTTTGTGTTAAATACATTTTTCAGAGCTGTTCTGGGGCCATTTAATAAGACAAATGGGGAGTTGTGGTACAGTACTTTGTCATCTAATGTATAAGTCATATCAGAAGGGAATGTAAAGCCATGCCTGGGGTAGGAGCTGTTTGCTGGAAGGAGCCACAAAAGACTATACCCCAAAAGGGGTGGTGCAGGGGTGGTAGTGCTGGCCAGACATCACTATCTGCTTATATATATATATATATGTGTGTATATATATATATATATGTAAAAAAAGCCCTCTTTATTTTCTAAATTAGCCCCAGAAAGCCTCCTGGTGATGAGGGAAGCTGAGAATGGCCTTGCTCTGCTACTGGAGTTTAATGAAATAAATACTGTAGTTTAATGAAATACCACACTTAAAATGCCACTACAAAACCAGCGCAAAGAGAGAGATGAGCTGGGGCACCAGAGAGGACGCAAAGGAAAAGCAGCCACCAAATCATGAGCCTGTTGCTGGTGACCTGCAGCTTTTGTAAGCTCTGTAACACTCCGTGAATCTGCTCTCACTCTCTGCTCCCCTCTCAGGCCATATGCTCAGCCAGCAATTACCCTTTACTCTGTCTGCAGTCATCCACTGCTTGGTTATTATTGTCTCCCTGGTTTTATTTGTTCCTTAAAGGCAGGTTCCAGCCGTTTGGCTGGCGCCCAAATACCTTCCATTCCTTCCTCGTGTGTGTCGATTATTTCCCATCTTCTGTTCTTCTGACTCAAGTTGCTAAAACCCACCACTGACATTTCCTGTCTCTGGCAGGGAGGGAAAGGGCCCCATCAGTTTAGAGCCAAGCACCCGTTTGTTCAGGGCTGCACATCCCATTCCCCAAACTGCGCCGCTTTCCACAGGAAGCAGGTTGCTGAAGATTATGGATGATAACTTGCGCCTCTCAGATCCCAATTTGCTTTGCTCCTTCTACTCTCTGGTGTGCTGAGCACACCCTTTAACTGACTCTTTGATTGATGGATATTCAAAAGGCACCTTTATGAGCCCTAGAAACAATCCCTTAAAGGTTTTTCTTTTCTTCTTCCCCCCTCCACCCCCCCGCCCAAAAGGTGCCACTTCATCAGTTCTCCAAGCAGTGGTCATTGCCACACCTTTGAGCTGTGCTCTCAGCACACCTGGCACAGGTCTGTGGCTGCAGGGGCTCCTGGCACGTGGCACTTTGGCGTTTGGCAGGATTGGCCTTGCTGGGCACTGATTTGTGTTTTGTTCTCGAAAGCCTCATTTTCTTTTTTTTTTTTTTTTAGCAGTGATTATTGACATATCATTTAGGTACTTTGCGTTTTGGGGGGGGAATGAAGACAAATTTCCTACACTGAAGCTTGTTAGAAATTAGAATGGAAGGGTTAGAAAATAGAATTGTGAGCAGCAGGGAGGTGTCTGGTCAATAAGCCTTCGGTGTGTGCATCAAAGCATACAGGGAATTTTCCAGCATCCAGAGCCATCCCTGCCTCTTGATCAAGAACAGTTGCCACTTTTGGCTAAGCCAGAAGTGTTCTGGTGTTGCAGTCAGTGATGCACTGCAAGAACCTTCCCCAAACCTGAGGTCCCTGTGGGTTTTAAGCAGCAGCAAAGTCACAGAACCATGGAATCACAGAATCCCAGAGTGGTTGGAGTTGGTTGAGGCCTTAAAGCTCATCTTGTTCCACCCCCAGCCATGGGCAGGACTTTCCTCTATCCCAGGTTGCTCCAAGCCCCGTCCAACTTGGTCAGAGTCAAGAGAAACCTGCAACAGCTCCTGTGCCACGTGGCAGGGGGGATGTAACCCCAGCTTTTCCAGGGGTGTGGACAACATCCAGGGGGCAAACGTCACTGCTCTGCTGAGGGCCCACGTGCAGGGAGCTGCAGGGGAGGGACTGGGGATGTGAGAACACCAGAGCTCTCCCCGCTCCTGCCCGGCGCCGCCGTGCAAGCGACACTTAAATGACTCCCGTCTCCTTTTCAAACTCCAAGGGTGTAATTCCAGCTGACACAGCGTGCAGTTTCGTATTTCTCAATTATTGCGTGATTTGTGGGGGGATCGGTTCAAAAGGAACTTCCCTCCCTGCGTTTTTAAAACCCACTGAGTTCATTGTTTGCAAGAAGAGCCGTCGGGACGATGGAAGAAGTGGAATGTCCTCAGAGCATCGTGCATTTCACAAGTGTCTTACAGCCTCTCCTCCATCGAGGCTTTGATTAATAGCTGGCTTTTAAAAAAATATGGGCTCTTTTCGTAAGAGACACTTTTTATATGTCTGTTATTTCCCAGTTGCCAGTGGGAACTGGATCAAACTGGGCAGGGAGGAAAGAGCAAGATGAAGCAGAGGCAGAGCAGGTACACATTAAATGTGACATCCGATAGGAGTGCTCTTGGTGTAATTGAGCAGGGATATATCCACACTCCTGATATCCATTTATATCAGTGCTGTCTTACTCCTCTCAGTGTAAACAGGCCTTTGGAATGAGCAGGAATGATTCCTGTGCCTGTGGTGAGGGTGGTGTAAAGGGATTTTTCACCTCTGAGGATCAGCCGGCACATATTTAAAATAAATAGATGTGCCCATAAAAAAAATAACCCCTATTATTACACAAGGAGGCAGTGGGAGTACCAGGGGAATGGCTAAAGTAACAAAACTTGACACCAGTGATAATAAAAGAGGGAACTAAAGCAAAGAGATCACCCCAGTCTGCTGGGTTTCGAGTGCTTAATCAAAACTGACTTCTACTACTGCAGCTGCAAAAGAAATGTTTCAAGCCTCCCATTAATTTCCATACAATAACCCTCTAATGGGGGAGTTGCTGGGGAGAGGAGGGCGATCAATCTGCTGTAATGACACACCAGAGACTCGGGGAAAATGCAAACTTGGAGCAATTTCATGGCAGGTGCAACCTTGGAAAGCATGGCCATTTTTCTAAGTTAATTTGTTCCCCTGATATGTTTGAAATCCATATTTGTACTTTAAAGGTCTAAAAACGCAAGATGATTAAAAAATACAAGCAGATTTCTGTAAGCTTTTCAACTGTATCAGGTGATATATTAACGCCCCTCCATGGAGCAGGGACAGCTGGATATCTTTTATCACATGCTGCCAAAAGGAAAGGGAATGGGATTGTTCATCCCAGCATTCCCTTTCTGGCTTTCCCATTTACCTCCCCAGCAGAATTGATCCCTAATACTGTAGGAAGTAATAATAGTAATAATCATGGTAACTAATAGCAGTAATAGTTATTATTCTTGGTTTTGTTAGTACTAACAGTACTATATAATGATAATTATTATCGTTGCTACAAGTTTTAAAACACATAAATGAGTTAATTCCTGATACCTGCAGCTTTTACATCCCTGAAAACTCCAGTTACAAGTTGGGAGAGGAACAAATATCTCGACCCAAGAACAGAACTAAGGGAGAGAACTAGTTCAGTTTGGGTCTTGTCCCCCTGAAATTGTTACTATTTTAGTAAAACCTGTGGTTTTTTGATGTGCTTTACAGTGTCACAGTGGGGTGGAGCAGCGTTGGGGTAAAGGAGAGCATCAGCCTTCAGAGGTCACCTTTCCTTGGCACTGTCTGGTAGAAGCTGTGAGGGAAAAACATGGAATTAGAGCACAGGTAGTGCCAGTGCAGGATGCAACAGGTCATCAGTGGATACTTGTTTCTCAAAAGAAGGTTCTCTTCTTCTCTTCTCTTCTCTTCTCTTCTCTTCTCTTCTCTTCTCTTCTCTTCTCTTCTCTTCTCTTCCCTCTTCCCTCTTCCCTCTTCCCTCTTCCCTCTTCCCTCTTCCCTCTTCCCTTCTCTTTTTCATCCTGTACAGCACTTTTCAAAATGCCTTTTTCTCCTCAACAAATAATTTCCCCCTTTCATGACCTGCAGCCCGGGCAATGTGACTCACATCGAGGTTAACCTATGCATAAACAGCACATACACATGTTTACGTGGGCTTGGCGCACTTCAAATCCCCTGCTACGCTTTCCCCACCTTTTTTTGACAGCTGCTGAGTTTGGGAAGAGGCACTTTCCCTTCTCCTCCGGCGTGTCCACAGCAGAGGCAGCCCAGCAGGGCCCTGGAGGTGCAGAGGGAGCTCTCTGTGGGTGACCCAGAGCTGCTGGGTGAGCACAGGGACTCCACTCACTCACTCCCAGCATCCACAGCCCCGCGACCCATTCCTCTTTTCACCTCGGGAAAGCCGAGCTCACTTACGCTGATTACTCCTTTTCCTTTCTCAGCACTTAAGAACTACAGCCAGAATCTTAAAAGTATTGAATTTTCAAGCCCTGCGAAGTGCCAGGGCTTTGCATGAGAATCGGGTGCCTGCTCTGCTCAGATCTGCAGATGCTTTTGTCCTCCCCACTCAGCACCTCTCTGCATCTTTAGATCGGTGTCTTTGTGATTGGCCCTTGTAAGTTAAAGTGTGTCCTTTTTTACATCGAAAGATGCTTATTATTCTACTGCTGCATTTATGGGATGGCCTCTGGAGGAACTTGCTGTGACTATTCTTGTGTTCCTCATCTGCCTCAGCTAAAAAATTCTGTCTCAGTTACACCTCCAAACTTCCCAGTGGCTTCTGGGGCCTCGTTTTATTTCCTGCTGCCTCCTTGGCTCTCATTAAAATGCTTAAATAGATAAACAAAACAATTGATTGTCTAAATGAGATTGCAGGATTCGTAAAAGTTCAATTATGTCTTCCTGAAGTTTGATCCCGAGTCAAGGTAATGAAGTATCTGCTTAATTCTCAGTACATCATCAAAATCAATTTATTGGAATCGGATGCTACAAAAAGCAGCAGCTACAAGAGGACAGATCAAATACACAAGAGCTGAAATGTGGTGAGATGAGAACCTCCTCCTCTGAGTTATTTCTCTGATGATCACATTCAGAACTGTTTTATCCCTTGGGCTTTTTAAAGCTTGGTTCTGACTTCCCTGCTCTCATGGAGGAGCTTAAAAACACATTTTGGCTCTGGTTTACCTTGAATGTTGATGTCAAAATCTCTGATATTGAACAGCTCTTCACTCCTCTGTCAGGTCCAAAGGGTAAATTAAGAGCGAGACAGGTGGGGGTTAAAGCTTTTTTAATGCAATGAAAATAGAGGCTGTGAAACCTGACGTCTGAATGGCAAAATTAGAAAAAAATTAACTTGGAAATAAGACACAGTGTTTAAATGAGGAGAACAGACCCCCTGGAATAAATTCCTGAGGGAATAAAGTCGATTCCTCATCACTTGCAACCTTCATATCCATGCCATTCATCTATTAGATGAATTATTAAACTATTAGTGTGAGAAGAGACGTGGCATGGGATGTGTTGGTCTGTTATTGCTGTGATAAATTAGAACCTCGGCTCCTGACTGAAATAAAACAGGATTTGGGTAACTTGCTGCGAAACTTCTGAAAAACCTATTAGGTGATAAAGTTGGTTGCTGTCTTTCTTGCTTTATCCTTGGTACCAGTTCCATCAAATTACATTGGTTTTCTCCTGCAAAATCCAGATACTTCCAGGTGAGACAGATTCACTGTCAATACCTGACAGGCCAGTGCAGAGAACAATTTGCATTAAGAAAGGAGAGGTTGGATTGAGCAGTGCTGGAGGTATATTCAAAGCTTTCCAATAGGTTCAAGGTTTTTCCTTCCCCTGGCCTGTTTTCTCTCCCTCTCCCTGGTGATTTAGGACACGGATTTTCACTCCTTGCCATCACGTATTTATGACTCTGTAGTGCTGGAATTAAAATGTCTCTGAAACTTCTTGGGCCTCTGAACAAGCTGGTCTAGGGGAAGGTTCCCTTTGGCAGGGGGAGGAATGAGATGATTTTAAAGGTCCTTTCCAACCCAAACCATTCTGTGGTTCAGTGGAGACCAAATAATCCCCAAATCCAGGCTCCCTAAACCCATGGGGAATTCGCATCCTTAATCAGACAGCACAGTATCTTCCTCTAGTGCTGGTAGGTTTTAATCCTCATCTCCCATAAGATGCCAAACCCTCTCCCTGTCTATGCAAAGGGAAGGACTTGTAAAAGGCAATTTAATTTCACAGGCCATAAAGTTATATACCCACTTCTTGCATTTCTTCCCTTTCTGTTTATGATTTCAGACAAAAATCTCTTAAGGCTGCAATCCATATTTTTTGCCTCTGAACATCCATAATGCAAAGCTGAGGAAAACATCAGCAAAAAGGCTGCCTGAGTTTGCAGAGGGGCTTTTGGAGGTGGGCGGCAGACAGGGAATTTGGGCTGGATTCCCATCAGAGGCAGCTCGTGGTTACAGGGAGAGGGACCAGCCTTGGGAATCCTCTTCCTCTCCCTGCCATCAATTCTTTATCACTGCTCAATAACTTCCTGAGCCATCCAGCAGCAACAATATTTCTGGGTTTAAAGCATTTAGTTTTGGATGTAGAAAGTGGTGGGTTTGAGAAAATCCAGCTACTTATTCCTTTCTGCATTCAGGTCTGTGGTTTTGCCTTTGAATAGCTCCCATTTTCTCTTCTGAGAACGACTCTGTGCATAAACAAGCCCCAGATTAAACACAGGGAAATACTGTGACATTTAAAAAAGATGGAAATAGAATCACTCATTTTGCCATCTGGACAAAAGTCTCGGGTCTAACAAGTACATGCGATTCTGTGGCTTGCTCATCTCATTACTCTTCACCTCTGCTCATAAACCTCCACCTAGCAAATAATGTAATTTAATTAGGAATGTGGAATTAGCCCATCTCCGTCACACTCGGTTAAACTGAGTCAGTTTGTAAATTCCATTGTCATTGGGGCTGAAAAAAGATAAATGTTACATTAGCAGCCTGATCCTGGGTGCGTTAGGAGGGGGATTGCAAATGGGGCCTCTGCAGTCCCTGGTGGGGTGGGATTTTGGGGGAACGGGAGGGCAAAGTCCCTGAATCATAGAGTCACAGAATCATAGAATCATAGAATCACAGAATCACAGAGTCACAGAATCATAGAATCACAGAATCACAGAATCATAGAATCATAGAGTCATAGAATCATAGAATTATGGAGTCACAGAATCACAGAATCATAGTCATAGAATCACAGAATCGTAGAGTCACAGAATCGTAGAGTCACAGAATCATAGAATCATAGAATCATGGAGTCACAGAATCATAGAGTCACAGAATCACAGAATCATGGAATCAGCCAGGTTGGAAAAGCCCTCTGAGATCATCAAGTCCAACCCTTGATCCAACCCCGCCGTGGTTCCCAGCCCATGGCACTGATGCCGCATCCAGTCTCATCTCAAGCACCTCCAGGGACGGTGACTCCACTCCCTCCCTGGGCAGCCCATTCCAGTGTCTGATCACTCAGTCGGTAAAGAATTTCTTCCTCATATCCAACCTCAACCTCCCCCGGCACAGCTTAAGACCGAGCCCTCTTGTTCTACTGCTGGTTCCTGGGAGAAGAAGCCAGAGGTGGGCATTCCTAAAGGAACTTGGGTAAAAATAAAGAAGAAGACAACACTGTGGTCTGGGAACAGTGCAGGGGGATGGAGATTCACAGAAATAGCTGGAATATCTCCTCTGTGTCTGGTTATCTGGAGGAAAAGCACTTCCCATCTGTGCTGGTAACAACCACCACCAGCTCAGGCGATTCCCAGGTGCTTCAGACCCCCCCCCCAAGACCATTTATTACATCAGATATGGAACAGAAGTACTCTTAGTTTGTAGAGTTTAGCAGGACACTCCCTGCACCACCCACCGTGTATCCCTCTTTATTTGCTCCTCTGCCATCCAGCTGCTTCCACCCACATCCACCACAAGCTTTTAAGGTTTTTTTTTTTGAGCTTTCCACATCTCCTGCCTGTCTGTGGGACCTCTCCTGTGCTGTGTCAGTCACGGCAACTAGACCAAAACCGCTGTAGGACCACAACTGGGTCATCCTTTCCCTTAACATATTTCTATCAAAAAAGAAAAAGGAAAATCCTGACACTTGCACCTTTTAAAAAACCCCCCCAACCTGCAAATAAAGTCATCTTGGTTTGAAGTTCACAAATATTTTGGAAGGCAAATGGGATAGGAAGAGTTTAGCCTGCAAACACTCATTTGTCATGCAGTCTGACTCGTGCTTTTCAACATGCTTTGATCCTCTTCATTTTTTTTGGCCCAGGCATTAGATAATGCTTTAGAAGCCATTAGAAAAAATTGTGACAATTGAAATGCTTTGAAAAATGACAGTTTGATAGTCTAATAATAGCCCCTACACTGATCTGGAGAAGGTTCTCTCTTCTTTTTTTAATTTTATATTCATTATGTATGGTACTTTGAAAGCGTCCTTTTCTCCCCAACAAATAATTTAACCCTTTCACGACCTGCAGTCCTGGGAATGGGAAACATGTAGCTGCTGCTCTATGTATTTATAGCACGTACATATATTTAAAGAGGTTTGTGCACTACAAAGAGCTGGTACAAGGTGCTGTGATGTTGAGAGGAGAAGAACTGGAGAAGGCAATAACATCCGTGGTGGTGTTCTCTGGTGGGTTGGCCATGGAAGTGCTGTTAGTGAGGGACACCATTCCTGCAGGGTCTCCAGGAAGCTTTTCCATAGGGAGAAAATCCGTGCTGGAGGGTGAGGTGGCTGGGAGCTCACATTTCACTGCAAGATCTTGTTTTTTTTGCGAGATGTTATTTGGCAGCGATAAATGAGCAACTTTGAAGCCTCAGAAGTGATTAATTTCTCACTGGAGCTGTCTCTGAGGCTGTCACAGCCTGACAATCCTGACATAAGTGTCATTTAGAATGTCACAAGTCTATTCCACATAAATGTCATTACACAATTACTCCGAGGATGAAGAAAGGTTCACCGGGGGAAGAGCGTCTGGTATTAAGTCAATCATATATCTTAATGTTATTGTTCAGTTGTCCCCCCCCATACAATCACTCGGGGTCTCGTTTGTTCATTTGGGTGCAAATCAGCAATTATTTCTTGCAGTGATCCTGCCAGGCAGCCCAGGTAGGGTTGGTGTTATTAAAAACTCTGGCACAACCCACGTTGCCAGGACTGGTATCAACGTGAGGATCGTGGAGCTTTGATAACGAGCCCTCTCAAAGCACGAGGGCTCTGTGCTCTGCAGCCTCCCCCCAGGTTTTTTTCTGCCTGTCCCTGAAAGGCCCCACCATATGGGTGAGGTGATAAATCCTCCGTGTGGTTTTGATAAAGATGGCTTGTTTTAATGAGGGTGACTTTTTGTGCTGCCTAACAAAAGAGCCTCTTTCTTGTTGGAAGGACGGAGGAGTTCAGCAAATTCCCCCATGCTGCACCTCAATTATTCCTTAAAATTGGCATAAATGTAGCCTTCATTTAGTTCTAACAGGCTTTCATCCTCCTTGGCCCAGACACAAACAGTTCTTAGGCTGGGGCTGGGTGTGCTGACGAGATTTGAATGTATTATGCATCCAAGGTGGAGCTGCCTGGGAGGGGAAAGAGATATCTGGGGTTGTGCTACGATCCCTGCTTCTCTCTGGGCTCTTCTGGGAGCTGAGCTGTTGGTTTGATTAGAGATCACTTGAATCCAGCTCAAAAATCGAGCTGGAAATGAAACTGCCTTTTAGGATACGGGCAAACACTTGGTTCTGAGGGCACTGTTTTTGTGCTGGTTTGGCAAAGTGGGACGTTTTGGTACCACAATGTGATTTACAGATGTGTAAATACAGAGAAAGGCCAGGGATTTCCATGATAATCCTCCAGATTTCCACCAGGACAGCTGAGCTGAGGATCAGGCCTTTTAAATTGCTCCCTTTGCCTGTTTGCTATTCTGGGAAGCTATTGTTCTCAAAGGGACATCTTTAAAGCAAAAGCTGGTAGAATAATTTATTTGCGAATAATTTATTCAGTGATTGATGGGAAAAGCTGCTGAATAAATAATTCACTGAATGCTAATGGAACATCAGAGATGGCCGAATAATGAAAATGTTTATTTGCAAATAATTTATTCAAAGAAAAATGCTGAAACGTATCAGCTCAATTATTCTTGGTGAATAATCCAGTCATTCCTACCCAGCCCACTGTGACATGTCGTACAAAGATGCTTCTTTTTTTCCAACAAAATGAGAACTCCAGGTAGATAACCCGTGTTTGCTCTGAGGGAGGAGCTCTGATCTTCTGCTTTCCAGCAAGAGCAGTCACGAGAAGAAGTTTGGATAAGAAAGTCCTCAAACTTGAGCTCAGACTGAGGCCTAACTCTACGCATGAGGTAGAGGTAGAAACTGCTTTCATGTCGTCGGCCTCTATCTTATTTACTGTTACTATTAACAGCAGCTTTAAAATGTGAAATACTCTCTATAAACTGCATGATTTTGCTGTTTTTTCTGCACAGTGGAGGTTGTGTCCCTCTGTCCTATCTCTGGGACAAGCACTCTGAGGAGGGTGGCCTCTGCTGTGCCAGGGTCGGGCTTTCCTCCCAGGACACACCCCGAGCGCTGGGAAGCTCCTGGTTGTCCCTCTGAGAGTTCAAATGACCAGAAGCTTCTGTGAGAGTTGTAAGGAGGCAACACGTGGTTTATAAAAGCATGAGCTTGGGAGAGAGTCCCGATCACAGAGACATAGAATATCCTGAGCTGGAAGGGACACACAAGGATCCTCCAGTCCAACTCCTGGCCCTGCACAGGACACCCCAAAATCCCACCCTGTCCCTCAGAGCGTTGTCCAAACCCTCCTGGAGCTCTGGCAGCCTTGGGGCCGTGCCCACTGCCCTGGGGAGCCTGGTCAGTGCCCCACCACCCTCTGGGGGAAGAACCTTTCCCCAAAATCCAACCCAAAAGCACAGGCTTTACCCCCAGGGCACTGGGGAGGCTTTTTTCAAACACGTGCTCTGAAAACTTCAATTCTAAACCTGCAGCAATTTCAGCAAAACTAAATTGATTCAGCAAAGCCAAACTCCCCAAACTTTTGTCACTAATCTGCCTTTTTTGGCAGATGACTTTAGAGAGCACAGACTTGGGGTCCCCAGGCAGAGGCCCTGTGTGGGGCAGGTACTGCAGGTCCTCAGCTGTTCCATTTGCCAGAGGAGATCTTCCCTCCTTGCCTGCAGCTGTACAACGGGTCTCAGGTGCTCCTGGAAAATTGAAGTGATTCTCTGATGATACTGGAGCTAATACCAGAAAAATCTAAATTACATTTTAAAAGGAATCTACCCTTTTATCTTTTAACCTTAGGCCTCTCCCTCTCGTGCAGAAAAATCAATCTTGACTAATCTACTGCCCAAGTGGAAGTGAAAAGGGGAACCCATATAATCATGTACTTTATCTTCTTTAAATATTTTTTTACAGGAGAGGAGCCCATATAAACATGTACTTTATCTTCTTTAAAAGATGTTTTACAGAGAAGCTCAGCAAAACATCCAAAGCTTCCTTATAGGCCTTAGGAGAAAGCCCCATTGTCAGGAAAGGATCCATCATTACCCCAGAGGGACAGTTTTGGGAAGCCACAGTAAATAGATCCTCCCCAGCTGTTGGGGTGTTTAAGAAAACTCTGCAGCAAGGATTCCACCTCACAGCTCTCCCTTCTCTGCTCTTCCATGGCAGCTGGATTCCCAAAGTCACGCTGGAGACACAACTCCAGGGGATTAGCAGGTGGGTGCTCAGTGGGGACCAGGAGCAGATAAACCACCGATGGGGCCAAGCCCTGCCTGCTGAGGAGTTTGGGATCAGCTGCAGGAAAAACTGTTATCATTCCTTTATTTCTGTACGATTTATCCATTTTAAATGTGGTGGCTGGAACTCATGGCAGGAGAAACTCCTGCAGCAGAGACTCTGTAAGCAGCCACCTGGGCTTCCTCAGATTTGGCTTCCTCAGGTTTGGCTTCCTCAGGGATTTGGCTGTGTAGGAAAAGAGAGAGTCTGTGTGACAGTGGTGCAAAGGCAAGCTTTGCTCGGCCTCTTGTCTCTCAAAAATCACCTCTTTTCCTTATTTTTTTTCCCCCTATCTCTTCTCTAGTTTTGCTTTAGGTAGAGTTTATAACCAGGAAAACACACAACCCCCTGAGAGTGTCACTCTTGGCTCTCTGCTCTCCAGCCCTTTCTGGATGAAGATGGGAGGTCTGGGACTTCTTTGCTTTGCTTGTTATTTTTAAAGCTTTTCTAAACTTCTAATCAGGCGTAGATCAGGCTTTAGGCCAAGATTAGAGTTGCTGCATCTCTTGTCCGAAGTTGTTCTGCATCTGCTTGGCTTTCAGAGCTTAAAAACAACCCCTCAATTTACATCCGCTGCACAGTGCTGCAATCTCAGGTGCACATCAGGTCATCTTGCCCATCCCTCACTGCTTTATCATCTTGTTTTCTCCATTTCCTCCTGTGATATATTGAGGGAAGCGACATTTTCAGGAGCAGGGACACTAAATCATGTATGCTCTGTGTGTGCATAATCTGGAGTGTGTGGCCCAGAATGCGAACGAGGGTGTGCTGGCAAAAAGCGGCAGGAGAGACCTTGGGGTTTGCTGGGACACACTGAGCAAGGGACAGGAGAAATTGCACCGTTTTCTCTTAGTCATGGTGGTCCATTTGCTCCTCTGAGTGACTTATTTCCCTCTCCGTGCAGCTGGATGAACCAGGGATCAGAGTCTCCCTTGTCCCTCACAGGGTCCCTCTCAGTGGAGGGACTGCAGAACTCTCAGCGGAGATGAGTTAAACTCTAAATGACTTAGAGGCAAAATCTGGTAGGGAAGGGAGTAGTAAAAAAACCCCAAAATGATGTGTAGAAGTGAGGAGTCTTGTGCAAAACAATCAAACTGTAGAGGCTGAACTGTAGAGACTTTAGATCTCCTGACACTCATCTGCGAGCGGAGCTGGTGAGTCCTCGCTGCCTTTCCCAAGCCTCTGATCCGCAGGGTTTGGAATGACATCCACCCACGCTACAGGGGCTGTGCATTGGCTCCACAGCTCCCCCGAGAATCTGCAGCAAACCCAATTTTGAGCCAGATTTCCATCATCTCTGCACTCCCCTACCTGGAGCTAAAAATACCGGCGCTGTGCCGAGAACCCGCTATTATATTTTCTGTGTGATTACACCCCTCCACATCAGAACCAGTTCAGAGTTGTTTTATTCTCCAAATTTCTGGCTGTATTAGCACTGTCAGAATCCCTGATGTATCACCTTGCAGGGGGTCTAAATGCTCGTCAGTGCCTTACTTTGCCCCACCATTCAGGGTTCAAAGCTGAAAGCGCAGCTGAACCGAAATCTTTTCTCTGGATGCTGAAAGAAATGTAAGAGAAATCTCATTTTTAAAAAGTATGAAAGGACTATAAAAAAATAAGTCTTTCACTAAGCTGATCAACTCAGCCTCTTTATAGCAAAAAGGATTCAGAATGAGAAGCTGATAATACAGGCTTTAGTTTGTGGGAAATGAATTAGAAAGGTGGTATTTGAAAGAACTATTTCATTTAGGTGTTTCAGGGGCATATAACCAACTACTACAGTTATATTGCAGCAAGCTAAAATATTATTTAAAAGTTAATTCATATTTTTAGCATATAATTTCTAATTAACTTGCTGTAGTTATCTTGTTAAATGTCAATTAAATCTCGGAGCATTTCTCACAGGTTTCCTGTATTCATAAAATGTAATTATACAGCTATTGCTCATGTAGCCCTTATTATTAGTATAATCTACAGCTAAATATATCTTTTACATACTAATTATACATCACTAAGTGCTATATTGATAATCAGTAATTGATTTAGCACAATGAATTGTCACATTACCTCTCTAAATGTCAACCTGAAGTATTTGGAATTAAAAGTTCTGGCTGCAACTTTTGGTTGTGGTTGAGCTTTGCTGCCTCACTCGTACGTGGGTGGGAGGTTGATGTCCTGGAGCTGTGGGACTTCAGGGCAGCACCTGCCCCCAAGTGCTTAGGATGGGTTGGATGGGGCTTTGTGAGGTGTGCAGGTTTTGCATCCTGAAAAATGCAGAAATCTCAGATGAAAAATGAAAATTTGGGATGGCTCTGCTGGTGAGAAATAAGGACAAAAAGGACTGAAAAGTCATTTGTCCCAGAAATAAGGAAAGAAGCAGGAGAAGACTTCAACAGTTTATCCCCAAACTTCCTTCTTTTGAAAGAAAAAGCTCCCAGATAATCATAGAAATCCCAGAATGGTTTGGGTTGGAAGGGATCTTAAAAACTATCTCATCCCATCCCCTGCCAAGGGCAGTGACACCTTCCACTGTCCCACGTTGCTCCATGCCCCGTCCAACCTGGCCTTGGACACTTCCAGGGATGGGGCAGCCACAGCTTCTCTGGGCAACCTGTGCCAGGGCCTCCGCACCCTCACAGGGAGGAATTCCTTCCTAATATCCAACTAAATCTCTCCTCTTTTAGTTTAAAACCGCTTGTCCTATCACTCTCTGCCCATGTTAAAAGCCACTCTCCCTCTTTTTTATCCTCTACTGAAGGATCACCGTCTTCTTTGGGATTACCATCGCTTTTTTGTGCTGATATCAAGCTAAAAGGCGAAGGTTGGAGTAACTCATCACTGCTTAGGATTTCGCCTTCTCCCTGGTTGTGTTTTCCTGTGATCCACTGCGTGGATCAGGGCTGTCGTGTTGGGAGACGCGGTGGGTTGTCTTGTCACATCTTCCAAAGCTCCAGGGCCGAGCAGCACTGACCTCCCTCTCTGAGGCAGGATTAATTACACCTAAACAATTAGCAGAAAATACCCAAAACCCCAATTAACTGTGATCTGTAACTGCAGTGGTCCAGATGAAAAAAGGGAGAAGAAAAAGAGAAGAGGAAAACAACGACAACAAAAAAAAGGCAGAGAAGCTGAGAAAGGCCTTAATTAGATTTGCACATTTGCTGCCCAGCAGTACCTTGGAGCAAATATTATTCCCAATGTCTCCCAGCCTGTCTCCAGTCTCAGCCAGGCTCTCCTCCTCCTCCCTTCCCCCCTTGCTGTCGGAATAATATTTGCTGGGCCATCAATGCTGTTTGGAGTCTGGATCTTCCACGTCCCTTGCCAGATTGGGACGTGTCTGCGTTGATATTGATGTTATTCCAACAATGATCTCCTCCCTCCCTTGTCAGTTTGTGTTGCACGTTTCACGTAGCACAATCTTAGTAAACGAGCATCATCCTCGTCTTTCTTTGCCATTTGTGCTTTTTTCCCCTCTTGCTGCAAGTGGTATTTAAATTAAACCATGCCCTGTGTTCTTTTTTTTTTTCCCTTCGCTCCCTTCGTGTTTCCTAAGGCAACCAATTTTATAGATCTGGGAAATAGAATCAATATGAAGTTGGATTGTCCTTATGAGATCCTCTTAATATCCCAGGAGACCAGGCTTTGTACATCAGGATTAAGAAAAGGGAAAATGACTGAGGGCAGGATTCTTTGGAGGGCTGTTTGTGTGCACACCGTGGACAAATATTGAAATGTGGAAAACAGAATCCAGGGGTTCGTGTAGCTTTAATTGAAACCGTTTGTAATCTTCATTCTCTTAAATGACACTTTTTATCTTCTTGGGGATCACATGGTGGGTTCTGCTGCACATTGAATTCATAAAATATACAAAAATTCAGTGTTCTTTGGAGAAAATTCATATTGAGTGATGGGGCAGAGATGGCAATGCAAATAATAACACGGAGTGATACAAAAGTGAACTTATTATTCAGGATGCTAAAGCTTTTGCAGAGCTCTCTGGCCGCTACCAACTCATTTACATTTTGTGTGAAAACAGGTTCTCCAAAACTCAGTGAAAGACTTGCCCAATTCTGAGTACCTTTTTTTGTCGATTCAGTGAAGACAAAACTTTCTGCTTCTCTCAGAACATTCCCTGTCTGGGGGGGAATGTGTTTGCTTCAGCCACGCTCACAATTATTCCCTGATACTCTTGGTTTCATAACCAAAGTTCATTAGAAATAAAAACTTAATTGAATTAGGTTGCTTATCCGTGCAGGAGCAATTAGGAGTGGCAGAAATATTCTTTCTGAGGAGCCAGTTTTGCTTTTTTTCCCAGGTTGGAGGGAGCATTCCCTCAGCCTCTCTGCTCGTTGGTTGCTTCCATTTTCCCGTTTATTCTCCTCCGTTCCCATCTCCCTTTGCATTTGTTTGGCCTCCTCTTTTTGAGCTTGATGGTTGCTCTTTTTTTTCTTTTAGCTCTGGCAAACTGCTTCATCAGCTGAACTGGCCTTGCTGTGGTGCTGGAATTTCCATCCTGCCAGGGCTGGCTCCCCCTCCCCTGTCACTTTGTGTCACCATTCGCCTTCCTTCCTCATCACTTCCCATCACTTCCCTGCAAATATTGATCCAGCCTGAGCAGCAGGCTCCCGATTTTCCATCCAACTGTTCTTAATAATCCTTAATATTGAGTGTTTGCAGTGAAACTAATTCCAATTTACACCAGCTGTTGGTGTGAAGGAGGAACATCCTGAGTCGTGCTGGATCCTCCTCGTTAGGTGCAATTAATATTCTGGAGGAGATTGTTCTCACCTCCTTTAAAAATGTTCCAATATTCCTGCAAAAGGCCTTTTCCCAGGGCTGTGGATCTCCCTGGTGGCTCCTTAGATGCAGCAGAAACCTGCAGCACTGATGGGTGGAGGAAGGGACAAGGATGTTTGGCCAGGCTTAGACTGAGGTGGAAAGGATGAGGAACATGGAAACAAGGAATAAAAAGAGCAGAAAGAACAGTGAGGACTGAAGATGATGAAGATCAAATATCTAAGATTAGACCTCTAGAAGTTTTCTCTCTGTAGCATGTGGTTGAGTTTTACCCAAATTTCAGTCTTGGCATTTTCCTTTTTTACATGCTCATATATTTTCCAAATTCTAGGGTGGAAAAAAAAAAAAAGAAGCAAACCTGGAAGTTCTCTAGATTCAGTTTGCATAAGAAAAATGTGATAGGACATATTCCTTGTGAATATTTTCAGAATAAAAAGGCGGAGAGAAATCAGATAAATGCATCAAAAGGAGTCAGCTGGCTGGCAAAGCACGTTTTAAATATCAAATTATAATATAATAGTATGCATAGTTTCCATATCAAATTATGACATTATTGGCAGAGACTGGAGGGTGACACAACTCAGAGTCCTTCTACATCCCTGGAAAACAGATGAAAGAGTCTGAAACGGAATACAAAGTAATTTTGTAATCAAATGCTGGCTAATATGGACATTCGTGTGGGTCAGATAATGAAAGTCCAAATGGAGGGGAATTAACGTTTTTTTTTAATATTTTTTTTTTTAATTTTAGGGTGAATATCCAGGCTGAGGGATACAGGGCTAGAAGTCTCCTCACCCGAATGATTTAGGTGGCTATAGGCAAACCCTCCCTCCTCCTGGTTCTCCTCACTGGCATCATTGGCAAAACCCTTCGCGTGGAAAGTGGCCTAGTTGGGTGGGAATAACAGAATGGAGAATGTGAGAGCATTTCCAGCAGGGAATTTCCAGGGAACTGTGCCCTCTGGAGTCACTTCTCTGTTGGGGAAGACACAAGGCTGTTCTTCTCCACGAGGAGAACAGGAGCTGAACCACACAGTGTGGTCTTGTTCGGGAGGGATGGGAGGAGTTACTGGGTCCTACAGTAAAATCAGCTGCTGCAGAGGCCTCACTGATGTCCTGCAGAGGCCTCTGATGTTCACCAGCAGCAGAGATCCCCCTGGGCAACCCCATGGAAAGTGCCTCCTCCGTGAGAACTGGGTCACCACGCGCGGAAGTCACCACCCAACCTGCACGGAGGTGGCAGCATCTCTGAGCACGGAAGGAGCTGAGCTTTGCCTTAGTATACCTTCTCTGCTCAAAATCACTTCCTCTGTGACTTGAGACCGGGCAGATGAAGAGTATTTACAGCAGTAAATAAGAAGAGTCAGCACCAAGAGGGTGATTCCTCCAGGTGGTGGTAGCGGCTGGCTCATACCCTCTGTTGACTGGTCCTTACAGTCCCTCAGAGCCCCTGCCTCTCGTGCCCCTTGTACGTGGGCAGAGGGGATTCAGCTCAGCCTGGGGATGTTTTCCTGTTGCATTCTTGCAGCTCTTAAAGCCTCCTTTCACTTCAGTGACTGTGCAGGAAATAATGGAGTTGTTTCTCACAGGATGCTCCCACCAGACACCAACATATAGACGAGTGTCAGGGTAGATGATACACTCAATATATCACATTCTGTTGTCTTTTTAAGTAATAAGGCAATAATGAAAGCAAGAACATCTGGAAGCAGGCTGTGAAACAGTTACTCTTTAAATATTGATGATGTGGTTTTGTAACCAGCACAGTTAAAAGGCACAGAGGGAGTTTGGATCTTCACCTGGGCCTTTGGCTCGGGCAAGGTGGGAAAACCATGAGCAACAGGAGGAAGGCAAAAGGCTGCAGTAATCCCAGGTGGACGTTACCACAGCGCTGAGAAAAAGCACATCTCCCCATTTCTTTTGGGCACGTTCTTTCACGGAGGACACGCAGTGACTGACACGGTGAAGAGCACCGAGAACAACCTCACTGTGTGCTGTGCTCCAGCAGACAAAGCTGAGCAGGTTGGATGGTGACTCCTGCATGTGAGGAGCCCATTCCCACGGAGGAGGCAATTCCCATGGGCTCCCCAGCACAGACCAGTGGTTTAGGTGCACTCCAAGGTCGTGCTTCCCTCGGACATGGAGGGAAAGCCAAAGAAAATGGAACAATTTTTTTTTTTTTTCCCTCCCAAGCTAAAGATATATTGCTCTAATATTTCTTGTGCTTTCTTTTCTATTCCCTCTTGGCAGTTCCATCTCTCCATATAGCTATGGGCTGTCTGTCAGTGCCTCTCTCTCTCTCTCACGCACGCGGAATATTTGTTAACTACAACTATTTGAGGCGAAACACTGAGGTTCTGTGCTGAAGAAGAGTTTTTCAGATAAATGCCTGAGGCACCAGACGTTTTGGAATCAAAATCTGGAAAGTAGAGTCATTATTTCTGTTGTTTTAGTGCCTGCTTTTATTCTCTTTCTTATTGACAAATGTTCCTTAACCCATCTTGCTGTGGGTGTTTTTTTCCACATTTGCACTCTACAGAGCTGTTAAAAAAGGAAAAAAAGAAAGAAAAAAGACGACTTCTTTAACCATCTTGCCAATGTCTCCTACTCTGTACTCCATCACCCTTTCCTGCATCATTTTTTGACTTCTGATCCCTGGACACAGACCCTGAAGTCTGTAACTTTCCAGGTGAGATGTGAATGGAAAGTGCCTGGAACAAATGGGAGCAGAAGGGAAATTCCTCTTCAGCTCCCTATGGCAAAGTGTCAAACAAATCCCAGTATTTACCTCGTTGAAGAAGGTACACAGCCACCTTCCTCACTGGCTTGTGGAGCTGACAGGAGCTGTAGAAATAACTCATGTGACCTCTGTAACAGCTGAACAATGGATCTCCCAGAAAGATGGATGCTTCCAGCTACAGAAAGCGGATCTGGATCTTTATTATTCACATAAATCTCTCCTAGAATAAAAAAACCCATCCCAAACCAGCAAGCCCCACACCAGGGGGCTGAGAGTCTGGCCGAGGGACAGCTCTAAATTGCAGATTTGGCATCTGTGTCCTCACGGACCAGCGCAAGCCCTGGAAGAGGATCTCTGGCACGAGGACATTTAGGCCCTCCTGAGGATAAGCCAACACGTGGCTGGTTCCAGCGCGGCTGATCTTTGGAGCTGCTGAGTGGATATGGATGTGGTGGAAGGCACAGCATTCCAACCCCATTTCAGATGCTTCTCCCAGGCAGTGAGTGATAGGACAGGGGGAAATGGCCTCAAGCTATGCCAAGGGAGGCTCAGGTTAAGAAAAACTCCTTCACTGAGGAGTGGCTAAGCCTTGGAACAGGCTCTCCAGGGAACCGGTGGAGTCACCATCCCTGGAAGTGTTGAAAAACTGAGTGTAGCCAGGACACTTCATAATATGATTTAGTGGGCGTGGTGGTGCTGGTCAAAGGTTGGACTTGATGATCTTGGAGGTCTTTTTCCAACCTTAATGATTCCATGATTCATCCCTATGATGCTGGGAGCTCAGTGCAGTGGTGTCTCAGGGCTCGGGTCAGGGCCTTTAAGGCTGTTAAAGCAAAGCACTAAAGCCTCTGCTGCTCAGAGGTTGTGTTTTAGTATGTAGACAACAGGTAGCAAGTAAATAAAGTGCCATAAAAATAAGGAGAAAAGAGAGAGAGGAGATGACAGAGCTGTGACTGCACAGGTCATTTGTCCCAGAGACCTCTGGCCATCTCAGGTGTCTGTAAGGAATTAACAGTTATTCAGGGGCATAATGGTAGGAAGGAAAAAGGATTGGATGTGAGGCTCAGAGGAGTATAAAATATTTCCTTCCAGCAGCTGAATAAGAGCAGAAATGATAACCTGATCCTCCCTTTCACAGCAGCTCGGAGCCCTGATCCTTCAGTGAGCCTCACAAATCAGAGGGGCAGTCTGACTGGGTTCATGGGGAGGTTTCTACCTGTGCTGTGATGAGGACAGTGACGGAGAACCCTCCTGGGACCAGCTCTCCTCAGCTGAAGAGTCTCCGAGAAAGGGAAGGTTTTCAGGCAGAGGTAACATTTTTCATTAGCTCTCCTAGAAACGCACAGCCGAGTTTTTTGGTTAGACAGCCCTCTTAAGGCATCTCTCACTAGTTGCAGGAGTGCCAGCTGTTCCATCCCTGCTGTGGAGCACAAAAAACAGGGCCTAAAATGAAGAGCAGAAGTCTGGGATGGCTTTTTGTCACTATTCCACAAAGTCAAGGGCTGACAGCACGGAGCCGTTGCCCTGCTGTCCTTGCAGGTGGAACCTCTGTCTCCTCTTGGGAGTGTCTTGATTGGCATTAAGATGTGGATTTTAACTACTGCTGTGAAGGGCATGGAGTAGACCCCCCACTCCTGGGATGAGGAGTTCAGGTCTCTGCTGCTGCTGCCTTGGCAGAGAAATGGGGCAGGCAGAGGTAGAGCTACTTTGGGGTGCAGCAAGAGGGTGTAGCCTTCCAGGGTGGATATGGGAATTACATCAGGGAAAAAGGTCTTGGAGACAGAGCTCTTGGGAATATCAGTGCTCCGTCCCTGAAAGAAAAAAATCCCCTTGTTATTTCAATTATTTATTTATTGGAATTTCATTCCTTGTTGGCAGAACTGATAGATACTTGATAAATTTGAATTGCATGCATTTGTTTCCTCGGTAAACCCTTAAATCTGGGTTACAATCTGTTGCAGGGGTGCTGTGGATTTTAAGAGCTGAATATACAGAGACTCAACCCCCCCCTCACAGAACATGAAAATGTAATCAGATAACAGAAATACTTCCAGGTCCTAAAGTCATTCCTCTCACTTGACAACATTTAGATCAGTCTATCTCCGAATATTACTCATTGCAGCATTTTAATTTTATTTTAAACCTGCTTGATTAACCTGCCTTTGCACTGCAAAGCTCAATGTCTGGTCTAACAGGCCTGCACTGGAAAATTAAGGATATAAACTTGTTTACCGAGGCTGGGTGGAATCTTTACAGTTCTCTCTGCAGTCTATTCCCAATGAGATTTAGTAAACAGTAAAGATCTTTATCTGACTCCTGAGACAGCGAGAGCTCTGGGCGGGAGGGTTTTGCTCTGCCAACGTGTTGACTCTGAACTCGCCTTAAATTTTCCCCTTTTCCTGACAAAAGCCATAAATAATAACAGGGCTGCCCAGAAATCATTGGAACAGCAGAGAAAGGAATAAATCCGTGCGGGCTGGAGGGGGGTGGGAGCGGAGCAGGAGCCGGCCGGGATCGCACTAGAGGGGGCTCTCCGACAGCGCAGCATCAGCATCAGTATCAGCACCGCGCCTCCAAAACGCGGCCGTCAAGGATTCCAGGGAAAAACTGAGGGTTTAAGACTTTAATATTGAAGTCAAAATCTCCGTTTCTTCGTGGTTTTACATTGCCACTGCCAAAAGAAAAGTGAATAAAACCTCCTGCATCTTACGATGAGTTCCCCCCCACCTCCTGCCCTCAGTTCCCGTGTTGGTTCAGTGATGGTCTGTCCCTTTCAGGGGTGATCCGAGCCGCTCGTGTGGCTTTTAAGAGGCTATTTTTGTTGGGAGATTGCAGTAATTTAGTTGCAATAGTCATTAAGACTAATGGAGGTGCTTCCCGGCAGCCTTTCATCATGTGGTGTCCTAAACCGCTTCCCAGATCTGAAAACTGAAGTAAACGTAAATGGTCTGCTGCATCGCAGGATGGAAATCAGAAAAACAAAAAAAGTTGAAATCAGAAACAAGTGGATAGACCAGAAGCGTGTTAGGGTCAAAGACGAGCAGTAGTGATGGAGAGCGCGTGCAGGGTTTTGGGTGGGATTCTTCATTTTCACTGCGCCATCGCTCCTGCCTCTGACCTCGGGCTCACCTGGCTACATCAACGTGACTTAGGAAATTAAATCACTTTTTTCTTAGTCCTGCTCTCTGCTCCAAGGGGACAGAGCCGCTTTGGGGCTGGTGACAAGGTTTTCCATAGTGTGAAGGCGTAAAACCCAAAGGGTTTTAAGATTCCTTTAAGAGCAGGCAGGCCTGCACCAAAAGCTTGCTCATCACTATCCCCACGTGCTTGCGTGTTTTGAGGAGCATTCACTCTCTGACAACACATCACAAGGCAGCAGATCAAAAAGGTCCATCTCCTTAGATTGTTTTTCAACCCACTTGGCAGTGCCTGAGTCATGATGCCCACGGGGAGAGGGGGCGATGCTCCGTTGGGAGCTGTGCAAACCCCAACACCAGCAGCTCAACAGAAAAGGGGTTTTTGGGGGCATGGAAAAGGGGGGCAGTTAAATGGAGAATAAAGATTTCTGGCAAAGTCTATGGGCCAGGTGGGAAATCGGAGCAGAGAGTTTGGGAAGCAGAGGCTGCACCTCTGTTGCTCATCTGGGCGGTGCTCAGAGCCCTTCACGTCCCAGGGACCAGACTGATTTAATTCATATAGGAAATGAAAGAGTTTAAATTGCTGGCTTATAGTAAACTCTGTGTGACATGTAAATATTGCGAGTGTCAAAAGTTCCCAAAATCACGGCAGCAAATTTCTCCGCTTGTTTTTATCGTCCCGAGGATGAGCTGTTTTTTTTTTCCAATTGGATGGCTGCTGTAATAGAAATATTACACTGACAGCCAAGTTTACTCTCTCACCTAATGCATTTTCAACTTTTTTATGCTGATTTCAGGAAATGTGGCTCCTGTAATTTGCATCCAGATATCAGGAAGTGAGGCGTTATGAGAACATCTCATCGTCGTCGGGGATGAACCTGCAGAAATCACTTATTCCAACAGATTTCCAGGTACAAGTGCTTTTATTTTAAAAGATTCCTCTAGAAATAGCAGTTTTCTGCTTTGGCCTGTGAATTAAGAACACTGGGAATCTCAAACACTTCTGTTGGAGCTGCTGGTAAACAGGGGCATGGTCCAACTGCAGACACAGAAGTGTGGAGCAGAGGTGAGCTCTCCAGCCTTATCTCCATCATCTCCAGGAATTTAACAAAGGTCTCTTTGCTATTAGTGAATGAA
The DNA here is from genome assembly GCA_013396775.1 of Cephalopterus ornatus. NCBI lineage: Eukaryota > Metazoa > Chordata > Aves > Passeriformes > Cotingidae > Cephalopterus > Cephalopterus ornatus. The sequence goes on along the minus strand of VZRE01015312.1, from coordinate 196,706 downwards.
GTCAGAGCACTGCGAAATCGACTCAAATGGGAATTTTACGACACGCCAAACACCAATACTTTGTGGTTTTGCTTTAGAGGAGCTTTTACAGCGGAGCAGTGGCTTTTGGAGGACTTGGTCTTCCAGGACGCTGAAGTGTTGGTTATATTCTGTTTGCGTTTGTATGCAGCCTCATGGTCTGTGAGCAGATTGGTTGTGAAATTGCCATCAGTCGGTCATTAGTGGATTGTCAGTTTTTGGTTCTGGCCGAGCCTTTCACAACCATGTTCACAAGTAGCGAGGGTGGAGTAAAGCAAGGGCAGGAAAGGGCTGTGGGTTCCCAACCCTTCCAGGGGCTGCCCTAGGCTACTGTTTGGGTTCATTATTAAGGAAACATGTATCAGATGCCTCTGTTGTGGCTGTTTCTTCTCCTTCTTCTTGAATAAATGGAAAAAACAGAGTTTTCAGAGCTGTCAGTCTGGGATCTACAATAGGCAGCAAAAATAAACTTAAAAAGTAAATCTCAAGCACTTGGAAAACATGCTGCTTTGATACTGTTTTCTCAAGCCAACCTGCAGCCTAAGCAAAATTACACACAGCTTTTGCCAAGCTTAAGACTTCTAAAATGCTTTGATTTCCCCCCGTTTCCCCCTGCACTGTTTGGCATTTTGCTTTCAGGGTGCAGCCACAGCAGGAGTCACAAATGTAACACGTGTGTGAGAACAGGGGGTTTGAGATGGGAACACGACAGAGGCATCACTGGGTTTACAAGCAAAAGGCCAGTGGGGTGGGATGGGGGGAAATAATCCACTGCTGCAGCAGGCTGAAGGCCTGGGAGGTGTTTTGCCAGCAGGATTGTTCATCAGTGGTTTTGCTGAATCAGAGAAGAAACATCCACATAAGAAGAGCTGCTTTTGGATCACGTTTTAATGCAGACATTCCCTACTAGATTTTTTTTTACCGGTGTTCAAGCAACACCAATAGTGAGGCTACAGCAGTTCAGACAGGAAACATGATGATGAAATTATTTCAGTGGTGAGGCCTTTGCAGTAGTAACATGTTTTCACAGAGGGTTCTCAGTGCCCAAGTGGGATTTCCCCAGCGATAAAAGCAAACAACCAATGGGCCCTGATTTTTTCAGGATGGGTTAGGATGCAGTTCTTGTATCCAAGTACCTGGAGCTCCTACGACCTTTAATTACTTTCTTCCTGGGTTTTTATTTTGACTCTTAAGAGGCCTTGGCAGGTTAGGAGAGTGCAGAGCCTCCCCCGAAGTTCACACCTCCTGTCCTGAGTAAGGGTCAGTCATCTCAGAGCATCCTGCACGAAACAGCTTTTCCCTTGTACCTTCTCACTCATCCACATTTATATTGGCATCTGAGACACCTTTTGGAAAAGTTTATCCCACTTCTCTACCAGAGGAATTGATAGAAAAATGCCAAAGTAGCAGATTAATCCTCCTTGGCAGGGAGCAAAAGCTGTCTGCTTTTTTTCCCCGCCTCACTCAGCAGGGGTGAGTTCTAGTTTTTAAGGAAAGCAGGAAAAAAATCATTCCAGGGCAGGATCCAGCTCTCAGGTCCCTTCATTTGATAAAATTCTGCACTTGGTAACATATTAAGTCCTGATTTTGTGCTATCCAGGAGATGACAAATGAAGCAACAGGGCTGGGAATCAAATCATCAGGAGCTGTGAAACCCTCATTTTGTTTTGCTGTCTCGTTGTGTTACAAGGAAACAATCACCCTGCCCGTATTTTTATTTTTTTTTTTGGCTCACAGATTAGTCTGGAGAGAAAACAGGAAAGAAGTTGTACCTCCTGTCTTCCTATTTCTGTTACAATTGATCTGATCTGTGTTCAGGCAATAGCCATCCCCACTTGCAGTACGTACAATCCACCAGCCTTGCCACTACAGTTCCTTCTACATAAATCAATCTCTGCCTAATTTTATCCTGTACTGATTTTTGACCAAACCCTCAGGAATTGGTTATAAAAGCTGTACAAGTTCAGCTTTTTATGTGGATCAATTCTGAGGGCTGTAGGCAGGTATTCTGTAATGTAATCATTGCTCATGGAAAGCTGAGATGTAATACTGTGGTGTTTTATGATGTAAATCAGACAACAGGTTTTGAATCATCTGTGCTGCCTGCAATTGTTCTCAATGTTTGAAATCCCAAGGAACTTGTAAGTTAAAAGTTCTGAGTATGAAAGTTTTCCAGACTGCAAGCAAGACTCTTATTTTAAAATACTCATTTTTTAAAAATTATTTATCATTTAACTTCCATATGGCTCTAGGGCAATAAGCAAAATCCCACCCTGTCCCTCAGAGCATTGTCCAAACCCTCCTGGAGCTCTGGCAGCCTTGGGGCCGTGCCCACTGCCCTGGGGAGCCTGGTCAGTGCCAACCACCCTCTGGGGGAAGAACCTTTTCCTGACATGTCAAATCCTTTTGCTGTGAAATGTGCCCTGAAGGGTTCCACACCTTTGCTAAAATTGCCTGTTCTCACTCAGCTCTGTCGCTGGGCACCTTCACATCCTCAGGGAACACATCCCAGGGCCAGCTTTGATGGGCCTGGTGCTGGGGGCTCCGGGGGGTGTGTGGGGGAGATGAGAACCTGGGTAGGGGGGAGATAGTCAGAGAACCAACTCGCCTCAATTTCCTCCAGAAATGGGGCTGTGGATTGGAGCCGAATGATTTTTAAGGTCCCTTCCAACCCCAACCATTCTGTGATTCTCTAAAATGCAAAATCATACTTTTGGCTTATGGTTTTTGAAGAGTTTGGCATTTCTTGATGAAGCTGAGGCTGGGATTTTGTTTTTTTCCAAGACTTCTACCTGATAGTGAATGAGTCCAAGAAAGATTTCTGTCATGTTACAATAGAAAAGGAGACAGATTGCACCGTTGCTTCAGCTTTCATTTTAATACCTGCCAATACCATTTTGCAAATCCTGGAGTGCAATACTTAAAAAAACTCGAAGTGTAGCTAACATGAGGTTAAAAAATGTCTTTAGTGTGTAAAATATGAAGCTGGATGACACATAGGCAGCTGCAGATGCACTAATTTGATTTCATGCCTTAGAATCAACTGTTCTCCTGCTCTGAAAGGCACATTTACATCCATCTGTCAAAGTCAGCTCCTTGTCTTTTCAGAATTCCTCTGCTCTTGTTTCATCCCATGCTCTGCTCACGGGGGCGAGTTTGGAGCAGACTTTTCCAGCCCACCCATGTTTTTCAGGAACATCCAACAAAAATCTTTTTGTTTTGTTTTGATTTTTTTTTTGTTTTTGGTGGGGTTTTTTTTTGTTTTTGTTTTCACCCCTTTATTTTCGCTCCTCTTCTGAGTCTCAGGGAGGTATTATTACAGGATTATTAGACACAGAACATAGGATCTGAGTGTTTAAGCTTTAATCCTGGTAAGCCAAAGCCCTGGTTACAAAGCTGGGTTCGTGACACTGGAAATCATTTGATATCCAGCAGAGGGGAGTTCAGCACCACTGAGGAGCAGCACCTGGGCTGGCTCTTGGCAGCTTGGGAGGGGAGTGCTGGCTGTGCTGGGGGAGCTCAGGCTGTGTGGTGGTGATGGCAGAGGGTGGCAAGGCCAAGGTGGGCTTGGCACAAAAGCGACATCGTGCCAGCAGAGTCACAGAATCACAGGATATCCTGGAAAAGACCCACAAGGATCATCAAGTCACTCCTGGCCCTGCACAGGACACCCCAAAATCCCACCCTGTCCCTGAGAGTGTTGTCCAAACCCTCCCTGAGCTCTGGCAGCCTTGGGGCTGTGCCCACTGCCCTGGGGAGCCTGGTCAGTGCCCAACCAGCCTCTGGGGGAAGAACCTTTCCCTGAGATCCAACCTAAACCTCCCTGACACAACTTGAGGCCATTCCCTGGGTGCTGTCACTGGTCACAGAGAGCAGAGATTGGAGCTGCCCCTCATGAGGAAGGTGCAGACCCTGACGAGCTCTGACCTGAAGCTCCTGTGCTCCAGCTGACCAAACCAAGTGCCCTCAGCTGCTCCTTGTATGGCCCCTCCAGACCCTGCACCATCTCTGTGTCCCTCCTTTGGACACTGTCTCTCAGAGCCCTGGATAACTGGCCTGAAGAGCAGGTCAGGGCTCAGTCGTTCGCTTGCAGGAGCGCTGCGCCGAAATCGGCCGTTTTTCTCCCCAAATTCCATACGGTTGAAGATTCCTCCCAGACCAAAGGTGCCCACACAGAAATCTCTTGCTGTCCGTGTAGTCCTGAGAGCGATGCACCCACTGCACTTGAGGGACAGAGGCTCAGGGCTCTCTTTCCTGGGTGGAAGGGCAGTGGTTGGCGTGCAGGAGCGCTGCGCTGGAATTGCCCTCAGGTGTCACTGCAGCGTCTGCCACGAAGGTCACCTGCCCCAGGGACGGGCTTTTCTGCTGCTTCTGATTTGTCTTTACTGCACAGAGCACATCGTAACTGAAAATCAAATTTAGATCTTGTCCTGCTCTGTAGGTACGAGCAAAATCAATATCTTTCGTATTCTCGCCACAGCATGAAATTCTGAAGATGGAAATTAAAGGTGTCTGATAAAAGCTGCTGGGTCAGGCCAGCCTCTCCTCTCTTCTGCAGCTTGCTTGGAGTGAGCGACTCATCAAGTTTATCTAAAGTTAAAACTGTTTTATGACTTTATTTGCCTATTTAGAATCAGTTGCCATCCCCTCTGAGATATCCACTTACAATATTTAGCTAATGGTTGCTGGACCCAACACAGTAGACGAAAATATGCTTCAAAACAAGCCCTGTATGGAAATATCGTGTGAGGAGAGAATATTAGTGAGCTGTTAAGGCTGCACTGCTGGCTGGGGAAAAGATTTTTGCTGCTACAAGATACAATGAGCTCTGATGGTTTTTCATAGGGAAGAATGAGCTCTTGGTAGCAGAACCTGTAACAAATTCTTGGCAAAGGGAGAGGAAAAGCAGAGGTCAGTGCTGAAGCTGCTTGAGGCTTCTTAATTTTTGCTTCATGAATTTTCATAGTGCTAAATTGACTTGAAAGTGAAAAGGCAGTTGTCAGTGTCTTTACCCGTGGTATAATTACACAAACTTCCTGCTGAACAACACAACCAAACTGCTCAGGGCTGGGTTGTGCAACTCTTTCTTCTGCTGGCAAGTGCTTGGTTGTGCTCCTGGGAGGTTTCCAGCCAGCAGCTGCTCCTGTAGAAAGGGGCACACAAAATGCCTGGCTCTGCATGAGCACCCTGAACAATTTTTAAAGCAGTTGCCAGGGCAAGAACTGGGAGTGTTATTTCCTTGATATATCAAGACTGATGAGATAATGGTTGGGGTCAGGCAGGAGCTTATTTCCGTGGCAAAGAAACCAGGTATTTAGTGGCATTGTGATACACCCAGGATCTTGAAGCATCTTGATTTTATCTAAAACAGCTGAAGCCCTCAATATGCTGGAAAAAGCTCTTGATTTCTGTTACTCAGATGCACAAAAGTGTGTGTTAGATCTGAGATGATCTGTTCTGATGTGTGGGTAAGACTCCTACGCTCCTGTGAAGAGAGACGAGATAAAGTACTCCTTGTCAGAGCAGGGCAGGAGTTATGGCTCTGGGAATACTTGTCTCTCTGAGGGCTTCTGCTGGGGCAGAGCTGCAGAATGAGGTATTTTTGGGGAGGGAGGAAAAAGCCCAGCCTGGCTCATGGTGATTGACGGTGTCTGGGAGCTGAGCCCTCAACCAGCTCTTTGCTGGGGAGACTGAACTCGCAGATCCTCCTGCACTTGGATTGTTCTGCGTGCTCTTTAGGATTGCCAGAGGAGGTGGAAGAGAGAGAATCTCCCCTTTCTGTTCTAATTTCGCCTCTCTTCCAGTCTGAAAATTAAAGCTGCTTCCTCAGAGGGACCTTTACCTTTTACATCACACCAGTTTCGCCCTCCCTCTCCTACTTCCCGACGCTTAATGGGCTGTAGGCAGCCAAACCACGAGGCTGAGAGGGGAGGGAAATGATAATTCATTCGGGATGGAAGCAGGAGGCAAAATGTAATCCATCATATCTGCTCTATCTCATTATGGAGGTGAGATACAAGAGAGGGCAAGCTGTTAATAAACTGGTGGATGAAGTTATTTTACCAATCTGTTACAGCAAGCGGGGATAGACAGGGGAGAAGTGCATTATTCACACCTTTTCCTAATCCTTTTGTTCCTTATTCTGTGGAAGTGCTTTTGTGAAGCCGGGAAAGCAGCCTGGCTTAGGGAGCTGCCATGCAGCCCTCACACCTTGTACCCTCCTGTTCTACAGCGTGGGGGTAAATACCACTTTTTGGGAGCTGCAGGAGGGATCTGACGGGCTGGAGAAGGGACAGGGATGATGATGGTTTCTGCAGAACCATCCTTTGTCACAGCCACAGCAGATTTCATCACCCCTCAAAGCTGCCCCCAAAAATTATTCCCCCTTTTTCCACAGGCTCCAAATCCCTGCTATCCCTCTGGATGCTGTGGTGGGCTGAAGGCAGCTCAGGGAACTAATCCTGCTTCTGCTGGGCAATATTTTGGGCAAGCCTGTCTATTCCTGATGTCCAGTTACAACTGGAATTAAGATCTGCTCTATATAGTTAACATTACCTTCTGTCAATCAAATTAAATCAACCAAAGCTCAGTGACTTATGCTAGAAAAGAACCCTTTTTGTTTCTTTTTTACCCTTTGTCTTCTCTTTGAAAACTAAAATACCTGTCCTTCAGAAGGGCTATTCTGTCCAGGTAAGTTTTGCAGTTAAACGGAGTGTAGTTGTTGGTAGTGTGGCCATAATTTACCAACTAATAGAACCTCTAATTGGATTAATTTAATTGTGCATGTGCAGCAGGGACACCCCAGCAGTGTGGGGGTACCTGAGTGCTGCACCTACGTGGAGCTGTTCCCAGGATCCCACTGCTGGCTGTGGGGCAGCTGGGATCTGAAGGGCTGGAGTGTCACAGCCCATAAAATATTCCATTGCCATTTCTTTTCTTCATATGCAAACGTTTTTTCAGCAGAGGTTGAACCTGGTCGAGTTTAAAAGCTGCCTCTTAGGGATCATTAAAGGCACGTGGACGACGCACTTGAGCGGCCCCGTGGAATGACTTATTTTGCCCTTTCTTTCTCTACCCACAAAACTCCTACTTTCTCTTCTGCTGTTTCTCAGCTTTTTCATCTCTCTGGCAAAGATGAGACCTTACTGTGGAGCTGACTCGGGGCAGATTTGTAGTGTGGCTGTGCTAACAAGGTCTCGGTTTCAAGGCTGTCGGTTCAGCAGAGAGCGGGGCTGCTGCACATCAGCGTTGTGGTTTCTGGGCACTGCAGGCTGCAGAGCTAAAACTTGAGAAGAGAAATGTTGCCATGCATCCAAAACTTACGTAAGATGGCTGATGAAAAGGGAGGGAAGGTAATCTTTAGCAGGCCGAGTAGGTTTTTCTAAAAAGAAACCCAAACTCAACCACGATCAAAGCCCAAGACCTTGGATGTTCTCAGGTATCCATTCTTTCTTCACCGGGTTTGCTGCTTGGTTGGGGTTTCCAAAAAATTATCCATGTCTTGTTCCTCACAGTGCAGGCTGGGAAACTTTATTGGGAGTTCCTGAATGGAGCTGGGAGGTGTGGGAATGCCTGTGGGGCTGGGCAGCCTCAGCCCAGCTGTGTTTCGTGTTCTGCTCAGGGTATCTGCGGCACCTCCTGACTGTCACAGCTGTGGAATTTAGTTCAGTAGGTGCTCTGAGTGATAAGGCGAAAGGTGTAAATCATTATTATACACATAAATATGGTTCAAATCCTTTTGTATGATGTTCTAGTGCTTAGTTTTCCTCATATCTCCCATATGACAGCAAGGCCTTTAAATCCTGATCCCTTAAATCTATGATTGCTGTGTTAATTCCTCACATCTTCCTCTGATCTGGCCTAAGTGTAGGGTTTACCCCCTCTGCTGACAAAGCCTTCTATTTGTTTGGTGCACTGTTATTTTCCACCTTTATTATCCTTAATGTCTTTATTTGTTGTTACTCTGAGCCCGGTGCGTGGGTAAACTTTGAAACTTCACCAATAACTCCCTTGCCATGAAAGCACTATTCCATTCTCCTGGAATTTGAGAATATCCTGAGCTGGAAGGGACCCACAGGGATCATCAGCCCAACTCCTGGCCCTGCACAGGACACCCCAAAATGCCACCCTGTCCCTGAGAGTGTTGTCCAAACCCTCCTGGAGCTCTGGCAGCCTTGGGGCTGTGCCCACTGCCCTGGGGAGCCTGGTCAGTGCCAACCACCCTCTGGGGGAAGAACCTTTCCCTGAGATCCAACCTAAACCTCCCTGACACAACTTGAGGCCATTCCCTGGGTGCTGTCACTGGTCACAGAGAGCAGAGATTGGAGCTGCCCCTTGTGATGAGCTGCAGACCTTGATGGGATCTGACCTCAGGCTCCTCTTCTGCGGCTGAACAGACCAAGCTGTTCCTCATATGGCCCCTCCAGACCCTTCCCCATCCTCATGTCTCTCATTTGGACACTCCCCAAGAGTTTTATTATGTTGTGGCACCCAAAACTGCCACAGAACTCGAGGCAAAGCTGCACCAGGACAGTCACCTCCTTTCCTTTGACCTTCCTCCTCCTCTGCGCCTTCCTCCTCTCCACCTTTCTCTTTTCCCCCTCCCTCCTCTGTGCCCTCCTCAGCTGCCCCTGCTCTGACCAGCAGCAGGAGCAATGATAACAACAGAGCAACTTGCCGAAGATAAATGAGGTTCCTGAGTTGAAAAGACTCAGTCTGTTTGCACCGGGGAGGACGAGATTGAGACATAACCTCATTAGCATCTCTGTGTGATCACAGGAGGGCTGCAGGGGTTGAGACTAAATGTTTTCCAATTCAAAGGAGAGGAGAGCAAATTTACAGATGATGACTTTATTAAATTTAAATTACTATAAAAAATATCGAGGCAAGGCTTCAGTGGTGACACGAAAGTCTCTTGCAGCTTTTCCTTCCCATTACCCAGGATTTCAGCGAGGTCTGGGAGGAGAGAAGTGCTTGCACAGTTTCCCCTCCCTTCACGCTCGGACATGTTTTGACACAATTTTTATTTGAATATTTTAAACATTGAAATTCTTCCATTTTTTATGTGCAGCAGTGATAAAGAAAACCAGCTTTGAAAATAGCCAGTGAGGGACTTGCTAAGGAAGCTTTTCTAATGTCAGCTCCTGCACTTGGAATGTCCTAACCCCGAAGCTCAGGTCAACAAAAACCTAGAACTGACACAAACGTTGGCAAAATACATAAAATAATGAGCTTTGTGCTGTCTTTCACCTCATCCTGAGAGAGCCATAAATGGCCCAGAGCTGTTGTTGAGGAGGGAGTAGATTGTTGGTACTTCAGGATCTTTCACCCACAGTAAATAGCTCAAAGTATTATCAGAAATTCTAGTCTCAATTTCATCCTTCAAATAGAGATAATGGCCACATCCGAAAAGATGCTTTTACAGAAAGCACTAATTATCCCTTCTTTGTCACAAGCCTCACCAGGGTTTGCTGACTGATAACCTCTCCTCTCCTCGGAAATTTTCTTTTCCAAAATAGGACTCAAATACTTGAGAGCCAATTTGGGGAGGACGTCAGTGCCACGCTGAGCTAAATTCTGAATGAAGGATTTAATTTCCTAGAGCTGCTGTCTGGCATCTTTCAGAAGCTCCTTCTGAAAAGGAGGAGCAGGGATGTGATGTGAATATTTACCAGGGACAACTGGACCTGAGCTGAATTCCAGTGCGTGGCAGGGCAAAGCTGGAAATGTCATTAATGAAAGAATCACAGAATCATTGACATGTTAAGGTGGGAAAAGGCCCTTAAGATCATCAAATCCAACCATTCCCCCAGCACTGCCAAGCCCACCACTAATCCGTGTCCCCAAGTGCCACATCCACACATCTTTTTAATCCCTCCAGGGATGGGGACTCCACCACTGCCCTGGGAATTATTGCCCTACTTGTAAAACCAGGGCTGAACAATGTTTTTGGTCAAGAAATTTCTCCTGGTCTCCAAAAACCTCCCCCCTGGTGCAGCTTGGGCTGTTAGTGCTCCCCAGGGGCTCGTTTTACAGACGAGGAGGGGCTTGGCTGCTCTGGCTCCTGGACTTGCCAGCTGCTGCCCCACAACTGTGGGTTCCTGGTGGCTCTCTGGATTCCCCCGAGGTTCCCAGGTTTGGGAAGCCCCCCCTGTGCACCTCAGGAACGCTCTGCTGCTGATCCCACCAGCACTGGAGCCTTGGCAGGGCTGCACACGTTTGACAGGCAGTGTTTGCTGTCCCCTCAGAGCCCATACATCTCCCCGGGCATGCAGCAGTCCCACTCAAACCTCAACTTCTGGTGACACGATGAAGGCATATGCTCCCAAAAAATTATGATAAATGCATATGATCATCCTTTAAGCCATCCATCAGCCAGCACTTTGCTGCATGAGCTGGAGGAAGCAGTTCAAGTGTGTTCCAATCCTGCAGGGGCTGTGGTCCTGAAGGGCTGCACTGCGCTTTTTGCCGCGGACAGGCATTAATGAAGATAATTGAAGATGTTATTAGGAGAATGTGTTTGTTATCAGGGGGTTGCTTATGGCATTATTACTCAGAGCTACACTTCATTAATATCCATTTTTCATGGCTCTGCTTTGCCATTCATTGCTTGCATGACCTTGTGTCACTGGGGGAAATGTCAGCGATAAAGGATGTGTGCTTAGTGCTGTGCCATCCTCGCTGCCAGGGCTTGTCAGTCTCCCCTCCAAACCCCCTGTTTTCAAAGCTTTTATAGCTCAGCCATAAAAGACAAACATGTCTAGGTCAGGAGCTGGGCATGCAAATGCTAAATCAGTGTTTGTGCAGTTGTAATGAATAAGTTATTGCCCCACTTGTAAAACCGTCTCGCGAATAAACGAGTAAATATCAATTGATAGAGAAGCGCACGGTGATCCTTCTGTTTGCTTTCATAATGCAAAAGTTGCTTCAGATTGTCTGGTACACATTTTACGGGGAAATGTTTTCTTGTATTGTTATTGGAAATGCTTAATGATCATCTTCTGTTAGAGTCACTGTCAAATTCTTGCACACAATCGCGTTTCCTGAGGTTTTGTTTTGATAGCTGTGGCTTCGTCAGAGGTTTTGAAATTATATCATTCAGAAATAGAAAAATTAACTCGAGAAGGCTGATTATAATGAACTTTGACACCCAAAAATCTGTGGAAGAGCCCTCTTCAGGGAGAAAAAGCAGGCTGCGTAGATGTGGTGATGGCAATGAACTATATCCATGGAGCACGTTGGGAAATAAAAAACCTTCACCGGGGGTGATCCCTGCCCATGGCAGGGCGTGGAACGAGATGATCCCTAAGGTCCCTTCCAAACCAAACCATTCTATGATTAAAAATCCAGACCTGGCAAACTGAAACGCAAGATTTCACTTTTGCACTAATTATCGACTCAGTGTAATTAAGGAACAGTCTCTTCCTAAAGAAACAAAGCAATTAAATAGCAGAGCAGTGATCACACGAAGATAACAGGATGGTCTTTGCCACAGCGAACCAGTTTATTCTCTCAGGACATCTGGCTGTGGGCAAGGGGCAGGGGGTGGCTGCAGTGCTAATTGACACCCCAAAGTCGTTAATCAGATGATTATTTGGCAGCTCGGGCTGGTTTTTAGAATATCGACAGTTTGGTTAATATGTTAATGATCTTCATTTCCATATTGAGTTTTGTCACTTTAATTTGTTCAACACTGGGGATATTGGCACTGGGAAATCTATATGAGAAGAAAAAGGCAGAAGTTCCAAACTAATGATGACATATTGCTCTGAATTTTCCTGCTTTTTTTTTTTCCCAGACCACTCCAAAGCAGTTCATGGTGATTTCCTCTTCTACTTCTCACACAGGACCTGATTCCGTGGTGGTGCATCTTTCACAACCATGTGTGTTCTCTGTTATCCCAACATCTTTGCTTCCCAATATATTACATTGCTATGACATTCTATTTATTCAGTACCAGGTTCTGTCTAGAAATTATGCTCCGTAAGATCAGTGGAGGGGTAACTACATAAAATTTAATGGTGTGTCTTATAGTTGTTGAACTGCATTATTGGCATATTAATATTTTCAGATGAGGTGAACGGCAGTGGTTGGTAAAAAATTATCAGTATTAGTTAAGGCACTTTATGTAGGTGAACTGAAAACTTCGGTCTCCCATTTAAAAAATATTTATGGTTGGTATCCTCAGCCGAGATGTGTAAAATACAAGTGCCTCCTCCATCATTCTCTGTAGCCAACTGTTAAAATCCCTTCCCTGGAGCAGCAGCTCCATCAGGGAGTCTCGTGTTTGCTCCTACACAAGGTTGGGCAGGTTTGGGACTCCCCACCTGAAAATCTGCCCATGTCTGGACTCCCCAGTTCCATTTCCAAGGTATTCCCTGCTCCAGGGTTTCTGCTCCCTGACAGATTTTCCCAGGGCTGGAACTGCTCCCAGTAAAATTCCTGCAGTAGCTGGTGTGTTCTGAATAGGGAACCATTTCCCTGTAAAACTCCCAGCAGCTTTTCTTCCAATGCTTGTGCTTTCTTCCCAAAGGAATATTCCCTGCTTTCATCAGTGCAGGAGGAGCACAGCTTCATCCCTCTCTGCCATGTTTCTGCTTCCTACTGTTTGTTTTGGAGAGCTGAATTCCAAGAGCCTCCCTGGTGCAGGGAGACTGTCTCTTTGTTAATGCACTGTAATATCAAGTATATTAGCATCAAGTTCTCACTCAGCTCCAAGTGTTACTTAGGGATATTAATCAACTGCTGCTTTATTTTAACGTGCTAATTTGGGATTAATGAACATACGGGGTTGATTTAGAGAGAGGTCTTTGATTTGTGGCTTCCGTGGTACCTCCCCTTCCATTTGCCTTTGCCCCAGAAATCCACATTGCAGCTCCTGACTGAGCACTATTAGTTATTTCTAAATATTTGTTATTTCTCTCAGGCAACATCCCAGTTCCTTCCAGCACAATCTGCTGCTGATGGGAGTTCAGTCTATGCCTGGGTCAGGGCCGGTGAAAACCTTCTTTAGGATTTGTTTCCTAGCTTTTTGTCCTTTGGAAGGCTTTCTTTTCCATAATTTTGGTTATTTCTCCTTTTAATGATCTTGCATCGGTCTGGGTTTTCTTTGGTCTTAACAGAAATTCTCATCACTGATTACCTAAAAATATAATTTTAAAAGATAGCCTCTTTTAAAGTTTTTTGAGCAAAAAACCCCTTTCTCTGAAAGAGTTCTTAACTCTTTAAGGAACTCTCTAAGGAAATCCCATGAACTGCTTTGGAGTGGTCCGAAGAAAAAAACGAAAGAAAAAAGAAAATTCAGAGCAACATGTCATCAGTTTGGAATTTCTGCCTTTTTGCTCTTATATATATTTCCCAGTTTAGGAACTCTTTAAGAGTTTCTTAACTCTCTCTTTGCATTGTTGAGGTCTTTGATGCAAAGTGAAGAGAAACATTTCCCAGTTAACGGTGATGAAGATGTCGAAGCCTCTCCTTCCTGACCTGTTGTCACACCAGTCCTGGGATAACACCTTCACTTCCAGCTCGCACTCCAAGCATCCAACAGGGAGAAAATGTTTATTCCTGGTGTCCTGACCCCCAGGCAACCTTTGCTGCTCAAATTCCAGGTCGAAATCCCTCAAATCCTTCCTTCTCTCAAGCTCAGGTTGTTGTTCACCTGCTCATCTGCACAGAGACAAAGGACTTTCTGAGCTTTTTTATCGTTTTAATTTAATGTAATTACAAGATTCCACTTATTCATCATTCAGCTGATGAATAACTGTACTTGCCCCTTTTTAGTGTCTTTTATTTTCATGAGTGTTTAAGCTTTGTATAACTAAGAAAATAATTAAATGGGCTGGGTTTTATTTGAAACAGTTTGCCAAGATCTTAGTGAGATGCCTGCAGTACATCATAATTTGATGGTGCCTCTGTAGCCATACAAAAGCAGTAGGAGAAAAATGCCATATAAACAACTACTTAGACAGAGTCTGAATGATCCAGTAATTTTGATTTATACTTTGCATTTCATGGAACTGTATTAGCAGTTAAAGTCGATGGTTAAACGATTCCCAGCTCAAAATGAGGCAGAAACACAAAAGAAAGCTTACAATGTGAGATTTAGTGCTGGGGACTTTACTTAAATCCGGAGTCTGAGTGTAAATTACAGTCCTGGTTGTCACTTTTAACTAACAGCCCCAAGCCAGCCAGCAGAGCTGGGTAATTTGTCCACTGCTCCTTTACGAGCCGGTAAACTGCAGTTTAATCCTCATCTCCTTTCCAAAGGCAGGGAAAAACTCAGCTCAGACATAAAATAATAGCGTGACCTGACGCTTATTTGAAAATAAACCTGGCTGCCACCTCCTCGTTATGCATCACACCGAGAGGGGGGGTGTATAAAAATAGCAGGAACAGACAGGGGGAGACGGGGAAAAATGGCACAACTGCCACTGGGATTCAGGAGCTGCAGTGTCCGGGAGAGGACAAACGGGTTTGTCTTGTCCTGGGGCAGCTGCTTTTTCTACTTAAAACTTGGACGTTTTGTGCTTTGCGCTTTCTTTTTGTTTTCCACGTTGTTGGGCAACTTCCTCAACCTTTTTGTAGCGGAAAATAATAATATCCTGAGGTAAGGGGGAGTGGCCCAGGGTAGGGTAGACAAAAAGTAGTCTCCCTGTGGCAATTAAAGCATTTTGGCCATGGAAGTTCACATTATTACTTCTATTTTTTGCTAGGATTTCCCCAGAACTTAAGAGAAACTGCAACAGCTCCTCCCTGGCCTTTTGGAGATTACGTACACTTTTCATTTTTAATGCTTACTAAGTTCCCGAATCTCTTCTCTTTCTGCCACTAATGGCTTTCATGCACCACTTTCTTATTGCCAGGCCTGCTTTTGCTACTTTTCCTGTGCTGAATCTACGCATGAAGAGCTTCTTTCACATTCAAGTTTCTTCTTGATTTTTTCTGTTTCCATTTTTTTGTTGGGTTTTTTTTTTCCCCTCACGTTTTATAATAATGGACCTATTTCCCAGTATTAAACACCTGCTTCTAATCATTCCTTGTTATTTAGCAACATAAATATTTCTGTACATTGATAAGATGTTCACGAGGGGGGTAAAAAAAACCCGAGTAACTATAATTTTTTCTGAATGCAGGGTGCTGTTTAACCACTCACATAATTGAACCTGATTCCTATGACAGTTCCTTTTTTGCCTATTTGTGCGTGTCACAGTCTCATGGAAACAGAACTGTCTTGGGAAGGTGTCTCCTGGAATTCATTGAATGCAAAGCTCTGGGTCCTGTGCAGAGCCAGGACTTGGACTGGTGGGTCCTTTCCAGCTCAGGATATTCTGTGTACAAGGGACAGAAGGACAAGGACTGTTCAGATATTTTTATTACCTGTTTACGTAGGACTCCTACTCAGCACAGCCTTAGTCACATGTCGTGTGTTACTCCCTTTACTCACAGGACTTCAAACGCTTCAAAACTTTAAATTTAAGCTCCTGAGATGCAACAGTAAATTACTTTCTTGAAATCATTGATAGAAATGTAATCACTTTTATCCCCTTTAAGCGCTTTGCGACCTGTGCATCATCACTGCCTGTGGAGGAGAAAAGCAGCTGGGTTTGGAACAGAATATTCCCTCTGTTTCCCAGGACACAAGAGCGCTGTTAAACACTGTCAGCAGGTCCAGGTCCCTGGTGGGGCGTTGACACAGCCAAGCATAAGTTCTCAACAGAGGTATTTAGGGCTGTTGTGTCCAGGAGCTCTAAAAAATGCTGTTCCCATCACCTTTATTTCCAGGGAGATCCCGAGGGCTCTCTGGGGACGGTTGTGGTGGCATTGGAAGGACTGTATTGATTCCAAACAGCTAAACAAAACAAATCATCCCAATCCATCCAAGGGCATCGATTGCCAAGGATTTGTTTTGCTCTCTTTCGGGTACAAGCTTCCAGGTTTTTTTCCAGGCAACCAGTGTGGAGGGGAGGAGAAGTTCAGCAGCTCTGGAATTGAAACAGAGTCGATTTAATTCAAGTTCAAACTCCCCGTGCCAGGAGGTCTCTTGGATAGGAACAATTGCCTTGTGCATGAACTCCACCCTGTGACTGCTCTGGGGAGAGCAGGAAATGGTGTTCTGGCCAAAATCCCAGCAGATGAGGAAAATGCTTAAGGGATCTGAGCTACAGTGCTTATGAGGTACCAGAGCATCTCAGAGAAGTGTCATTTATTGATGTCTTGCAAGGAAAATGTTGATTCCTTTTTGTAAATTGCATTTTCCGTCGAGACTCACTCAGAGTGAAAAATCGCTTGTGACTGACAGGCTTTATGTGTTCCAGTTTGATGGGAATGTTTTGGCTGGTGGAGCCAGAGAATAGCCTGGGAATAATTACATCGACTAACACGTTCCTGGGGTGACAGACAACAGCTTCATTTTACAGGCCAACTTGCTTTAAGACACTTTTCCTCCCGACTCTTGTCTCTCTCCGTAATGGGGTATTTACCACCTCTTGTTTCTCTGAGCTCCTCGGGATTTGCTTTAACCCTGGACACAACTTGGCCAGGATGGGAAGGATTTGAAGTGTCCTCAGGAGCTCCAGCCTGGTGTGCGTGTGACTGTGGAGCCCTGTTAACACATCACTCAGTCTCCTTAAATTTCCCAGTGCCAACAGCTGCCAGATCCCACATCCCTGTGCGGCTCAGGGTGAGCTGTAGGGGAAGGAGGGAGCTCGACAGCTGTGTCAGAGCCTCTAATTTCCGTGGTGTGACTGTCACTGCCTCTAAGAGCCGTGTCCCCACAATGGCAGTGACACTTCGGGATGCTCCCAACTCCTGCTGACTCCTTCTTGTTGCAGCTTCTGAGAGGCTGAAACCCACCCAGCTCTTCTCCAGCCCTGGGAAAAATCTTGTCCCTCACAGGAGCAGAGCCCTGAGGGACTGGGGATATCCCTGGCTCTTCCTGGAAAAAGGTCTCTTCATCCCTCTCAGGAGCAGAGACCTCAGGGACTGGAGATAACCCTGGCTCTTCCTGGAAGTCTTCTCATCCCTCACAGGAGCAGAGTCCTTAGGAATAGGGAATATTCCTGGCTCTTCATGGAAAAATCTTATGGTCCCTCAAGGAGCAGAGCCCTCAGGGACAGAGAATATCCCTGCCTCTCCATGGAAAAAGGTCTCCTCATCCTTCTCAGGAGCAGAGCCCTCAGGGGCTGGGGATATCCCTGCCTCTCCCTGGAAAAGTCTTCTTGTCCCTCTCAGGAGCAGAGCTGTCAGGGACAGGGAATATCCCCGGCTCTTCCTGGAAAAGTCTTCTCATCCTTCTCAGGAGCAGACCCCTCATGGCCCAGGGTTGTTCCTGTTTCTCCTCCAGCTGGCACAGGGCAAACCTGGAGCAGCTTTTTGGAGCAGTAGCAGCAAACCCAGTTATATTTATCCAGGGTGTGGCCCTGGGAGCCTCCTGCCCTTCCAGGCTGGGATGTGTGTCAGTGCTCAGCAAAACTTTTGAAACCATCTCAGGGCTAATTTGTGGCAAAGGAAGGATGGCAAGTGGGCACTGAAGGGAATAAAGAGCCAAACATCTGACTTTAATATGCAGATGGCAGAGTTAATCCACTAGATTAGTGCAGCAGAAGAGAAGAATGTCTGACATTAAGGGAGTTATTTCTTAGCCTGATAAATTTTACCATGGAATCATATGGCTTGGAAGAGACGTGCTCTAATGACTTGCTGATCCTTGTCTTGCACGTAGAAATTGCAGATATGCACAAATCAGAAAGTCAATGTATTACTAGGTAATAAAAAAACCCCCCTAAGTCAGAAATGGCGATTTTTTCAAGTGGAAAGCGGGTTTACACAAATCATGGCACAGCTGGCACCCTTGGAAAGGCAATGGCTTTGAAGGCAGGGGAATAGGTTTCAAAACTAAGAAATCTGTGTGAGGGCACCGCTGGAAGACTGAACATAAACCCCAGGAGGTGCCCCCCAGGAGGACACAAAATATGGAAGAAATCCTGCTTTGGGTGCTGTATCTGGCAGGGACGAGCCATTAATGCTTCCAAAAAATGTCTGTTATCCTGGTTCATGTTTCTTTGGTGATCACCAGGATTCTCTGTTTGGGGCTGACACAGCACTTATTCCCCACCAGCTCCTGTGGGAATATTCCAGGCACTATTTGCCAGCCCTAAAAGTGAGTATTCACACCATATTGCCACTCCGTGCTAAAAACATTGGCTTCGGCGCACTCTGGGAAACTCTGGAAGACTTTCAGCAGAAAATAAGCTGGGCTGAGAAATGGCAGTAGATTCATGAGGTAGAAATAATTAAGGTAAATCCTGGAGCACTTCGGTTTCCCCTTCTTCTCTCTGTTTTCAAACAGAATATTCTGCATGATGAATTGTGAAAAAGCAGCACATGCTGGGAGGGTTTAACTGTCTCCTCAGATCATAAAGAGAA
>VZRE01015312.1:148555-178172 GCA_013396775.1 Cephalopterus ornatus | reverse complement strand
TATATATATATAAAGGAGCCCTGGTATTGTTGATGGTTTAGGAAAAAGCTAAATAGACCACAGGAAGGAAAAGGCTGTACCTTAAAAATTAATTGTTCAAGTACCAGGTCATTGTAGAGTAATGCGCCGTGAAATTATGTTATTCTCCAGGAGAATTTCCATAAAGTTTAACACTCCATGACACATTCTTTTTCTATTGAAGTTAGTTAAAAATAGTACATAAAAGTGTGCAGGGAGAGCATTAAGTGAGTGTGGCTTGAAACAAAGCACGAGGGGCAGGGCTGTGCTGGAGGGGAGGCGAGTCCTTGGTGCTGGAACGTGGTGCAGATGCTGTGGCAGGAGCCATAAACCTGCCTGAGTGATCCCACAGAGCCAGAGTGCTGAAGGAGCCATTAGTCTTGGGGTATTTTCACTGTTATTCACATCAGGATAATGAGATTATTGGAATATTTTTTCTTTTCCTAATGAGAACGAGACAGAATACCTCGGTGCTAAATGATTTAGTCACAGAGCAAAGCCATTAGTTCTCCACTTGATTGCTGTCAAATGGGGGAAAATCGGAGCATTATGCTGATATTTCCTGTGATGGGCCCGTATTTTTCCTGCTTGTTTGGTGTCAAATGAGATGGGGGAAATATTGGTTGAAAATGGGGGGTTCCTGGAAACCTTTGGAGGAAGAAAAACAGGTCCAGGGGCCGGTGAGTGGAGATGTTCTTGGGAGGCAAGTGGAGCATGGAATGAGGGATCTGCTTGCCTGGAATGTCCACTGTGGTGTCTTCCATGGGCTGGAATTGACTCAAATTCACGACAATATTGACTTTTGAAGAGCATTTCTCTAAAAGCACTTGTTTATTTTGCAAAGCAGCCCAGGCAAGCATCTGTTTATTTACATGTTTTATCTCTGTGACAAGTGAAGCCTCCTGGAGATTTGGAGGCCATTTGAATTGTATCTGAAGTGATGATTTTTCTGAAAATAGTCTCCTGGACTGGCTCTGGAGGCACTAGACCTTGTAATGCTCCCAGGAATAAATACGAACTCCCAAGCTTTTATTGGCACAAGTGCCAAAGCCCACAAGGTTTTCAAGCAGTGAAATAAAAAAGTGACTCGACAAGAGGTTCTGATGGCCGTGAGTCAGAAGGACCTTGGCCTTCTCCTGGTAGAGGAATAAGATCTGAACAGGGAAAGATATTTGTGTACTTAGCATCTGGAATTTTTGCCTGTTTAAAAAAAAATAAAAAATCTTGAATGACTTTTGGAGTAAAATATTGAAAGTACCTAAAGCGATTGACCGGCACTTTTTGGAAAGTTCAAATTTACGGTGGCGCTCTTGGAAATATTGCCTCTGCAGCTCTGAGCAGGAGCAGAGTGCTTTGAGTACTGCATTCCTCCTTTTTATTTCCTTTTTGCTCCCTGAAGCTCTGCAGATGCAGCAGTTTTCTGGCAGGAGATGACCAGAGTTATTAAGCAGCTTCTAAATGCAAGATTAATTTATGGGTTGGTTTTATACGTGACACAGCTCAAGAAAGTGCAGCACAGACTCGCTGGGCATCAGGGTTTGATCCAGACTTCGGCTGTGGTTGCAGAGTTCCATGAGGCCCGTGGGCACGAGGGGGATGATCCACGTGCAGCCTGTGGTGGAGCAGCACGGGTTGGACTGTGCCAGGTGCCTGTGCAGGTCTCCTGGCTGGCATTCTGTGGGAATCCATAGGCTCTGAGACACGAAGAAACGTTCTCAGCCAGCAGTGAGCAGATTTAATGAGATTGATGGTGTGGGTTCGTGGTTCAGCTCTGTCTGCTGGGTGGGACAGGGTCCCTTTGGGGCCCCGGCTGGTGGTCGACGTGGGCTGGTTTGTTGGTTTTTACTGGGCAGAGCTTTTGTTGAGCAGAACTTTGACTATTAGGAAGTCCCAGTGAAGCCACAGCACCACTGGCAGCAGGCTCCTGGTTTGCAGTGAAAATTCCCTGTGGAAAGAAGGTGGAACTCCCCAGGTTTACCCTGCTCAGCACCAGGAGAATCTGCTCATCCCCACCGCGCATCATCCTGGAGGGCTCAGGTCCTCCCTCAGGCCCCTGAGAGCCCTGCAGGAAACTGTGTGGTTGGAAAGAGAGGGAGATGGGGACAGGTTGGGTTTGGAAGTAGCAAAACCACTTCAGCTCTGCAGATCCGGCAGCAGGAGCGAGGAGCCCGGAGCCTACTCGGAGCTCGAGCAGACAGGTCCCCTCATCCTCCAGTTCCCTCTCCAGATGGACCAGCTCGGATTTTTTAGCAGAACCGAACCCCCCAGCTAGTTCAGGCTTCCTTATTTACCTTTGTTGCCTCTCTCCCTCCGTTCTCCAGCCATAAAAGTGTGTTTTATTTATTCAGGGCTGTTCCCCACTGCCCCTAAATCCCAACCTCTGGTGTCACCACCAGCAAAGCAGAGCCGCTTGCAAAGAGAGTTTCCAGCTCACGAGGACCATATGCTGCAACAGCTGAATTTTAAATGAAGGGATTTGTTTTCCCCCTTTTCCCCCCAACTTCTGTTGTCATTCTGCACTAATCTTTCACCCTGGCAGGGAGTCCTCACAAAGAGTTAGTGGGGAGGCTAAAAGGGCAGGTTCCCTGTAGCACTCCCCTCTTCTGAGTGTGTCTCCTTTACTATCAACTAATGGGAGGGAATTTGGGTTTAATTCACTATTTTTTTTCCTCTCTTATTGTAGACCCATTATTGGATCTTCTATAAGCTCTGAAGAGTCTTAGGATTGGGAATGCTGGGAGGAAAAGAAGTAATGGGGAGGGAACAGTGTGACAAAACCCTTCTGGTCCATTTTGGAATGAATGATTTTCAGAAGCTATCAATTACATCCCTTAACTGGGGAGCCCAGATTATAAAGAGGAATATAATTAGTGGCAAATGCTGTGAGATATATAAAGACAAATAGGGGAGTGGGATGAATGGGAGCTCATAAATTTTATTAAGGACCACATTTGGATGTAATCATTTATTGCTGGGGTCCCTTGAAGTGATTCCAAACTGCAGGTTGTGCACACTGGAGCTGGAGAGAGAGGTCACTCCCATTATTAAATCAAGTGTAAGAGATTATCGATTCATAAAGAAAAATTGGTGTGTTTTAAAAGTGGAAATGAATGGACTCAGTGCAGTGTTGCCTCTTTGCTATCAAGTGGCTCTTTATAGGTTTGCCCTTGGTTCCCTGTGGTGCCCCATTGCTGTGATTTAACAGTTTTCTGCCCCAGAGACTCCCCTTTTTCCTGAGTGAAGCTCAGGGCCTGGGTAGGGCTTTGCTAACAGGCGAGTGGGGACCTGCTGTAGCCTGGAAATTATGAAAATAAGCGAACTTTTGCCATTTCCTTTCAGCTGTGGGTTTCAAAACCCACCAAAATAAGGTGCATAAGTTCTCCTTGGCCATTTAGACAGGAGACAACATCGTGCCCATGGAGATCTGGAGATCCCCAGCGAGGTCCTGTCCCCTCCTCTCTGCATCACTGAGACCTTTGCTGGGTGCCTGACAAACACCATCCCTCCCAAAGTGGCTCTTTTCCAAGCCATACACCTAACCACTAGTGGTGACAAAAAGGTGACCTATAAGCTTCTAAGTGGAATCCATTTTTAAATCTCCTGTTTTCCCCCCAATCCTTCAATCTAATTAGGCTCACATCAGTATATTATTACAGAATGTAATCATTCCTTTCTTCTAATAACATTCATGGATAATTTTATTTCTCATTTTCAGCCTCCTACTCCTGTGGTGTAATTAGTGTCTCTGGCACCTCGTGACGCTCAGAATGAGTTGCAGCTGCTAATTGCTAATTGAAAAATTAGAAACTCAGTTAGAAAAAGGATCTAATTAAAATGAAATTAGATAAAGTCCCTTCAAACTAGTTTCTTCCTCTTTGCTTTCCCCCCCAGTTTTGCGATCACAGACCCATTAGCACTTGCCAATTACATTTAATTGTTAAACACAAATACATTTTTATTCGACTTCTTACAATAACCTTTTCTTAGTGAGAGGAACACACATTTGGCAGGGAGGTTGTGAGTCTCTCCTGCCCTAAATTTCAACTAATCACCTACTGATCTTCTCTGTTGTCAGTGGGCAGAATGGGTCCCGTGGGAAATCACGTAAGAATTCCCTGTATGGCCAAAAGATCTTTTAGCAAATGCCCTGGGTGTGCTTTGGGAGGCGCCCTGTGGCACCCAATATCTTCGTGGCATTAAAGTAGGAGGAAATAAGCTTCTGGTGGTCCTGCTTTGTGTTTCTGCTCTGGTCCTCCCTGCTCAGAGGGAAAGGGATGCTCCGGCTCAGAGCCAGCCCAAAGGAGGCAGGTCAAAGGTTGGGGAAAAAACCACTGTGCTGTGGAGTAATTATTGCTGTGCCAGGTGCAAAATGTCAAGGTTTAACAGCAAATGTGCAGGCAGTAAAATGTGGCCAGACCTGCTTGTGGTGGAGAGAAATAGTTTGTGGGCTGGAACAAGGCCCAGGGAGGGGATGGAGCAGCACGTGTCTGGCCTCCTGCACTGACCTGTGTGTGACTGTGGGGTCTGACACACAACTAAACGGGGTTTTTCGTAGTCCAGTGGCTCCATATCATCCTCCCCCTCCTCCACAGGGAGCTGAAACTTTTCCCAATCTGTGTAAAGCTACTGAACCCTTTGCTGTGCACCTTTATAACCAAAGTCCTCTGGTCTTCTGGAGGGAGAGGGCTGGGTGATGTTTGAGAGTGGCCACAGAGAGATGGAAATGTGGGAATTGCCTGATCCCAACTAGAGGGAAGTGGCTCTGATCTGCCTCTGACACTGACTCTGAGAGGGCTGGACAGTGATCAGAATTATTAATTCTGAAGGGACGGCTCACACACAGAGTTCAGCACACACATAAATCTTTTCATGGGCTGAGAGATGTGATGTATACGGGACATGACCAGCTTTGGAGGTAGAGGTGATACCCTTTGTTAGAATAATGAGTGCTGGGGAAAATCTGGGAAGTGCTTGTGCGCTTTGCAACTGGCACAGTGCTCAGGGGTTGTAGCTGTGATCCTGTGGGAATCACTGGGAATGAAACCTTGGTGGGTATTTCTGAAAGGACAAGGGGGAATGGCGTAAAACTGAAACAAGGCAGGTTTAGGTGGGATACTGGGAAGGAATTCTTTCCCTGTGAGGGTGGGGAGGCTCTGGCACAGGTTGCCCAGAGAAGCCGTGGCTGCCCCATCCCTGGAAGTGTCCAAGGCCAGGTTGGACAGTGCTTGGAGCAACCTGGGCTAGTGAAAGGTGTCCCTGCCCATGGCAGGGGGTGGGATGAGATGATTCCAACCCAAACCATTCTATGATATCACTGTTAGGGATACATAGAGACACACTTCCAGTTTCCCACCAGTGACCTCCCCATGCAAGGCTTACCAGTTTATATATTCAGTTTATGTTAGTGATGAGATATCTGGCGTTTGTTTATTGACTTTGCCACACTTTTGGTACCTTTGTACCTTTTGTTCGGGTACCAGCCACCCCTCAGCAGAGGGAACAGGAAAGGCACACTGGAATCCTCCTCCCACATGGAGGCTGGGGGGCATCTCTCTGAGCTCAGCTGGGTGAAGTGGTAGAATTCAGTGCCTTGGACACACAGTAATAAAATCTGACATCCAGATCTCCCTGTTTGCAGCACCCAAGGGCTCAGAAGAATGAATTTCCAGAAGCCTCCCGGATGCCTGGAGCATCAGGAGGAGCGTGTCCTGGTGAGGCAGATGGACTCAGAGTATCAGCCCAAGCAAAATTCCCTTCTGGTAGGAAAATATGCTGTTCTTGTCCAGTTTACACCAATAAATTGCTCTCTGGTGCCTGGACCTGTCCATCTGCCACGTTTCCCACCTCCCCGCAGAGGGTTCCTGTGGTGCAAATGCAACCCCCAAATAATTGCTGTCACCAACTGCCCCATTCAGTCAGTGACGGAAAATACAACGTCCACAGACTTAATTAGTATTAACTCTCAGATAAACCACCGGAGTGGGAGGGGAGGCAGCAAAAAATGCAAATTCCCTCCTGCCAGGAGTCCCAGTTAGGCTTGGTGCTCCAAAATCCCCTCAGCTCCCACTGCAGGGAGAACACCTTGTTATCCTCCTGGCCCACTCCTCCCTGCACCGACAGATGGAGAGCACTGGCACAGGAGACATCCAT
This sequence comes from Cephalopterus ornatus, assembly GCA_013396775.1. Lineage (NCBI taxonomy): Eukaryota > Metazoa > Chordata > Aves > Passeriformes > Cotingidae > Cephalopterus > Cephalopterus ornatus. The sequence goes on along the minus strand of VZRE01015312.1, from coordinate 172,004 downwards.
GTCTGTGCATTAATTATGGCAAGGGCAGGATTCCCAGATGACAGCCTTACAGCATCCATCTAGATGAAGTTTCCTAGCCCACCTTCACGGAGCATTCCTGCCTCATATCCAACCTAAACCTGCTCCCTTTCAGTTCCAAGCCACCCCCCCTTCTTTGTCCTGTCACTGCATCCTCTTGTAAATAGTCTCTGTAAGTCATAAATGTACAACGTTCTGCTTTGATGGATATTTTATTTCTCAATTCAGATTTTGAATTGAGATTTTTTTTTTAAATTGGGGTTAAATTAAAAAAAAAAAAAAAAAAAGAGAAGTCTTAAACCCCCCCATATTTTTGCCACTAAGGCAAAGAACAAAAATAGCCACTGTGTACCCAGGCAAAGCATCATCCTGTGGGATCCTTCCAAAGGCACTTGGCTGGGGTTATGGGATGTGAGAGGCCCTGTCTGGGGGCAGGGTATCAAGGAAAAGGAGGGCATGGAGGGCTCGGATCTTGGAGGAGCGTGGCCCTGAGCTGCTTCCTATCACCAATCCTCCGTCTCAGTGCAGAGGTCATCCTGCTAATTACAGCCCTCGTCTCCTGTGTCCCTCCAGCTTCGCAGGGAAAGGAGCTGCACTCGCTCTGTGCTTCCCAAGGCTCATTCAGTTCCTTTCTAAATATGGCAAACAAAATCTTGGACAGCTCTTCCAAGGTGACAAAGGACTTTGGGGTGAAACAACAGAGCTACAGAAGCAGAACATCTGGGTTTTTATTGCCTTCACAGCTGATTTTTATATGCCTTGTAGTATTTCGCCACTTAATATATAACTATTACGTGCTTATTAGATCACCTATTATCTATACTGTTGTATTTAATTTCTCAGTTATTGATCTGCTCCGTTTTCAGGGATGTGAGCATGAATAACATCCCAGCCATGGTTTTTGGAATATAAGGATGGTATTTATGAACCAACAGTTCTGTGGTCTTAAATATATTTAATATATACATATATATCTCTTGTATAATTATATATATGGTAGATATCACACAGAGGGTGTCAGCTGTCTGTCACATTTGGAATTCAAACCTATGGAGTACCTGATGTGTATTTTGTTTTCATCAAAAGGGGGTTACTTTGTTTTGGCCTAAATTTAGCATAAAAACGACTTCTTTGCCCTCAGTGGGAAAGTTCTCATTGAATTTATTGGAGCCAGAGCTTGTAGCGAAAGAGAAAACAAAGTGGGTAAAGTGTGTTTCCTGAACTCAAGGGGGAAAACAAAAAAGCGGGAGAAGAAAGAAGAAGAAATTTTTTACAACCAGTAGATTTTGCTCCATGAAGCTTTACCCGCCAGAACATTCAGACTGAACAATCAAAAAAACCAGATTTTAGCATCAATTTGGAGCCAGGAAGCTTTGCAGGTCAGTTGATTCCTGGCTTTTGAAGCAAATCATCTGCCATGCCAAATATTTGTAGCTTTCTGTGTTCTGATCATCGGGAATAAAGTAAGCAAAGGAATCAGTTGCAGCAAGAATTGTGCAAACAGCAGAATTCTTTACAGTTTTAAAAATAAACATATCTAGATAGATACATTCTACCCATTTCATTTTTTATGTAACTCCATAAACACATGTAGACCATTGTTGTCACATTCAATTTGCAGTGCACTGGAGCTCTGTGATGGTGAATGGCAGTAAAAAGGGAAGGGGCAGGGAAGGTTGGAGATGGATATAATCATGCTGAAAAAGACTTTTCTAAAGCCCTGGGGCTTCTGTGCTGGGCTCAACAAACGAAACAGGCTTGTGTATGTAGAGGGGATGGAATGAGGAGGGAAGAGCATGATTAAAAAGGACAGATCTTTTGTTAGAGGTTACTGATCCACTGGAAAAGAAAGATGAGTTGGGAAAAAAAGCGCCTGGAAGGGTTGAATGTATGAGCAGAGCCCTCCAGCCCGCTCACATCCACTGTTCTTTTCGGTTGTTCTTTGAATTTCCGATTTGGGTGTTTCCAGTTGACTCTCGTGGATCTGAGCTGTGAGTTTTTGAGGAAATAAGCACGTGCAATCATTCCTGGAAACTGCTGGGCCTCAGTTCCCACGGCTGCTCTCAGTGGGGGCTTGCACATATGTGTGCTGCTGCTCAGCCAGCTGTGGATGCCAAGGGTGCCCACGGATAATAATTCCTGCACATCCACGTGTTGTGTAAACATGTCTAGTTATACTGAAATATACACAAAGCTAATTAATTTGACTTAATCAGTGAGGCAAGATTGATTCAAGCTGTATTCAGAGACTGATTCCAGCTGTGTTCTTCCTCTGCTAAGAAGGAGTGTCCAGTTCTGGGCCCTGCACTGCAGGGAAGACGTTGCGGGGCTGGAGGTCCAGGGAAAGGGACGGGGCTGGGGAAGGGGCTGGAGCACCAGGAGGGGCTGAGGGAGCTGGGGGGGCTCAGCCTGGAGAAAAGGAGGCTCAGGGGGGACCTTCTGGCTCTGCAACTCCCTGACAGGAGGGGGGAACCGGGGGGGGGTCGGGCTCTGCTCCCAGGGAACAAGGGACAGGAGGAGAGGGAACGGCCTCCAGCTGTGCCAGGGGAGGCTCAGGTTGGACATCAGGAGGAATTTCTCCCTGGAAAGGGTGGTCAGGCACTGGAAGGGGCTGCCCACGGAGGTTTGGAGTCCCCATCCCTGGAGGCGTCCACTGGACTGGATGTGGCACACAGTGCTCTGGGCTGGGGGACAAGGTGGGGACCAGGCACAGGGTGGACTCGATGATCTTGGAGAGGCTTTCCAACCTTAATAACTGTGATTCTGTACCTTTACAGACATATGGCTCTGTCCTTAATAATTCCTGAAATTTGATAAACACTTCAGCACATCTTTCAGTTCAGTTCTGTGTGTGTATAAATGAATTATCAAATCTGCTTGAATCATGTCAACTTTGCCAGTTGCTGTGCCCAAAAAGTCCTTGTTTGGCACTGGTGGCAAAGGAAACACATCTGATAATTGATGGCATTCAGAATCCCAAGCCAGGGGCTGTGTCCCAGCCTCAGTAAGGAATTCAGGCAGTAATCCTGAGCTGGAAGGGACCCACGAGGATCACGGAGTCCAACTCAACATAGCAATGATCTTAATTAAGCAGGAGAACCAGGTAGAACTGGCAAAATGAGATCGCAGGCAGAAAGGCAGAATGATGAAGTCAAATGCTGACAAAATATGTACAAATTGCAAAACTAATAATGGAAATTCATGTGCTCAAGCTGTCAGGAGGGCACCAGCCATCCTACATTACCCCAGGAGTGCAAAATGAGCTGCTAAGGAGGTCAGGCTGCTCCGTAGCAGTTGTCTGTTATCGTGTGTCTCGGCTCAGTTCTCCAGCTGCAGAAATCCTTCTCAAGTTCAAATGAGTTCTCAACTTTTGAATTTGCCCTTAGGCTTGTGCTGAGTGAAAGCTGAAATTGTGGTGATGATACGGCAGGGCTGCATATGCCTTGGGTTTGCAGCGCTGACACGCTCTTGCTCTGTTCGCGTCTGGGCGCAGAACCGTTCCGGCTTTTCCCTGTGCAAACAGCCCCCACGGAAGCCTTCGTCTGGGAGCAGAGAGGAACCGTGTGCACGGGGAGGGTAGGAGAGCAAAAACAAAGAGAGGGAAGGTATTTTAAACATTTGAATCTCCGTTTCACCAGACGTAAGTAATAAGTGTCTGAAAATTGAGCGGGGAGTTGGGCTGCTCCCCTGCCAGCAAAGCGTCCCTCTCAAAGGCAGAGCTGGGGTAACCCGAAGTGATCCTGTTCTTTTGGAGCTCTTGCTGTGGAACAGCTTTGTCTTTTCCTGCCCCCCATCCCACCTTCATTAATCCCAACTCAGTCCCTCTCCCTGCAGCGCAAATGGTGAGCTGGTGCTTGGTGCACTGACAATATTCAGCATCAAAAGAGAAACCCCACTGCCTGGTCTCCGTGCTGCTGTCAGTGGCACAACAGACACACAGCTTTCCCCAAAATGGCTGGTTTTGGCGATATAGGAGCAATCAATGCAGTTGGGGTTTTCTGCTGAAGTTCTGAGGAAGGTTTTGTGTGGACTTGTGCTGCTTCTGACTGTTAAACTCAGCTACGAGGACAATAGAAGAGTAAATGTAGCAGAAAATTGTTACCTCTACAAGGGTGTCACAAAGTGACATTTTCACAGGGCCAATATCTTGATAAAATATGACCTTTTAATATTATGACAACCAATGACTAGCTATTAAGCTACATCTGAAAAGACATGTGAAGTGTCTTACTTAGAAACAGGTTTAAAAGTTGCCAGAGAAATCTTACTTGTGGATTTAATGTTGGAGCAGCCTGGGCTAGTGGAAGGTGTCCCTGCCCATGGCAGGGGGTGGAATGAGATGGTCTTTAAGGTCCCTTCCCACCCAAACCATTCTGTGATAGTCTGATAAAGCCAGGATCAGAGAGCACCGATTCCCAAGGTCCTTCAGAAAGAAAGGATTAACACTGATTTTGAGTGTTTTTCCTTTTCCCACCAGTGCTGGGTCTCCTTAGCAGCATCTGTGTCTCAAAGATTTCACCTACCTCAGCTGCTCAGGGCCAGCACTGCTTTCAGAGGCCTTGACATGAATAACAAAACAGTGGAACACGCCACTGGAACGCAACCAACTTCCAGCGCGGGGGGTTTGCCTTTATTGATTTTTTAAATGAACACAGACGAAAAAGAAAGCAGAAAGCAATGACTTCACTGGCAGTGTGAGATCTGAACAGAGAGAATCCACCTGGTTTTTTAATGTGTAAAACTCTAGGTATTGGTGCTACTGATTGTCGAAGAAATAGTCGGATGTGATTGAGCCACTACAGCGTGTGACAGCTCTTCCTGGGAACAGGAGGGAATAACCAGTCCCTGGTGAGGCAGGAACACTCCACAGGGAGCGATTTTTTGTGGTTAAAGCAGCAGCCTTGCCCTGCAGCCTCACTTCTTTGTACATATCCATTCCCTGTCTGCTTGGCCTATTAAGAGTTAAATTTTGTGTGCACAGGGCCTGTCCCTGAGTGCCGAGTTTCCTGGCACAGGGGATTTGGAGCTTCACAGAGGGGTGGGGAGGTGAGAACGTGGGGTTCAAAGCGTTCTACCACTAAGGGTAGAATGTTCTTGAATATTAATTTAATGTAATGACTCTATTCACCTGAGAATCCATAAATGTTTTACCAGTAATTGGTAACTTAATTTCATGCTGCACCATGGTAGAAGTTCATGAGGATCATTTCAAGCTCCATCCAAGTGCAGCCTGTCCTGGGAAGGCGTTTATTGAGGGCATAGAACAACTCTGGGCTGCTGAAAAACAGAAAAGAAAGATACTGGTTTGTTCATTATAGGTCAGAGTGAAGTTATTACACTGTTTAATTACCCCCCAGAAATCAGAGGTTAGTGTGGAATGTGGGTATTGGGAGCTTTGAGCATCAGTTCGCTGTTTGCATTCCAATCAAACCTTTCTTTTTTTTTTTTTTTTCATTTTGGGGCAGCTCTTTCCTTAACAGTGGAATCCCACATTACTGTTCCCTCGAACAATAATTCCTGGAGACCTATTTGTTGCCTGTTAGCGCAGCAACAGAAAAGCTATTCCATTATTTGGGCAGCGCTTACACGGGGTTTGTTTTTATTTTTTCCCCTCGTGATTCTTCCTCGTCCTTTACTCCACTGAACCTACGGAGTAGTTGTTATTCCTTGAGCACGTTGTGCAGAATCCAGCCTTGGGTGCAGTCTGTGCCGGTGTGATACAGCCAGGGAAGGTTGGGAGTCTTGTTCAAAGCACACTGGAGGAATTATGAGACCCTAGGCTGGCTCCCAGCTTTAACATAAAGATATCAATTCCTCCTCATTTTCCCTAGGCTAGCTCTGAACTTGTAGCTTTAATAAACACAGGAGCAGTGCTGTTGTGTCTTTAGGCTCTTCCATTAAATTTGGGAAGCTCTGTTCAAGCAAGAGCTCCTGGAACATTGTACCAGCCAAGACAGACACTGAAAACCAGCTTTTTGTTTGTGGTGACCAGTATCCACCACAGCCTTCCGTGTTTAACTCTCCTGCTAGACCCCAAATGATGTCATGTTGTCATATTTTGTCAGGGATGTGTTGGATAATAACACAAGAGGCAGGTGTCAGGAACAGGCTCAGGGATGGGAAGTACAAGGAATGTGTGGGAGAGGCAGCTGCACAAAAAAACAGAACAGAGAAAGTTATTCCAGTGGCCAAAGTCCTCTGTTGTGATGGTTTTGGCAGCTGTTCCCCCTCACTGGAAGCTGCTTTTATTTCACTGAGTTTTAATAAAATGTACTTGGACAAAGCGGATATAACTCTGAAGCTTTCCCCTCCTCGAGCAGGTGGTTGCACCAGATAATTCCAGAGATCCCTTTCCAAGCTGTTTTTTTTTTATGATTCCATGAAAAACATGATGTTGGACCAACTTGTCCATATCATTCATAAATACATGCCATGGATACATGATATGGATACAAAATACATGTACTGGATATTTATTTTTTTTTCCCCCTGAATATTTCTACCTGAGACTTAAAGCAGCTTTTTGGAAATGTTTGCACAAGTAAACCCGACCCCAATAACCCCTTGCAGGGAGTGGAGAACAAACGGGGAAAGGGCAGGAGCGAGGAAAAGTTAATTTAAACACGCAGATCAATATTTACAGAGCAGCTGTTTCTCTATTTACCCAGTTTTGCTAATTATGGGCCAGAACCTGCCCCTGTTGCTGACAGGGAATCACTCTGTGCATCCCAGTCGGTCCAAGGGCTGTGCAGGCAGGGTGCACTGGGGATATTTGGGAATTCTGTCCCTAAATAGCACATATGAGCAGCTGGACACGGTGATCTGATCCTTTCTGGGAGGCTGAGAGGGGATGGGAGAGTTGGGTGGGTTCCCCCCTTACATCCCTCATGCAGGGAGGGATTGGAATTCTGGCCCTAAGGGGGAAATTCCCACCCCCAAAGACAAAAGATCCTGTGTGTTGCACACTTGGGAGCCCAAACAGCGGCTGTTTGACCCTGAAAGGATGTATATATGTGGATTTCTGTGCCTAAAGCATCGCACAGGACTTTTACAGTCGTGAATAAATAAATAATAAATAGCAGAGGCATATGGGAGAACTCACAGCGCTTCTCCTGCTTGGTGCTCGAGACAAAAATTAAAATATCAGAAGATAAAGACGGCAAGGGACCCCTGCAGGGAAAACCTCTTTGTCTAATGACCTTTCTAGGTCTATGATAGCAAATACAATAGCCAAACCTCATAAATCATAGTTCAGGAAAACATCCAGAGGGCATGCTTTGACACTGTTTGCATATTCAAATGTTACCCCGCTCATGAAAGAAAGACAAAATGTTTTTTTCTCTCAAAAATGTCAGCACAGGCTGGATTAGAAAAGATAATTCAGAAGTACTCCCAGAGAATAATTACCACTGTCACCTACCTGCAATGTAGTTAATGAATGGGAAGAGAGTGTTTTATTAGAAAAAAAAAATTATGATTATTAGAGTAATTAATCAGCTGAGTGATGACAGCTTCCCTGAGAAAATAATCTCCAAAGGCCAAGTGGCTACAGGAGGGCATTTTGTTGATAAAGCACCAGGAGCACAAAACATTCTTCTGCCATTAGGTGTGGAAGTGCTTATAGGGGTGGAATTACATTATGCCCTAAGTACCTATGGATCCACTGCACTTTGTGAGCTAAAAGATTCATTATCTCATTGGTTAAATGCAGGAAAATTTCATGACCTCCTGCCCTCCCCCAAATAAATAACACTTTCCTTTCTCCATCCTCTTTGTCCCATCTATTTAAGCCTCAGCCCAGGGAAGCAATTAAGGATCTATTTATGTCTGCAGGGCTGTGCAGGTTGCTCAGCTTCCAAGATTTCTCCACTCTGGGAAGGGAAAGGTGTGAGGGGACAAATTTATGGCCCCTCTGATCTGTCGAGCAAAGGCAAATGGAAACCAGCCACAGGCCCAGCCAGGGTTTTCTGGGGACACGAGGATTTCCAAACCTCGGGGAGGCTGGAGCCCACCCTCCTTGGCTTCCCACTTGGAGACATGAAGGCAGCCAGGAGGAAAGGAAGCACGTGAAAAACGTGGGGAAGGATTTGGCAAAAGCTCAGCTCAGCCAAGGCAGTCTGAGCTGCGGGCGCTTTGCGCTCGGGGTTGGCTTTGCTGAGCTCACGGGCAGCAGCTCCTCAGGTCCTGTCTCTTGAAGGACGTGCTGAGCAGTGACAGTCCCCAGAGCTGTCCCCTCTGCCCTCTCCCCCCTCACAGAGGTCTTGTCCCAGAGCCAGGAGCCGGAGGAAGCTTTTTTCCTCCTCAGAGCTGGATGGAAATAGAAAGGAGCCTCCAAGGCAGGAGCTGAGTGGAGTCCCCCCACCTCGTGCTCGGAGACTCGGCTTTTGACATCAGCATCCAAATTCCTGCAGCAAAAGGGCCACGAGGCGTTTGTTTGAGCACTTGTACTTCTGCATTATGCGTGATGCTCTCCCTCCTTTGGCTACAGTTCCTGCATGGCACAGCTTTAATCTCCGGACATCTCCTTTATCCCGGGGTCCCACCGTGCCCCGAAGGATCAGTTTATTTCCTCAAGACCCTGCTGCTGAGCTTCCTAACCCTTACCTCTGTCACGCTCATCCCCTGTCCCTCTCTCAGCTTGGCTTTGCTGCCTCCCCAGTGCTGAGCTGCAGCCTGATCCCCACTGCCTGCCCCCACCAGTGCTCCCAGTCCCAGCAGAGCTGGGGAGCCCCTCCTGGGACCTGCCCCTGGGAGGCTGAAGGGGTTCAAAGGGGCAGACACCAGGGAAAACTCAGGCCTTGCTGAAATTCCCCTTCTCCCTGTGGCAACGTCATCTCGAGGTCAGGTTTCCCTGGCTTGTTGGAGTAACCAGGATTTCTCCGGGACGGGAGGGATGGGGGACCCTCTGCCCAGGGAAATCCCACGGGCCGCCTGCAGAGTGACCCCTCGGGATTGATCTCTGCTGTTTTCCAGCTTCTCTGTCCTCTCATCATTTATTTTGAGTTGTACCTTCCCTGCAACGGCAGCAGAGTGAGGGAAAGCACCCGCGGCTCCGAGCAGTGTTTACATCATGGATATTTCTTCCGACTAAAACAAGTGTGTGTTCGCAGACTAACTACTGTAGAAAATGTAGGAACAAATGCCAAAGGCAACAGCTCAGAGATATATTATTTACATATTTATTAGAAATTCGGTGCTGTTTGTGAGAGCAAACCACTTCTGACTTCAATTCCAGTAAGTAAACGACCCAATGGGCAAATAAAAGAAAAGGGAAACATGCAGTGCCACAGTTTACACAAGCTAATACAGTAAAACAAAATATCCTGAGCATGAAACTATTCTGCAAGATGTTAAACCAAAAAAATCCTACCTTTGTGCTGCTCCTTGGTTAAACACTCAGCAAATAATAACTGCAAAATAATTTAATTACATGTTGCCTCACAGACTAACAGAAAGATAATTAATCCTTATTTATCTAAGCGACACCGTAGTTCAGTTTAAACTGCCCTGCAGCGACGAGCATCAATTCTGCTTCATCTGAACTTTTGTTGGCCTTTCTTTCACTGCTTTTTTTTTTTTTTCCCTTCTCTGGGTAGTTTCAGAGTGAAAAAAATAACGACAGCTCTTCTACAGCACAACGGGAAATTTCGTGGAAAATAAGGAATTTCAGAATGATAAGAAAAAAAAAGAAGTATATTTTAATTAAGTTGTTTAACTTTTTCTCTCCATAAAATGGTCTAGTGAAAGGTTCCCTGGCTGTGGCAGGGGATTGGAATGAGATGATCTTTTGGGTCCCTTCCAATCTAAAAACCATTCTGTGAAAATAAAAGCAGAGAAGCTGAAGTTATTCTGATTCCACTGGTTATTGTAGGTGAGAAAATAAATATCCATTGCCTGACCCAAAAGCCATTCAGGAAGCAGCTCATACCTCATAACTGGTGTTGAAAAGAACATTTTGATACCAACAGCAACTCAAAACACAGTAAAAAGATGTAGAGTCTTTCAGCATCTTTTTCAAATGCTTGCTTGAAATATTCCCAGGTAGATTGGGGTTATGAGATGATGGGGAAGAGGAACAAAGGGTTTGTAAAGGTTATAATACATGTAAAAATGTTTGGAGCGTTCGAGGTGCTAAAACCCGTTATTTAAATTCATCAGACGTCACTTTGAAGGGAGCTTTCAGAAAGAGCCTTTCCATGTATTCTTTTCCGAGAGAAACTCGTAAGTAATTGTCAAATAAAGAGCACCCCAGGCCTCAGCCCCTGCGAAATGTCAAACCCTCCCAGACTAATAACGCCCCGCGGTGTTTCCGAATGGAAAGTGGAAGGCAGTAATAGGATGGGGCTCCCAGCAGCCTGGAAAGCCACAGCCCCGCTCCCGAAATGCGGCCAGGCAGCCAAGGACATCAGAGCTTCCCGAGGAAAAGCTCCCGAGCTCTGATCCAGGCGGAGAAGGCATTGAAGCTGATTTAAAAGAGGCTCTCAGCGCAGGGACAGGGCTCTGCTGAGACTCCTGCGAGAACCTTTGGGGTACTGGGGGAAAAATGCTGAACAGATGTGCCTTTTCGCCTTTCCCAATATATATCCCTTTTGAATTGCAAAGCGGCCTCCTGCTTATTTTGAAGTCCAATATGTCCAACCTTCCAGGCACAGCTTATTGCTAATTTCCTCTGCCACGATGAATCTATGATTTATTTAACAAATTTCCAGCCGGCAAATAAACCAACATTTGTTCTACCTGGAGGGTACTTTCCAAATATCACGGCACAGCCAGGCATGGCTGCAACAGTTGGCATGGGAATAGCAGCCAAAGTGATGAACTGGGTCTCTTATTGCAGACAGGAAAATGTAAAATCATGGGAGTATCCCCACAAAATAAAGGCCCACATCTTCAGCTGGGACTGTCAGCATGAAGCCATCACGTTTTCAGCTATATTAGTGTTGTTCACATGTATTGATTTAGAGTTGGATACCAGATGTTCTCTGAACCTAAAAGCTCACAAGGAGTAAAGTCTAATGACAGTGCTGAGGAAAAGCTGAACAGGTTGAATACAACAAAATGACCTCAAACCTTCATCTAACCTTCAAATTGGAGAAAAGCTCCTAAATAAGTATTTTATATCACTGGTTTTTCCACCTAAGTTCGCAAAGTTCCATTTCTTTGGAAGGGTTGTTCGTTTACTCGCTCTCCAATACAGAATACAAATGTCCAAGGTTTTGTGGACCTTTTTTCCTCTCAAAACACCGAATGCAAAGCTGCCTGGGGCTGCAGGCCAGTTTGTGCTCTGGGTACACCAATATGGAACTGGGGCTGCACCCTGTTGGTGCTCTGCTGGTGTTTGCAGGAGGTGTGTGGAGGTGCCTTTGGACCACTGTTATTGCTCCTACTAAGAGAAATAAAAAGTAAAGGAAAGTAAAAAATTCCAGGTGATGATTTGGTAATCAGAGATGTGAATGTCTTGATTTGAGCTACTGAGTAACTAAGGAGTGCAAATTAAGGACTGATTTAGCGGCAGGGCAGAGCTTGGCTTAGCTGAGACAGTGTCAGCCAGGAGCTGCCATCCAGGTGGGGGCTGTCTCCAGCATTCCAGAGCTCTTTCAGAGTGTGTTTAGAGGCACAGTGTGCATGTCTGCACAGCTCCAGACCCCTCTTTGATAAGAAACAGGGATCTCCGGGGATGAAAGACATGCAGAAGGGCAGGACGTGACTTTCTTTTGCACTTGAGTTCAATTGCTACATTTGGAGATGTCACAGTGGGTAATAAAATATATTCCCTCCATTCAGAGCCGGAGAAAGAAGCTTCCCCAAAACAAACAAAACTGGGAGATGTTTTCTTTGGTTTTTTATTTACTTTGGGTTATTAAAGTGGCAGGTCTGTGCTATCCATGCAGTGTGGGGGATTATAAAGGCTCCAAGGACGGAGCTCAGGCCCCAGTGGGTGCTTCACTTTCCCCAAAAACAAGCACATTCCTCTCCCTCCTCATCTCTCGTGTTTGTTCTGTGCCAGGCAGACTGAAAAGTGTGGAGTCATGGTAGTGATTGCTGAGTGACATCTGAAGAACTGAAATATTCCTCCCTGCCCAGGGATTAAAAAAAGAGCCGGGCAAGAAAACACTTACTGCTGTTTACAGAATTGTTTTTTTTTCTTTATATCGTATTTGAAATTTATAAAATATTTAGCTTAGGCAAATGCTGTCAATTGTAATAGACTTCTCCAGCTTGCAGGGAAAAGAGGTTGATTGTTTGTTCTCTCCTGTGTAAATAACTGGCACAGAAAGTGAGGAAACAAACATCCTCCTCTGCTCTTCCTTCCATCCTCTTTGCAGTCAGCATTCCAAAGAAAGCTTTGGAATGGAATAGATTGGAAGGAGCTTGTGCTGGGGGAAGACAGTGAAACCATAGTGGAAATCCATCCCATCAGTGGAGCTGCATCAGCATCTCAATGCACGGGATGTCACCGTGGCTGCACTTGGTGAACACACTCTCTCCATCTTCCTTGGGTAGCTGAAAGTACTTCTCAGAGCTTCGTTTATTTGCCCCTGTTTCATCAGAAACTTTGTTCCTGACGATGAGAAAAACGGAAGACATGATGCAAGTCAATTTGTTCATGTGTTTGAGTATGTGGATAGGATTGTGCACCGTGTTTATAGGAGATTGATGGTGTGATTAGTCATCTGAGGGGAATTAAATGCACATTTCATGGGCTAAATCTTGTATCAGTCTTACATAGAATTTTCTTTACTGAAGAGGAAGTAAACCTGCCTGGACAGGTGGACTCCCCATCCCTGGAAGTGTCCAAGGCCAGGTTGGATGGGGCTTGGAGCAACCTGGGATAGTGGGAGGTGTCTCTGCCCATGGCAGGAAGGTTGGAATGAGATGAACCTTAAGGTTCCTTCCAACCCAAACCATTCCAGGATTTCATGATTTCACAATTCTATGATTCTATGCAGTGGGTCTTGATAGGTGCAGGACAGAAGGAGGAGCTGGAATGGCTCCTGGGGGATGTGGGCTTTGTTAGTGGCACTTTGCTTGCCCCATGGAGATGTCCTGCAAGAGGACATGTCATGCTTTGGGACCTGGATCTGTCTTTCCAAAAGTAGAAGTGAAACACTTCATCCCCAGCTAAACAGCAGCTGAAAGGCTTCTGGATATTGCCATCTTTCTCTTGACGTGGCCAACTGCCTGAGACTTCAAGCTCTGCTCCCAGAGCTTGGCAGCCCCACGTGATTCCTTGGGAAGTCACTGGATTTTAACTCAAGTGATGCTGAACCATCAGCTGGGTGGCTCTTTGCAGAAATCTGGTCTGGTTTGTGCCAGGCAGTCACAGTGACGCACAGCACAGCACAAGCAAAGCTTGCTGTTTGTAAAATACTCAGTAACATTTGTGAAGAATTATTTTTTTTTCCCAAGGACACCTTTCATTTCAGTCTCCAAGGGAGGTGGGAATAAATTGTTCCTTACCATCAGCAGCTGACCTCTCTGCTTGTTTAAAATGTGGGCGTCTTCAGAACAAAAAAAAACACCATTTGCTAAATGAAGCAAAACACCATAATAGGTTTAATGATGTAGATTTATCTCCTAACAGTTGTTTTGAGATCACAACAAATCATTAAAATCATTAACTCTCCAAGCTAAATTAGATTACAGATCTTGGAGAATGTCTGGCCACTGCATTTGCAAACAGTGCCTCTTCCTGCCTGCGAATCATTAATTCTGCTCAGACTCCTCTGCAAACAATGAACCAATTCAACATAGTCCAAGTCAGATTAAACAAAAAAAGCCAATGTCTTTGTGTGTGCCTGCATGTTTTGTTTCTTCTCCCAGACTGTTTCCATCACCGGGGAATGTTTTCCTGGTGTGTGTCTCCACGGGGAATGTTGTCTCCGGCGCAGTGCCTTGAGTCTCTCGGCCGCACGTGCCTGTGTGAGAGCCAGGGAATTTGGTCCCAGAGCTCCACAGTGTAATTAAGATACAAGCAAAGTGACACCAAGCCTTGACTGGAAGCCCATTTCTGTCACACCTCCCCATGGCAGCGCGGCTGCCACCAAGCGTGGCTTCGAGTGGGAGAGGAGGGAACAAAAGCAGAGGGATTGGGAAGCCCGTGGCTGATCCTGAGGTGAGAGCTGGTGGCTCAGCACCTTCTCCTCCTGCAGGTGCCAAATGGAGCCAAAGAAACCCTGGGTTAGATGCTCTCCTGTCTCACAAAGAATATGAAGCTCCTCTGTGGCTGTGGACTCCCCGTCCCTGGAAGCGCTCAGGGCCAGGTTGGATGGAGCTCTGAGCAACCTGGGATAGTGTGTCCATGGAAGGTGTCACTGGCCATGGCAGGGGGAGGAAGAGATGGCCTTTAAGGTCCTTTCCAGCCCCATCCATTCTGGGATTTTCTGACAGTTCCCTTCTCCAGGACCTGTCCCTGCACCTTGCTGCTAACAAAGGCTCTGCCCTGCTGCCGTGACAGAGGCTGGTTTGGAAGGTGTAACTGCACAGGAGAAGCACGACTGGGATTTTCTTCTTCTGATTCATCTTTTTGTTTGGTTCAATCTTCTCTCTCCTCCCACTTTTACAGAGGATTCAGCTGTAAAAGGCAATGTTGGCATCTCAAAAGGAGCGATGGGTGGAAAACAGATGTATTTCTGCTCGTGATTTCCTGCTCTTCTCCAGTGCTGAGGAGGTTCCTCTGAACATCAGGGCCATGTGAAGCTGTAATCACAGAGAACAGAATGAAAACAATCCTTGTTCCAAATAGTTTAGAATCTACATCAGAGGTTCAGTTTATAGCCACAGCTGTACCAAACTGCCTGTCCAAACCAGCTGAGCAGGGCTCCTCTCCAGCCAGGAATGAGGACTGAGGCTTTGCCCAAAAACTCCAGTGGGAATCTTACAGGAGGTTTCTTCATCCAGAGACAATCTTTTCTCATCTGTGAGTTCCTTCAGCATCCTAAAGATGGTGTGGGAAGCTGAGAATTCATTTCTGTCTTTCTGCAGCCATTTTTAGCATCTTTATCCTTTTTTTTCCTTGCATTTTAGAACCTATTGTTTATCCCTCAGCCACCTTATTTGCTCCTTTTCCCCCTCCTCTGCAGTTCCCCTTCCCCACGCTGCCTTCTGAGCTGCTTTAATCTTTGATTCTGTAGAACCCTTGGCAGATTTCCCCCTTATTTGCCCCCATGTTTCACTGCAAAGACTTTCACACTTATCTGAAAGGGTATAATTTGGGAAACGGGAAAAAAGAAAGAAGAAGAAGAAAACAAACCAGAAGGAAATGTGTATTCTTTTTAGTGGAGTAGAAGGGGAATTTATTTAAAGGGAAATGAACTTTCTCAAGTGCTGAGCAAGCTTGGGTATCCAAGGAAGTGTAGAACAGAAGCTGATCTGATGGAGGGGGAGGTGAATGAGAGAGATGGGGAGTTGGAGGATTCAAAACTGCCTTTGCTGTGCCCACGGACCCAGGGTGGAGCGGGATGAAGGCTTGAGGATGATGATGGGAGCAGTGATGCAGCTGCAGAGGGATCTGACTGGGGACCAGACCAGCTTGCTTGGTCCAGGAGAACATCCCCTTGCTCAGAGCAAAACATGGGGCCTCCAAAAAGCCATAATGAAAAGCCTTTGAAATAGCTGAGATGTTTGGAAGAGGATTCAACGGGAAGATAACTTTCCTCCCTCCATCTGCCCCACGAGGTATTGATGGCTGCTGTTCCTGTAAGAACTGAGCACTTCCCAAATCTCCTTTTGGCTCCAGTTTGATGCCAGTGCTTTAACCACAGGTCATGCGGCTGCCACTCCACCCCAGCAGTTGTTCCTCCTTTCTCTGCTGCTCCCAGAGTCAGGCAGTGAGTGGGATCCGAATTTCAGACGAGCCAAAAGCTCTGACGGCTCTCGAGCCTCTGATCTGTCCGGAGGTCTCTGGCCACCACCCCTCCTCACCCAGGGGCTTAGTTTGCTCTAAGAAGCTGCTGCCCGGATGCCCTTGTGGAGTGTCAGAGGGCTTTTAGCGTGGCTGAGTCTCCAGCTCACTGAGCTGAAGGCACAAGGAGCTCTCCCCACTGCTCTGGAGATGATTTGGGGGTGATGCCCTGCGGGGCAGAGGATGAGAAGCCTCCCCAAACCAGACACCCCACGAGCAGGTTCAGTGTCTGGCCCGGGAGGGAGCAGAGCTGCTGTTCCATCCGAGCACTCCCATTATCTGTGATCACTTGGAGATGTGGAGCTCCTCTGCAGGAGGGTTTCTGTGTCTCTTTGTTTTGCATTTGAGCCAAATGCCAAAATACCAGGAGAAAGTTGCCTCCAGCGTTTTTTCAGAGTTAGAGGGGGAGCAGTCTAGCTCTTGACATCTTGGCAGGGGTTCTCAAAGCCCATATGTCAGATTCAGAGAAACAGTTCACATTAATTTTAAATGGAAATCTTAGACCTTTGCTAGGCAACTACAGCTCTCATTGCAATTCTACCCACAATTTAGTCCAAATAGGCTTGACAATAGCCCACTAAAACCTGAATGCTTCAGCAAAACAGAATCACACTCTTTTGAGTGAACATCCATCCTCATTCTATTTGTCTTGTGGCAATTAAAATAAGCATGAAATGTGCTTGGGCATGCTCTTGGTCTCATGCCCGTTTTAAATATTAACTCCAAGTCTTCATTCCTGTTATTTAGTAATAATGTTTATTATTGATAGTGCTGTAGTACCTGGGGGCCAATCTTTCATTATTCAGTCTAAGCATACATCAGGAACAGTTCTTCCCTCAAAGCATTACTGATCTAATTGAAGGCTCACATAGGTTAATAGATACCGTAATAGTGTTTATTTCATATATAAAATAGCCTGCACTTCAATGCCTCCTGTTTTACAGCACTGTAGAAAGCAGCAGCTCTCAGTCTCTTGCTTTTATTTCCCCTCTTGTCATAGTTTCCATTTTACTTGATGGGAAACCACATCAGAGAAGCCAAAGAGGTGGAAGGGTTTGGAGAGCTGTGCCAGCTCCCATCCTCTCCCCTTAAGATGCAAGAACTTCTTTAAAATCCAGGCCTGGCTGCTCTGCCCAGACTCTCCCTCCCCAAACCCATCCTGCTGTAATTGCACACAGGCAGCAGCTGAGTCATTACATGGCAAATTTGGTGTTTAGAGTTGCCAAAGCGCAGGAAATTGTGCCCCATAATGCAGCAAAATCTAAAATCACTGTCTTTGTTTCTGTTACAAGGTGGTGGTTGGGTGGCTTAAGTAAGTTAAAACCATTTTATTTCGATTTTGCAGTAAGCGCGTCCCAGACACGCTCTTTGCCAATGAAATATTTGTTTTCTGGGTGCAGACCCTTTTCCACCATTTTTCCCCGTGAAAGATGCACTGAGCTGGGGATGTTCCTGAATTTGCACACCAGCAAAGCTCCCTTCCTGTAAATCCTCACCCCCTTGTGCACACAGCAAGAACCTCTCCCCCTGAGCAGAACCAGGATCGTGGCCCTTTTCGTGGGAAGCAATCATTCATTTAATGCTTGTGTTTGGCACCTGGGTCCTGCACCGACGGGTGGGTTCGAAATGTGTAGATAATGAAATTTCATGTGGAAAGTAATAGTTGGATGTAAAACCCTGATGGCAGGAGCAGTGTAAATGTGGAAATCAAAGTTTCCATATGTTCCTTCGCTCCACTATTGCCTCCACAAACCATAAAGGCAGAGCAGCCGTGTCACAACACAAAACGTGTCTGTGCTGCCACGTGGGGACCAGCAGCTTCCACTCACACAAACCAGCGAGAAATACAGATTTTCCCCCTGCTCCCCCCTGCCTTCCTCGGAGCTTGCACATTTGCATCCTTCATCTGGTGCTGCAAGAGCAAACTCCTTCCTCCCTGCTCCTGTTTCAGCCTGTTTGGGTGGATCATGGAATGGTTTGGGTTGGAAAGGACCTTAGAGCTCATCGAGTTCCACCCCCTGCCATGGGCAGGAACACCTTCCTCTAGCCCAGGTTGCTCCAAGCCCCGTCCAACCTGCCCTTGGACACTTCCAGGGATGGGGCAGCCACAGCTTCTCTGGGCAACCTGTGCCAGGGCCTCACAGGGAACAATTTTTAACTAATATCTAATCTAAACCTACTCTCTTTTAATTAGAAGCCATTCCCCCCTGTCCTGTCACTCCAAAGTCCTTCTCCAGCTCTCTTGTAGTCCCTTTAGGCACAGAAAGGTGCTCCAAGGTCTCCCCAGAGCCTTCTCTTCTCCAGCTGAACACCCCAATTTTCTCAGCCTTTCAATCTCTCAATCCTGGATGGATTTGGGGAGCAAAGAAGGGGATTTTTGGCCCCACACCAGTGGTGGAAAATGGGCTCATATTCAAGCTGTGCTTTTAGATCTGTATTTTCTCTCATAGTTGTATCTAAAGTGCCGGTGGCCCTGTTGTCACATGCCCCCTGTCTTTGCTCCGAGTTGGCTTTTACTCAGTAAGATAAAAATGAACATGAAAATGGGGCCAAAGGGGACAAGCTGGAGGAAAATATGAAGAAGCCCAGCAGAAAGGAGGATGGGAGGGAGTGATGCTGAGAGATCCTCAGAGGGACATGTGTGAAGGCAATCAGCACAAATGCTTTCTCTTTCAACCCAAGGCATTAATGCTTTCAAAAGTGGATAGCAGTCATTATTTTAATACATGTGCACTCGCTGTGGACTCAGATAGCCCTGCTAAATTTGGAGGTACAGCATGGCTATTCAGAGCAATTTAACTTTTACAGACTCTATTTGAAATTCCAGGCTTTTTAAAGCATGTGGTAAAATCCTCTTTTGCTTCACCGAGGCCAGATATCACTGCCTGCTTTTATCTCTTTGACAGAATTTTAGCATAAAGGTTTGAGACCATTGTGTAATCATTCACAGAGTTCCTTTCCAGCATTTTCCCCTCCAGCTCAGTGAGGTGGTTTCGTGGTGGGGAGCTTCTGTGGAAGCAACAGAAGACGCTTTGCCACCCCTTGAGATGCATTTTTGCAATTCCGTATTTACTGCCGGGAATTCCGATCCATATTCATCCTGGTTCCCTGGTGATTGGCGCCATTCTTGTGGAATTGTGCCACTGTCAACTGCTCTGGAACGACACGAGGAGAAGGCACTGGAAAAGGTTGTCCAGGGAGGTTTTGGACTCCTCATCCCTGGAAGTGTCCAAGGCCAGGTTGGAGCCACCTGGTCTCGTGGAAGGGTGTCCCTGCCCACGGCAGGGGGATTGAAAATAGATGATCTTTAATATCCCTTCCAACCCAACCCATTCTGGGGTTCCACCACTTAACTCCTGTTCCCATTTTCTACTTTCCACCGGCACGAGTTTCTCTCTACGCTTTGTGCCGAGTCACGTGGAGGATGCTGCAGGGTTTTAGGGGCTGTAGTCTCTCTCCAGCTACACAACCTGCATCCCTTTACCCCCAAATTTGGCAGCAGGAGCACCAAAAGCCCATCCGGGCAGGTGCCAGCCTGACTGGCTGGTTGTTGTGACAGGAACCTCGGGTTCTGTCTCTCAGCTCCCTTTTGAATCCCAAACTGGCACGAAGCAAAGCTTACTGGAAAAAAAAAAATGCAGATTTTCTGCCATTTGTGAAAATTAACTCCCCTAATTAACTTACACATATAAATGCACTTAGAATGAAGACATTAAGTTGATTATCTAGAAAATTGCTACCTTGGTAGACTCCCTAATGCCACCTCTAAATATGCCAAGAATTAAATTGCTCTTGTGGCATTGTTATGTCACTGCAATCGAATGCTCACTGATGGAAGACACCACTTCCCTCTTTTTGGCTAAATTTAACCTTTAATTTCAGAGAGTGGCAGCAACTGAGCTTGCTCTAACCTTTCAGGGAGAGATATCTCTCTGAAAATCTCTCCCCACGCCGCACTTCTTTAAAATCAAAACCCCCCAACAACTTAATGCTGCCCAGTACTGCAGAAATTAGATTTAGATTCTTGTCAAACACAGGTGTGTTTGAGGCTGTAACTTGGAGCAGCTCGAATGAGACTTCTCAGATGAAAATATGCTGAAGGCGTTTCAGGAGTGAAGGTCTGGCTGCTGCTGCAGCTGCCTCCCTCCAACCTGCACCTTTGCGGGAGCCCTTGGATTGAAACGGGAATCGGAAAATAAAGGAGGGATCTGAGCCAACAAGGCCCAAGCAAGAGCAGTCTGGAATTCAGGGCTGAGGTGTCAGAGGCCACTTTTAGCAGCAGAGCAAGGGCCAGCCTCGTGTGCCCAGCCAGGAACAAATCCCAGCCACGCTTTGGCTGCGTGGCGGAAACACTCATTTTTGGAGCAGTGACGGCCCAGAAATGAGAGCAGTGACAGTTCCAGGCTCATTCATAGGTTTCCTTGGGTGGTTTTTTTTTTTCTTTTCACTGTTCATTCTGCATCTTGAGGCAGGCATATGTGTGTGTCTGCAGGCAGGGAACACACCCCAGGCTGATGGCACAGCTCTGCTCTTGCTGATTCAAGGGCTGCTGCTTCCCTCCAGAGCCGTGGCCACGCACCATTCCTGTCTCCGGGTTCTCCTCTTGGAGGAGAGGAAATTTTACACTCTGAAAAAAAGACCCTTGATCATATATTTTTAAGTGCTGTGCCATGTGAGATCACGTCAGTTCTAACACACTGTGATGTCGAGGACCCTGAGATGGAAATTTCAGAAATCAGTAACTTATAACAGCCTGTTTTGGTCCATTTTGCTTCACAGGGAAGAAGCAAAAAGTGTTTTAGCTTCTGCGTAAAACAATGGCCTTGAAAACCCAACACTCCCCACCCCCTGAGATATTCAGGATTTTCAGCTTGGAATAGAATTATTTCAGAGTGTGGAATGTGCTCATACACTGGCAGCTTCAGATGGTGCAAGAAAATATATGTATTTTATGCAAATGGAACTTTGTGAGAAGATTTAGATCCCGCAGCCCAGACCAAAGGAAAAGCAGGAAAAAATTTACCCCCAAATCTCCTGGCCACACTTTGCAAAAAATACTGTGGCTGAAAGGCCAGGACTGAACAGATCTAAATTAAACAGAAAGCCAAATTTAGGCTTTAATTGACACAAGGTTGATCTGTGATTATTGGAAAAGTGGGGGGAGAGAGAGGGTTATAGGGCAGGTCCAGTTCTGATCCTTTTAAAATGAAGACTTGATTAACAACACAATTACTTTTGACTTTAATGAATACAGGGATTGCAAACTGTTTACAAAAGGGCTTTAACTTGATTTAGCTTCCACTAGAGAATGCCTGTCTGTCCCCATAAAAATCAAGGAATTCCAGACATATCTGATTTCTAAGCCAGAGCTGTCATCATATAATATGTCATCATGTGCTTCCAGAACACAACAGATGAGGTCTCTTAATTTATTGGCTACTCCAGCCTGTATTAATTGCTATCTGTTCCGAATTACCCTATTTCAACCCCTCCATTAGCAAACTTCAAGATGTTTTATTATTATTATTTGGCAATTAGCTGCTGTTTAGCAATTCTCTTGCTAAACAGGGTCTCAGTGTGTTCGCTGTACTCCTCGATTTGCTGCTTTTTGCCCTTTCGGGAAGGCAGGAGGGAGGATCCCTCACAGAACTCCTCCTGTCTCTCTGTGTTGGCAGCTGTCCTGCGGCCAGAGGAGAGAAATTCCCTTTTAAATTCCTTTGGTGGCTGGTCCCAATCACTCTCTGACTGCACAGACTCTGGGCACTTGCCTTTTTCTTCATTTTTCCTGACCAGTAGGAACCCGAAGAGGCCCTGTGTGGTTTTACATCGCTGCTGGGGCAAGGTGCCTTTGTGTTAAGCTCGCGAAGACAAGCTCAGCTCTCAAAGAGCCCGTGGTCTGTATGGGCAAGACTGAGAAGGAGAGCATTATCCTCTCACTCCTCTCCTCTCACAGGAAACAGGAACACGAGGTGACACGGCCAGTTCCACTGTGGTGTGTGAGATCTCTGCTGGGAATGCTGGACAGTCTCTCTGGAGAGACCTGCTTGGCCATGCCCTTCGTTGCAGGTGACCCTAAAAATGCAGCCAACAGACACAAATCCCCCTCCCAGCAGCAAACACCAGTGAGCCACAGCCCCAGGCTCTCTTCCCCGTGCTTCCTTCCCATCAGAGAATCTCTTCTTCCACATCCCTACTATCTGAAGCAGAAGACACAGAGTTCTGGCCTGTAAATGAGCAGAACTCGATGTTTTAACCCTGCTTTTATAATGCCAGGAGTGAGTTTTCATTGCTTGAGAAGCTCAGTCATAACAATACTTCAGTGCTTTCATTTTAAGCCCTTAACTTTTTTTTTTCCTTTTTTTTTCTTTTTTTTTTTTGTCCTTCTGTTGAGTCAGAGACATAATAAGTTGTTATTTGTCTGGCTATCAGAAGCCTGGTTAAATACTACCAGTTGCCTTAGGGCTGAGGAGTATTTCATCACAGACAGATAAGACCCAATGTCACAGTTCTCCAAATGTCAGAAAATTAATTATGGCCTCTTGCCAGCCCCTTTCCTCTCCTCCCCGTTCTGCTTAATGTCATATTTAGAGACTTAATATAGAAAACTCTCTCATTAGCTCCAACAGTGAGGGAAATCTCTCTCACCAGAGCAGCTCTGCCCAGTGAGTTGTTCGCCGAGTGGGAAATGGGCTGATGCACAGAAGGAAAATCTCTTCCTGCTTCAGCCCTAAACTTGTGCACAGCACATCTTTTTGTGCAGTTTCAGTGACGTTACGTCCCAGACCCACACTAATTTTAAAATACACCATGGAATGTTCAGTTTGTGGTTTGCCAGCCTCTTGAGCTGGGGCAGAGCTCAGCAGTAAGCCTGGCTCAGCGGGCTGAGCCTCAGAGAGCCAGCCCTGAGCCTCACCCTCACCCCGACAAATGAATTCCAAAATTCCAACACCTCTGAAAAAATTAAATTAAATAAAATAACCACTGTGACTTTACTGTGCAGTTTTCCAAGGGGTTTTGCCTGTTGGTTAGTCCCCAGACTGAGCAGGAATTCCTAGTGAGGGAAATCTTCTCATCCCTTTATTTCCCCAAGCGTGGAAAAGATCCACACATCACTCTCCAACTATTTTTCTCTCTTTTTTTTTCCTGCCTTCTATTGGGTGAATTTCCAAGTCAGGCTTGTCAACACAGCTCCAAGTGCAGCAGCACATCTGCCTGCTCTCCAGATTTTCAATCCTCCCTGATAGTCATTTCTTTATCACTAAATATTCTGCTATCAAGACTCCACGCACTTGATCTCACTTCAGGATTTGAGAGCGCTGGTGCAACCGAGTTCCTTTGTACGAGAGGAGACACTTAACCTTTCCAAAGAGAAAAGCACTTTTTAATCATTGCTTCTGATTTGTACATACAGAGCATGAAGCCTGAAACCTGTAAACATTCCAGGCTTTTTTTTTGGGTTTTTTTTGGTTTGTTGTTTTTTTTTTTTTTGGTGGGGGGGGTTTTCCCTTCTTCAGCGCTGGATTTTCA